>WIXG01000021.1:0-433028 GCA_009869945.1 Mesaphorura yosii
AATCCGCCACTACCACAGCCTCGAGCAACTGGTGATGTAACAGCACCATTCACCGCGGAAGGGACTTTGCCGCCTTTAGACTGGAATCGGAATCACTGGAATGTGACCACGGCTGTGTGGCCTGCAAATCTAAAAGGTTTGGTTCACGTTGATCCAAGGGGTAATGTTGTTAGTTAATGATGCCTGCCTTGCCTTGCCTGGCTGGCTGGCTGGCCCACGCTCCGTCGCTCCCTAAAACGGTCGTCTCTGTTTATACTTTTAGTCAGGCAAAGTCGACCGCCGACGTGGGAGGAGTTGCAAAGATGGGGCGGACACCCAGCTGCGTGGCCCGGCCTGAATCCTTATGCGACCTGGTCCAGAACATTTGGCAGTGCTCAGTCCGTGCGCGTACGGACCTTCGGCCTGGTGCAACTGAACGTTTTTCCTATCTTCATTGTGACAACAGCTGGCGCACTTTAGCTCTTGACATGATTCCTATTCCTGAAATAAATTTAAATTCGTGATGATAACTCATCTTCTGATACTGAGTCAGTGTCAACTCTAGCGTTGTGTTAGTTTAGCTTCAGTGTAGTCAAACTGACTGAGACTTTATCCAAGTAAATTCAGCCTAGTTGACGTCATTTGTTTTGAAATCTCAAATCCGCAGGAGCTCCAACCATCAAGTATTCGAAGTGCATTTTGCATTGTGAAGATGAGTCACAGCCTCGCAGTTCACAAAACCAGGCAGTAGAAACGGAAGACACGGCACGAATCTTGAAAGTGTCGTATTCGCATTTTCGCTCAGTCAGTTATTCAGTCGCTTGCCGAATAGTTTCATCTTGCTGGCAGTTGGTAATATTTGCAATTGTAATTAGCAACACCAGTTTGTGCTGCACAAGTAAGTGGCGAGGTTAATATATTATTGCAGCTGCATGGTGGCTTGACGCTTATGAAGAGGGAGTGCATTGATTTTTGGTTGTTATCTGAAGTGTAATAACAACACGGACGTTATTAAGTTATTGTAGTCAGCCCTCGGCTAATATACGGCCCGACTGAGTCCGTGCCACTCGGTTCCACGGTTCCTCTTTCCCTACAAACAAAAGGTGAGTCAATATCATATGTTAATTACGTCGTGCGGCCGTATTGTGTGGGAAATGGATCGAGTGCGTACGTGATTTCCACTTTATTGCAATCGCAGTGAAGTTCTAACGAGTCTGATTTAATATTGTATGTCAGTACCAGCACTAGTAGTGGGCGCCAACGGAAGTCGAATCTATTCAGTTAGCAATTAATTACTGCGATCTCAATCTGAGTCGGTAAGGCAGCTTTTAATAGTTGAAGTTTTTAGCAAGCAGAAAGCATGACATAATTAACTTTGATTTCATTCAGTGATTCAAAATGTGTATGGACTTGGATGACCTCGTTGAGTGCGCCATTTGTGCTGCTTGCTGCTACTGCTGTATCAGTCTTTGCAAAGGAGGTAACTTACACAGATTTCAGGACATTGGCTTCTGACTCCTTAATTCATTTGCCTTCATCTGAGTCCGTCTTTGATTTCCCTGTTGATCAACTTGCAGACTCCAGACGAAATCAGCATACGACTGTGATCACACAACAGCCCCAACCGGGCCAACAGTACTATCAGGGACCCGCCGGTCCTCAAATGCCATACGGACACGGACAGCAGCCGTACGGATACCCACCACAAGGACAGGGAGCCTATCCAGCACAGCCACAGCCTTACTACCCTGGACATGGACAACCGCAGTACCCCATCCAGGCTCAGCCGGGTTACTACCCACCTCAGCAACCAATGCAACACGGAGCTTATCAGCAGTCTGCACCGGCATTCAACCAGCCGCTTCCAATGGCACCCTGTCCATACCCGCCGCAGCAACAGATGCAACAACCCCCTCCGTATTCACCAACTGCACCGAAATTCTAGACCAAGCTGAACTGAAGCTGATTATGAGCACGCAGGACGTAGCATGATGAAACTGACTTCTAAATTTTCGTTTATCGTAATTTCATGCTCCTTAATTCTGTCATTATCGATCGTGCATGTAGGTTAATTATACCGGGTTCAACTTTCGGTTAGGTTTCGTAGCATGCGAATGCAATTCCTGTCGTTAGCATGAATTTTTTTCGTTGAAGACGTGGGCCAGTATTTATAGCCAGAGTAAGAACAATTAACTGCGCAAACCACTTTGACCAACAACCCTTCTGTCTACCTTCTGGATTTAAGTTTCACCTCTTCCCCTTTGGCTTTTATAAATAGCTAAACCAATGCATCATGTGAAAACTTCACGTTCCGAAAGAATTTGAGGCCTAAGCGATTTTTTTGTCACAGAAATGTTCTATGCATTTTCTCTTTTTGTCTTAGTCTTGAGTATTGAGTTTGAATTTATTATTGTAAATGGAGAGATTGAATCGAAACTGAAACTATTTAAGAAAGAATAAATTATTCCCACACAACCTACCCATTACGATGTTACAATTTGCCTTCCTCTAAGAAATAAGTATAAAATAGTCCTCAAAAATGAATAAACACGTTTATGGCGCAGCCTGCCAACCCCGTTGTTGATTAAGATTTTAGTCTGGAAGTGGCGTGGCGTGGACTTCCTCCATCCTTCGTCTTCGACCGGTCGACCGCAGATTATCGAAGTACGGAGTCGATAATGCTTGCCCGACTTCCAAAATCGTACGAGTCGACCACAACGGTCTGACCACGAACTACACGAGTATTTGGCGACTACGAATAAAATGGTCTTATGGCATAATTCACTTAACTGACGATTCCTGACTGCGCTGTGCCTTCATCAAGTATTAACTAACCACAAATGAACCGAAAATGAATCATTTGGGAATCGGGAATCATTTGAGAGGAGAAAGATTCCATTCCGTTTCTGCGAATTTGTGGAGCTTGTTTTGCGATTGGCGACGCGACGGTTAGAATTAGTTTTTTTCTTAGTCTAAAAACCAAAGTTAACCAGTTATCGTAGTTTTGAGCAAAATGGCAATATTCTTAAGAAATTCTATTGCCTTCCTTCACGCAACCCTCGCAGTATTCTTCATTGTTGCCGTTTTGTTCCTGCCTGCCGATGTCGACGCGCAGCGATTCAAAAGGCAGGAGGGCGGCGAAGGCGAAGCACCACCGGTCGAAGAAGCTGCGGCAGAACCCGCGCCAGGAGCCGAGCTCGACGCTGCCCCGACCGCAGATTCTGCTCCGCTTAACCAGGTCCCGTTTCTGCGCTGCCAAAGCAAATTTTGATTGCCAGCAACTCGCATTTTACTGCCGAATTCTGATTTCTCACTAATTTCACCTCGCACAGGCCGAAAATGCTGTCTCCGACGCGTGGATCACTGACTCCGTCAGGAGAATCAACGAGATTCGAGCGAATCACGAAGCGTGCCCGCTCAGCCTGGACAAAACCGTAAGAACAAAGGCTGGAATCCTTCTCCAGACACTTTTGTAACAAAAGTCCGTGACCTCCCCACATTTTACAGCTTTGCGAAGCGGCCCTAGCCCGAGCAAACGAAATTGTCGCGTCCCACGAAAATGAGGCGCGGATAGTTGCCGGCGGCGGAGAAAATGTGTACACCGTGAAAACGGAAAAAGCTGACGACGTCCCGAAGCCAGAAGACGCGCCGAATGCGTGGCACGAAGAGCGGACGAAGTACGACTACGCTGGCGGGAAGTCAAAGGAAGAAGGAGACAAGACAGACTTCTTCACTCAGCTTGTCTGGAAGGGTTCCACAGGAGTCTGCGTCACGTACGCAAAGTCTGCGGTTGCGGCGAAGGATGCGAGCGGCGAACATTTGATCGCGGTGGTGGCCAAGTTTTCTCCGGTAGGGAATGTGGACGGCCAATTTCTGGAGAACGTGGGCCCTGAAGAGAATGCCGAACGCGGCCCGGCCACTCCGACCGCAATAAACTCCGACAAGTGCCCGAAAGCAAAAACTAAGGCTTCGGGCGAATGGCTGGAAAATATCCTCAAGGCTCACAACATGCTGAGGGCGCTGCACGGATCACAGCCGCTGATTTTGAATAATGACGTAAGATTTTTAGATTTCTCTTACTTGTTACACCTGAGCGACCGGACAATCCGTTAAAATCTAAAATACATTGCCTGTCCTCAGCTGTCTGAAATCAGTCAAGCCTTTGCCGACAAAATGGCGGACACGAATCATTTTGAGCACAACAGCGAGTGCATGGGCGCCGCCCAACTCGGCGAAAATTTGTACTTCTCGTCGACATCGAGCCCGCCGGAGGACGAACCGGCGAATGGGACGCGGGCAGTCATTTCCTGGTACAAAGAAATTGACAATTACGATTACGGGACGACAGACTCCAAGAACGGGATGGAAATACGTAAGTGACCTTACGTGACCTGTGTGACTCTTACCGCATAACTTCTGCATGAATTCTGGTGCGTGATCCCTGATTCTTTGCTTTTCAGTGCACTTTACGCAACTTGTATGGAAAGAAACCCGAGAAATGGGTGGCGCCTATGCGGTTTCGAAGAAATTAAACTCCCGCGGTCTGTACAGCACGTACGTCGTCGTCAACTACCTTCCGCGTGGAAACTATGGCGATTTCACCGCCAATGTGAAGCCTCCAGTGTGTAAAAATGTCAATTACGCCGATATTGACCTCCCGATTTCTACCGGTGCGGGCGCGGGCGGCGGTCACGCTCCGCCAGAGCCAAATAAGAACAGCACAACCGTCGCCTTGCTGGACAGGGTCCTGAATATTCTAGTTTGGGTGACCATCTCGTACTATTCACTGATGCTGATCGATTCTTTGCCTTAAAACCATCCCTCAGCTATAAAAATCGGTTAACCAGTTTATTAATTATTGTACTCAACGCAATGATCAAGTTTGAATTAAAAACCTCAACGCGCCAAAGTCCATGAGCTCAGTATTCTGAAGAGCTAAAAGCAGAACAAGCTTGCTTTTGGGCTACTAATATTCATCTTTAACGTATTCTTTCGCTGTAATTCTGCTGATTTCCTACCCTTGAAAGCAATAACTTCCGCTCTAGATTTTAATTTTTAGTGTGACAAAGTGAACACATGAAACAGCGGGCTCACTAATTGGAGCATGTAATTGATACGTCTCTCACGGTTATGACTAGGACTTAATGCACGAACAATGTCATTAATAGATTAAGTCTAAATACCTGAATCATTGAGTCGTCAAATCAGCATGAGCACTGGGCACTCTTGGCTTTCGGCAATTTGTCAGAAAATCATACAAAATTTCATTTTCACGCGCCATGCCTTTTACAAACAATAAAATATAAAGTTTGCGATAAAAGCAAAAACAGGCCGCAGCGTTTTGCGAATACTAACTGATGACTGAAATGGTAATTGGAACGCCACACCAGCGAAGATCGATTCGAAAAGCATTCGTACAAAATTACTCACGTTTCATGTATTTTATAGCCAAATTACCAAAGTAACTTAAACATGTTGTATTCGAGGACGCAGTGCAAAATACGAAGGGTTTTGTGATATCAGTAAATCTGTTGGCCGTACTTTAAATACTCAACAGTGCAGCTTCGCTCTCATTATGTAATGCAATTTTAATTACGATTAACTGTGTAGTGTGTACAGAAATGTGAATGTCAGTGTGTTATCGCAGTCGCAGCGTAGCCGTGTTCATCCTGTGCAGATTTGTATTTACTTACCTTAACTTCAGTTGTGCACCTTCAGTTTGTGCCAGTTTCAATCGCAGTCTGCGCCTGGCGAGTAGTGTATCAATTGACACCAAGTTTACACGGCTTCAGTCATTATTCTGCATTAGACTGCAGCGCGAGGCGATACGCTCAAGTGCCGAAAAATTGATTAAGGTGAGTAAGTTCAGGTATTTCCATTGTTAATTTGATAATCTTTGAGGAATCAACAAATCAACTCAGAAAGAAAGCGAAGCAAGTATGGAGTCCGGCTGAGGCAGAAAGCCATTTCGAATTTTGTCTCGTTTTCGTGTAAGTAGGTTGTTAAGGAAAGTTCAGCCGATACGGGCTTATAAAAAAAAACGTTGTGGAGTTGATCACGTCAAAATCCGAATTCTGACTTTGACTACCGCAATTTAACTAAATCAGTTGCTCACAGGCTAAATTCTTTGGCTCACAGATTGATCATCATGGGAGACGATAAGACGCTTGTCTCAACCAACACCAGCACGAAGACCGAAGAGAAGAAGAACGCAGACGTAAGTCGTCGCAGTCAAATTAACTCATTTCCTGCCCAAAGCCGTAAACACCGTACAGATAAGAATTAACGCACGTATTTTTCCCAACATACGCCAGCTTATCGTAATTAATCCAGGAACTTGAGGATTGAGCTTGTCCAGCGTGAAATCATGCCGGCAGCATCCGTCGTCAATTAAAAACAGCGAGTGCGAGCCGGTCGTGTTTTTGCTTTGCGAAACCCAGCATTAATCATTGACTCACTGATATAATTAGATTGTTATTTATCAAGTTATCACTGTTCAGAGGTCTCGCACATCAAAATTCCTTTTCCTCATAAAATCCACGCAGCCAGTCACTCTGACATGACCTTCCACGCGGTTCGAGGTTCATTGCTGTGCTATCTCGCTCGCCGGCTGGATGAAGTGCCACTTTGTCGCTACACTGCTATAAATATTTAACGATTTGATCACTCGGCTCAGTAATTTACGACTCTGAAGTGTCATAAAATGAAGTACGGCCGTCATTTGAGGTGATGCTATCAAATTCCTGCGGCTACGCTGTGAAAATTGCAGAGGGATGATGTCAGATTGAATTTGGACATTTTCCCATGCAAATGCAGGCACATTGACCAGAATTCTTTAATTCTAGGGCAAAAATGTCAAGACCATCACGACCACGATTGTGGAAACGTACAGCGACGGGTCGCAGAGGACCAAGACCCAAGTCCAAACCATTACGGAAGGCGGAACCCACCAAATCTCTCCGGATGGAACCAAAACTGAGATCGCGGCCGATTCAAAGGAGAAGGCCCCAAAGGTGAGGTCTGACACCTGGATAATGAAGCCATTTGCTCGCGTGGTATGCCCACTTCTTAAACTAAGCCCTTTGTTGTGCTTTCCGCCGCGATTTTCAGGCGTCTCTGACGACAGACGACAAATTCATCCAAGACGCGTTGAAGGCTCACAATGATTACAGGGCGAAGCACAACACTCCACCGCTGACCCTAAGCAAAGAGGTAATTAATCAATTAATTAAGCATTTAGTATTTCGTTGATATGAGGCGTGAGCCCAATTTTTGAAATTTGACCCTTCAGCTCTGCAAGGTTGCTCAAGCCTGGGCGAATCACCAAGCCAAGCAGCAGGCAATGGCGCACTCCTCGTCTGGCTACGGCGAAAACTGTTTCTGGGCCAGCTACGACGTCACGGACGGAAAAGCCCCCGTGGAGCACTGGTACAACGAAATCAAGCAGTTCAATTGGACCAAGGTCGATCACCAGAAGGGATGTGGACACTTTACCCAAGTCGTGTGGAAGGACTCGAAGGAACTTGGAATCGCCAAGGCTCTCTGCAAGGACGGCAGCACTTACGTGGTCGCAAACTACGACCCGGCAGGCAACTACCTGGGCCAATTTGAGCAAAATGTCCTCCGCCCAATTTAAAATGCGGATCGCGGCAAAGAAAACAGCAGCATCAGCAGCTGCATAGATTTTTATGATTTTTACATTATGAAAAAGTAATATACGTCTTGTAAACTGTAATTTACGAGTTTACTAAAGTCAATTGTCGAATTCTAGTCTAAAAATTGTCAAATGTTCCCGGTTATTTTCTGACTCTAAAATTACTTGCCATGCATTCATGTTGTGATTGTTGCCAAATTGTGAATTATGGACTGATGAATTGAATGGACAAATAAATCACTGATTCAAGTCGTTACTGCTGGCTTGGCCAAACCACTGAACTGCTTTTGTTATGGCGGCGCTCAAACCGGAAACAAAATGGCGTCGACTTTTGTTTCTGTCCACGAAAATCAACCGCGATTTTATGAATGACCATTCCAGCAGAGATTTCTGTTCCAACAACTCAAAACCCGACAGAACTCGTCAAAAGCTGTTAGAAAAAGATAATGTTTGAGGCTTTAGTCGCCTCTCATACCTGTAAGAGGGACGGAAGTCCAACTATAAGCGTTGATCCGGGTGGAGAGAACCAAAAAAATGTGCTGCGATGACACGGTCATAAGTTCAAAATACCACCACAGTTTATTAACAACAATTAACCAATGTTCCTGACAATTAATCTTAATCTCTGCTCAGTCAGAGCGTTTACGGTGTCCTGAAGGTTTACACAAAGAAAGAAAACTTACAACTATTTACAAAGACGTTGCGACAGAATTTTATTACGAAAGTCGCGTCGCGTCGTCTTCAGGCTTCGGTTTCTGCGTTGTAGTTTTTAGTCTGTCTCGACTCAGCGTCGATTCGATTTCACACTTCCCGAAAAGCAAAATTAATTGTGGTGGGGGCCCGCAACCTTACAAATATTGAATTTAATTCTTACGGGTTTTTGAAAGTGCTGTCCGGTCAGGGCTCACGGATCTTCTCGAAAAACCATCATTCATAAATACGATTACTACCACCGCAATGTACATAGCCCGGCATGCTTATCTCCATAATAACCGTATTCTTAATTACCAAAGTTCTTTAATCAATTACGTGTACGCGCCTTAATTGTGCATAAATAGACATCAGTACTTAATCATGTCGGTACTTACAGCGTGGCCACAGACCTTTGACGGCAGATTTAACAAAGAAATGGTGCAAAAGCTCAAGGCAATCATTGGACAACTGGAAACTCAAAGCTCAACGGAAACCATGCTGAACTGGCTGATAAGCCATGAATACCTAAACAGTCGCCCAGCCGGCGAATAAAGAGGCGTTGAAGTGATCTGCCGTGAACGTAATTAATTCTACTCAAGGTAAACTCTTAATAATTAGGAGACTTTTGAACTTTACCTAACCTGAAGCTTAAATTTCATAGCTAATTACCAACTTGACAATTAGACGAATTTGGTCTTGGTCCGGTTTTGTTCATTTAACTCCATTTTGATTGATGTGCGTTTTGGTTTCAAATACGCAAACATGGCTGGACAATTAATGCACACACTCATGGCATTTGCCAATACTGGACCACCTGCTAAAGTCACACGGTTCGTGCGGGAAGCGTATACATTGATTGGTAAGTGATTTAAAGTTTAAAAGGCCGACCCAGTTCAAATCAATTCAAAGTAGTGTTCAATTCTGCGCTTAGGGAATAATGACTCAACGATTCATTGAGTACAAGATTAAGCACTTAGGCCCTCTTCTGTTGCAAATTCGAAATTCCACACACGACATCAACGCCACTATCAGGCCACACATTTTTGAATTTCTGCATTCATCGCAAGGTGGCGCACGTGCACGACCACGGAGCTACGAAACTACGAGCCATTTAGAACGAGTTCAATGCGTGATAGCGTCAATACCACTCTCACTCTAGCAGTCGAAGCATGAACATCTGCAAACTTGGTTTTGATTTTGGCTTACCGTCCAGAATTCGCGAATTTGGTAAATTATGGCTCGCTCGCTGCATCGTCGTGAATTTTCCAAGTATCCTTTTCTGCATTGCCATTGCGGACCGCACATATTTAAATTCCCAGGGCTGCTTCTGGTGGAAGTTGGTTTGGAGACACTGGAGCAACATTTCCTCCGTCAATTTCAGGAAACAAAGGTTGATCCGCTGCCTCCAGTGCGATGCGACCTCTCTTCGCTGCTTGTCGTTCCTTTAGCTGAGCTTGCTTCTGTGCAATCTTTGCCTTATTGCTGTATTTATCCGCCATCGCATCTTCGCTTTGAAGTTTGAAGGACCACTTTTTAAATTAAGCAGTCGACGAGTGTTGAAATTATAAAAACAATCGTATTTGCTGTCACAAGGTCATAAGAATAAAATTGAACGTGCCCTTTACTGATTGTGACGTTATCTATCTTTATGGGCAAGACAAAATCCTCATCAAGCGCAATAAGGTAAAATACCGACGAACTTACAAATTAATTGGGGAAATAAGTGAAGAAATGAGTTTTGGACACATAATGACGTGTAAAACGTAAAGCTTGTCCAATTCAGTCGCTTTGTAATGCAAAACTCACCACGATTCCGCCCCAGTTCCATATATTGCCTGTGTCAAGTGGAAGAATGATGCACGTTCTTGATTTCAATTAATTATGAACCCACAGTCTGCACCGTTCCACTTGAAACAAATATGACAACGCACTCAAATAAATTCCTGCGCTTCGTATTTCATATTATAAAACCGTAAATTGTGGTACCTAATCATTCACAATGAAGAACAACCAAGGTGACGAGTCCGACAATGCTGCAAAGCCATTTGTCTCCAAGCGTTGGCCATGGCCACGGATACTCGCAACCTTCGCAGCCACACTGGGAGCGTTTGGGTTAGGCACCATGAACGGTTGGACTTCGCCAGGGCTGCCAGATTTGGATGACGCAGGTGGATTGAACGGGGAAAGGCTGACCAGCAGTCAAGAGTCTTGGATTGGGTCGCTAGCATCAGTAAGGTCGAGAGGTTATCCAGTCTTAAAAGATTAACCGTTTGACAATCATCCATTTCAGCTCGCCTGTGTGTTTGCCATCTACCATGCGGTTACTTAATCCAAACTTATGGCCGGAAACACTTTATGATGGCTCTCGCTGTGCCAACCGCACTTGGATGGCTCCTGATGGCGTACGACCGCACCGATCAATGCTCTACGCTGGCCGCTTTATCACAGGATTCTGTGCTGGTGGATTCTCCGTCGCTGCCCCTGTCTACATCGCAGAAATATTCGAGGCCCGCATCAGAGGCGCTCTGGGGTCTGTATTTCAACTGTTGGTCGTCATCGGGATACTTTTTGCGTACAGTGCTGGGACTGTGTTGGACTGGAGATGGCTCAGCATTGTCTGCGGGATTCCTAACGTGTTCTGTGTCGCGTTGCTTTGCATTGTGCCAGAGTCGCCTCGTTATTTACTCAGTTTAGGCAAAGAAGAGCGAGCCATGTCGGCGCTGGTTTGGCTACGAGGAGGCGCGGCAACTACTGACGCAGTGGAAAACGAGCTGGCCACAATTCGGCACCACATGCAAGAAGACGCGAATATCTCCAAAGAAAGCTCTTACAAGGAACTGCTCCTAACTCCAGAAATTCTGCATCCAACTGGAAGATGGGGCCCCTATGAATGAAGACAGATACATTCGGAGTTCAGCGCCAGCTCTGGCAGCGGCAAGCCAAAGATAGGAATCGGTCTCAAAGACGTCCAAGTGGTCAAAGTCGCTGCGACGATAGCGAATTTGGATCGGAGGAGTATCTTCGGGGGCGGAGAACAAAAATTCGAAACTCGAAATCGAAGCACAGTGCAGCCCGACAGCGACAGCAGATCTTTGTCTTCTGAAGCGCGTGTTCGGCGTGCTTGTTGCACGTGAAGATGCAGTTCCTGCCAATGAAAATAGATACAGAGTCCAGCAGGAGGACAAGGCCAAGATCACGATCGAAATCACTCTCAGCCTCAAAGGCGTCGAAGTCAATCAAATCCGTGTGACAGTAACAGCCAATTTTGGGCAGGTCGTGGGCCCGAGTCTCGTTCCGGGCCAGCAGCGGAGGCGTGTGCCAGAACCAACCACCAATCGAGTCTGAAGCTTCGACCTGTACGAAAAACCGCCGATATGAACTCAACACCGCCAAATGTACGGCAAGATGAAAGCCACGACCACGCCCACGGGCAAGTTCGCCATTCGACGCGTGACGCAGTCGACTTCCTTACATCAGGCCTCCAGTCTCTGTGGAACACGCTTCCCGTCGGAGCAACCTCGAGCCTCATCACAGTTGACACTTCGAGTTCCAGAATTGAAAAAGGACCGAAAATTGTTAAAGTGCATAAAAGCAAGACATTTGTAAACGAAGAAGATGAAGCTGTTTTAGCAGCACATGGCGCGGCAGCGCCCACGCCTGGAAAACGCAAGCCTAGTAATTCGTCGAAAAAATAGTCAATTTATTAGCTAGTAAAATAAATCTGGCAATGTCAGTCAAATTCTTGGCGTGATTTCTTGTCCTTTTTCTTTTTATGCTTCTTCGCTGCGGGCTCTTCTTCCTCAACTTCTCCAACGGCTGGTTTTAATTCCACGTAGGATTCTTCGTCTTTTGAAGGTTTCTTCTTTTTCTTCTTGTGCCCTTGGCCTTCACTTGTTTCTGCTTCCTCCTCAAAAGCTAAAGCACCTTCCTCATCTTCTCGAGCATGCTTCCTTTTGCTGCTTCTTGGATTCGAATATGAAATTATAGGAAAGTCTTTGTAATGATCTTTCATTCTGTGTGTTTGATGCTGGTTTGTCGAATCTTCTTCGAATTGTTTCTTCTTTTTCTTGGACTTGGACTTTCTCGGGCTTTCCAGCCGATCGTATTCTAAACCCATCAGAGGGATACTGAAATCTGTCCCGAACACAGGATGCCTATCCTTGAGACCCACTGGCAATTTGTGTGCAATTTTTTCTTCGATTTCCAGAGCAGGAACTAGGAGTTCATCAATCGCTTCGCGGACCACGATCTGACCGGCCAGTTTGGATGAGACTGCATTGCATACAAAAGATTTAAGATCAGATGGGATAAGATTCATCGTTCATCAGAGGAACTCACCAACTCTCGTGTTTCCAAATGCATCCGCTAGCGCGACAGTGAGCGTCCGCTCATTTTCATCAGTGAGGAAGACAGTCTCGTAATTTTCGTCGTTACTTTTCCCTAAACTTGTAACTGCTTCGTTCCCAAACTTAAGTTTTCTGCCATCGAGTAATTCGGCCAGATTTACCTTATCGTAAAGTCACAAATCAATCATTAGGAGAGGCATAAGAGAAGAAATGTGTGACTTTAAAAGTGTGGCACCCTTACATTTTCCGGACACTGTATCAGGAAAATTTCGGCATCTTCAGACTCCAATTCCTCAGCCGCAAAAATTCCAGGATTTCCAACCGACGCGTCGTTGAGTCCCTTCTTCATGTCTTGCAGCACCTGAAACCAATGGCTATAAATTACTGAATGCATGTTTTTCGTAAATTTAAAGGTGACTTGGGTACTTGGTGATTACCTTTGCAATGACTGGATCGTCGGCTTCCTCCGACGTGTGTTCAGAGTGCTTCTTCTTGTGGGCGATCCTTGAATATTGACTGATCAGGCTAACAGGGACCTCCTCCGCGGTCGATGCACCGTGGCTGGATTTCGATTTGGACTTTGTCGGTGATCGTGATCGCGATCGGGACGAGCCGTGCCCCTCATCTTCACTGCCACTGCGACTGCCAATCCGAGACCTCTTATGCTTATGCTTGTGTTTCTTTACCTTCTTGCTCTTGATAGGGTTCAAATCGGGCTCCAGCTCCAGTTCTTCGACGGCCATAAACTCCGCAGTGTTTTCTGCCCTCACTTCTGCATCGGCGTGTTTTCTTTTGTGTTTCCCCATTCCGGGTCTGAAACTCTGCCTGAAATTCGACTAACGACTAATCAGCAGCTTATCCTTTCACTAATCACTGTAATCACAAGACTCAGAAAAATTAAAGTAAGTTTTAACGCGTTTAATTTGTTAGTTGTCAGTCCGTTCTCTCTGCCGTAAAGTTTCTCCATAATTCCAATTTTTCCAATGCAACTTGCAACTTTCGTGCATGTGCTTTCCGCTACTAAATTGAAATTGTACGCCAATAACTTAACCTTCATGTACACATGAAATACGGAGAGGAGAGTAAAGTTTTATGCTGTTCTCTTCTTTGAGATTTGGGTGTATTCAGCTCAAAGGCCTGTGCATAAACATCACACGCATTCGTAGATTTGAGATTTGCATAAATACAATACCACAACCACAATTAAATTGATAACTTGATCCAACTCAAGTTGCAACGCAGGGCAGGGGTAGGGCAATTACTCCGCACGTGAAGTTAGCGCACTTTTAATTAACATTAACGCATTTGTGGCAATTTAATTAATTGGGCTCAGTCCACGAAATTGTGAAATCCGTTCCGTGTTGTGTCGTGCCTGTTCTTCTCATTGTCATCGCCATTGCATTGCTCCACCTGCAAAATGTCATCTTCAGAATATTGGCTAGTTTCGGTCCCTGGTGATAAGACTCCAGCACAGGCGTGGGAGAATCTCAACAATGTGACGAGCAAGCAACAGCAGCTGTCTACCAACTGGAAGTTTCCGATTCCTGATTTAAAGGTGAACATGAAGTAAAGCAGACTGAAGCCAGTCCCAAAATGACGTGGTGTTAACTGTGCATTTAATTGGCAGGTCGGGACCTTGGACCAACTTGTGGGCTTATCTGATGATCTGGGCAAGCTAGACGCGTACGTCGAAAGTATTACGAGGAAAATTGCAGCCTATATGCGGGAAGTGCTCGAGAACCAGAAGGATAAGGTCATCGAGAATTTACTGGCCAATAATGGTACGTTAACTTGATAAAAATTGACAATTTGACGGTGCAATTAGTTAATGTGCATCACATTCTTCGGGTTTGAGTTTGAAGTGGTTCGTTGTCCCTACCCACCTTCTAAGTTGAAGTTTTACGGACTCATTTTTTGTATTCTTCTAGTGGATCTCGAGTCCTACATTACAAAGTACAACTGGGATATGGCCAGATACCCATTGAAGCAATCATTAAGAAATCTCTCGGAAATAATTGGCAAGCAGGTCGGTCAAATTGATGCGGACCTCAAAGTGAAAGCACAGTCCTACAATAATTTGAAGGGCACTCTGCAAAATTTGGAGAAGAAGCAAACGTACGTTGTCTTATCATGACTGACTAAATACTTCTATTCTGGGAAATTCTGGCCTTTTTGTAATTTACAATTTCTTACGCAGCGGAAGTCTCCTCACGAGAAACTTGGCCGATCTAGTTAAAAAGGAGCATTTTATCCTGGATTCAGAATATCTGGTCACATTAGTCGTCGTTGTCCAAAAGTAAGGTCGAGATTGGTTTGTTGACAATTCCATCGAATTCCATTGGTTGGCTTTGATTGATTGATGTTCGGTTTTGTCGCAGGGCAATGTTTCACGATTGGGAGCTGAAGTACGAGAAGCTTACTGATATGGTTGTTCCACGCTCCAGCATTTTAATACATCAGGATCAGGAACATGGGCTGTGGACTGTTACGTTATTCCGGAAAGTCGTAGACGACTTCAAATATCATTGCCGTGAAAATAAGTAAGAATTCGTCCTAACTAGCGTGTTTAAAATTATGTGCGTGACAAGAAGAATTTCTTCCTTGTTTAAGGTTCATTGTGAGAGACTTCACGTATAACGAGGAAGAATTAGCCCTCGGTAAATCTGAAATCAATAAATTAGCTACGGACAAGAAGAAGCAATTCGTAAGTTCGCAATTATCGGAGATCCAGTTAATAATTCTAGTTTAAAACTGAATCGTTGGTTAAATTTTTAGGGACCGCTCGTACGTTGGTTAAAAGTCAATTTTAGTGAAGCGTTCACAGCGTGGATTCACGTCAAGGCACTTCGAGTTTTTGTGGAGTCCGTTCTCCGGTAAATTTTTTGTGTCTTGAACGGTTTTTTGTAAAGAATCCAAGAAGTTTGATCGAAATTCATTCGGATGGTGTATTTCCATAGGTACGGCTTGCCCGTCAACTTCCAGTCAGTTTTGATGCATCCCAACAAGAAATCTGTGAAAAGACTTCGCGAAGTCCTGAACCAAATGTATCAGCACCTGGACTCGAGCGGGAGTTCATCAAAGAAGGATGATGCGATGGACATGCCCGGAATGGGATTCGGCCAGCTAGATTATTACCCATATGTGTACTACAAATTGGATATCGACATGCTTGAGTCAAACAAGTCAATTTAATGCAAAAAGGACTGCTTTTAGTCAAGATTACCAGCAATTAGTCATTTTTAGTTTGTCGAAGCATGCAAATGCGAATCTTGATTTTTCTGCGACGCGATGCTCAAAAAGACACACTCGAAGCTATTTTCCAAACGCAATTTTAAATGCAGAATGCACACTACTCACGCTAGTCTTTTCAGTGCCCAACGTTCGAAACATTCCTTGCTACGTTCTTCAGGTGGTCTGAAACTCAGAATCTTCATTATTTGATTATTTCTTGTTGATTTCTATTTTTGATTTGGGTCGTTCCAGTCGTGAGATTACCCGTCACGTTTCCGTTAGATGAAGCCAGAGTACTTCTTAGTCAAGTGATAGTCCAATTTAGTTGAAAGCGTAACTGTTGATCATGTTTGTAGGTGGTCCAGATCTTGATCTAGAAGCGAAAGAGTGCTAGTGCTCGTTTAGTTAGCCTAGAAAGAGAGTATGATAATAAGCTACCAATTGTGACAATTTCTATGTTCCAATGTTCCAGTTCCATGTTAGTGTCTACTGTAGTAATAAAATTCGTCGAAGAATTCTATGCATGTGATCTTTATTGCTTTGTTTTGTCTGATGATTGTGCCTCATGCAAATAAGGCAAGAAAAACTCAAATTAAAGCAAAAGGCAAGAAAATAAGATCAGATCGCAGGCTCCTGGAGGAATTTCATCTATTTCGCTGATTAATGCAGTCCAACAATGGAACACTTGATCTTTTCCTGAAAAGACGAAACGGGGCAAGATTAAGTAATTAAAAATTAATTAGGCGACGATTCTTCATTAGTCGGAAGTTAAAAGTGGCACTTACACGAAGCTCCGAAGTGTACGGCTCCCAATCGTGCTGGGCCAGCTTGACGACCGCCCGACGAAAGATTTCTGTGACCTTTGACGCATTTTCTAGGAATGTCTTCACGACAGCGTCCGCTGAGACCTTTTCTCCAGTATCGCGCCAGCAGTCGTAGTCCGTGGCCATCGCCACGACTCCGTAATGCAGTCCAGCCTCCTTGGCCAGCATCACCTCCGGAACGTTCGTCATGTTGATGACCGACGCGCCCCACGAGCGGTACACGTTGCTCTCCGCCACCGACGAGAATCTGGGCCCCTCGACCACGACACAGGTTCCTGTCGGGTGGTACTTGATTCCCAACTCCTTGGCAGTCTCCATCAGGATCCGGCGTACTTCCGGATCGTACGGAGTGTCCAGCGGCAGATCTAAAATTCCACAATGCCGCCGAAAATCTTATCTGAAAAAGTTCTTGGTTGCTTTTCTTGTTTTCTTACGACAGATTCCGGCTGGTGCTCCTTTCGTGACACCGTCGTAGAATGTTTGTTCTCTCTTCGACGTTCGGTCGATGAACTGGTCAATAATGACCAGATCGCCAGGGCGAACCTCCTCCTTCAGCGACCCACATGCCAGAGATGCGATGATGACCGTGCAACCAGCCTCCTTCAGAGCCCAAATGTTGGCCCTGTAATTTACGTTTGACGGAGAAATCGTGTGTTTCCGCCCGTGCCGTCCAAGAAGGACGCATTCCACTCCGCCAATCGTGCCGTGAATCAGAGCGTCAGACGGCTTGCCGAAAATTGTTTCGACAAAGTGCTCTCGGCGGTTCTCCAAAATGTCGGGGTCATCAAGTCCGGAGCCGCCGATTATTCCAATCTGTCAATTAACTAAACGGATTATTTAAATGCTCATGCATAGCACAAAGGCATCGATTTTCTCATGTCAAAGTCGTAAAATTTTGCATCATGAGAAGTGAGCTTTGAAAAGAACAAGAGCGCGAGCACACTTCTCCAATCCAAAATTCAGAGTGCATCTGTTGTGTATTGTTTGTATAAAAGACAAAGTGCCGATCACGTCAATTTACTTCTAAATCCCCTGATTAGAAGTCAGTAATTGTCCGTTGCTGATTACAGCTTCCTTCACCGAATAGTGAACTTGATTTTAAATCTGGTGAGTCTTTTTCCAATGCCCAGTAATTAATTAATGAAAGCGTATGCATATGCTTGACTTGATTAGCTAAATGAGATTAAGTCTGTCTGTGATTTCACAGGATCCGGATTCTGGTTTCCACCACCACGGTCCGAAACTTTCACCGTATGGTTATTCTAATCTTCTATGCATTGAATTTGGAAAACATGGTACAGGAACAAAACTCCAAGTCAAGCACAATGGTAAGTAGCCAATGCTACGGAAGTTTCAGCAATATAATCGCGTAAATTCATACTCTTTCTGTTCTTAGCAAAAAATTCTCGTCGAACTGATTTTGGGTCACCGAGCTGCTGTAAGAGAAGACACAACTCCAGAAGGCTACACTCACGATTGGGAGCTTTACGTCAAAAGCGATCAGGGAAGCATACAATCTTATGTCGACTGTGTCATATTTCACCTCCACGAAACGTTTCCTAACCCAAGCAGAGGTAAGATAGAAGAATCTTAGCTCTGGCCGCGGGTTCTAGCATTCTGGATTCTATAAACACAAACTTATGTTTTTAGTTGTGAAAGAGTCTCCTTTCCTCCTCAAAGAATCCGGATACGCAGGATTCAACCTAGTTATTGAGGTTAGTAAAAAAAAATTGAGCTCTTTCTGCAGTAGACTTCGCATTTCGCATCATTTTCACGTTTTCTCGTTTTCAGATTTTGTTCAAGAACAAGGAGGACCCAAAAAACGCAAAATTCCCATACGACCTTTTCCTTCAATCGACGGGCCCACCGATCAGCCATTCGCGAAAAGAAAAGCTGATTTTCAACTTCCCGAGCGATGAGTTTGCAAAGAAGTTACTTAAAGGAGGCGGAGTAGTACCTCAGGACAAATATGGCTCGCCTTCAGGCCCAACTTCGGACAAACCTCACTCATCGTTAGGAAGTTCTTCCTCACAATCATCGAACCAGCAAATTGTGCCAAGCGGAGGTGGCAAATCGTCGAAGTACGCTTTGGCAGCAGCGGCTGCGAGTCAGTCTTCAAGTTCGAAATCGAGCCCAAAGAATTCGTTCGAGACACTTTTTGGCACTCCAATCAAGAGGGGATCGGGCGCCGCCTCCTCGTCTGCCGTGCCAGCAACAGCAACGACCTCGGCGAAAGGCTCAAAGAGCTCCAAATCTGGTAAGCCTTCGCCGTCAGCGTCAGTAGACAACGGCCACGGCAAAGGAGAGAAGGTATCCGTGAAACTAGAAAAACCTTCAAAGTATTCCAACTCGCCTACGCTGCACGATTCCACCGTTTCATCGCACTCGGACTCCAAATCATCGAAATCAAAATCTAGCAAGGGCAAAAGTTCCTCCGAAAAGAAAGAGAAAGGGCAGCCCCCGAAGAATATGCTCCCGCCCGCAATTACTTCTGTTCCTAAGAAAGCCAAGAAGTCTGACATGTACGACAACTCACCGAGCAACAGCAACAGCAACGATGGCGGGAGCAACGTCACGGAGTCGACGGCTCTGCCAAAGAAAAGCGAGAAACGTAAAAATAAGCAGCCAAAGTATAAAGGCGGGAGCAGCAGTAGCATAAACAGCGACGACTCGAGCTCCAAAGACCCGAAGGTGGACGCAATAATCAAGAAAGTGAAGAGCACCTCCAAGCAGCCCCTGAGCCCGATTTCCTCGACGTCTTCCTCGTCGAGTGCTTCAAGCCCGAGCATGAGCGAGTCGGAGAACGAAGCAGAGGCGCCTGACGACGATGGCGACGCCGGGAGCCGAAGCGGAGGAAGTGGCGGTGATTCAGACTCGGAGTTGCTCGAAGAAGCGTCCCTCAACCTGCGAAATAACAGCGGTATTCCACTCACGCCATCGCCCACGCCGATTTCGTCCTCGACTTCCAGGAAGAGGATGCGGAAAAGTGAGAGCCAAAGCCCCATCTCGAATGCCACGTCCCCAGCTTCCTCCTCGTCCTCAATCGCATCCGCTCACGTGGGCACTTCGTCATCCGTTCAGGCGTCGTACGGAAAGCGTCGCAAGAACTCTTCGTCCTCGCCGGTCATGACGCCCGAAACACCGCCGCCGTTCAGGAAAAGTACAAACAACTCTGGTAACGAAGTTTCCAACTCATCGAACGTGAAATCCAAATCTGGCGAGAAGAAGAACAAGAAAAGCAAACGCTCGTCGCGGTCGCCGAGCCACAGTCACAAGAAGAAGAAGAGTCATGAAAGCAGGGAGAAACGATCGCAGTCGCCGATCGACATCACTTCGACTTCGACGAAGAAGCATTCTCATTCAAAGAAGTCCAAGAAAAAGAAGAAGAAGAGCAGGAAGTCTGAGAAGACGTTTGAAGACCGCGACTCACGCTCGGAGGGCGAGGGCGGGTTGTCAGATTCCTCGTCGAATTCGGAGCTCGGCGGCTCAGACGTTGAATCGGGCCCGGAGCTGCCGCTGCTGCAGTCTCCGCCAAGCGTAAATGGGAATGGGAGCGGTGGCAGTGGGAATGGCAACGGCAATGGAAATGGCGAGGCGGTATCCAGCAACACGGTGGGACCAGTCTCCTTCAGCCACTCGGCGGTTGCGGGAAGCATCACGGCCGAGATGAAGCTGCTCAAAGACCTTCACGCACGCATCGCGACGATCGAAGACCCCAACAAACTGCAGGAAATCGTCGACATTGTCGAGAGCTGTGGCAGAGATTTATGGACGACTGATTCTGGCTTCTCTTTTGATTTTGACCTATGCAAACTGAACTCGGCGGCAATTAGACGACTACAGCAAGCTATAATGCCTTTATAAGTTTAAGTTTATCTGCAATTGCAATTTGCAATAATTCTAAATCAACTTAACCTCATATAAATTAGTGACTCAGTGACTTTTAGTCTGTATTTGCTTTTACAACTACTTTTCTACTTTCTGAGTGTTCAATTTATGGCGATAAGGATAAATTAAGAAAGCTTTACTGTTCAAAGTTCAATGTTCTTCGAGTTTGTGTTCTGTTAACTGCTTTTTGTAATTTTAGCCTAGTTTGGCTAATTGCAATGGTTGCAGGTTGAGACAAGGAGCTGACTGATTGTAGTTTGTGACTTAAGATTTGATAAATTATTTTCTAGGTTAGTAGAACAGAAAAAGTAGCAAAATTGCCGTAAACCTTCTGATAATAGGTTTCTACTTTGTAAATAGCTGTTATCATTTTATAGTCTAATGACTTTTCTTTCGCCCAGATTGAGTTGTGAGAAGAGGACTGGACATGGAATTCCTAGTTTGTTAACCTTAATCAACTGATAAAGTTGTAAATTATATCCACTATCGATTATCAATTTGATACATCCGCACTGTTGTTTTGTTACGTTTTTATTGCAGTGTGCAATTAGGATCGTTAATTCAATTTATTCAACGCGCAATTGTTATGCAAGCATGACCGTATCGTCGTCTGATAAGATACGGCACGCGAGGCTCGAGTGAGAAGAAACCAATCCACTACCATACCAAATATACGGAATGAAGCAATTAATTAAGGATAATTTTGTACTCTTCTAGAATGACAAATTCCTCATCATCATGTCAAACTGCAATTTACCGTTCGAATAAATGCGAAATGTTTCGTACTGTCTTAATGAAAAATGCCTCCCTATAATTAATTGCCAGTATCCGCCTCGAGCGAGCCAGTGATCGTTGAGGTGATAATGAAACTGAACATTAATTCGCAAAATTTCAGCTGTAGAATTGCAGATTTTCTGTGAGATGAGATCAGCCGAGATGCCATTGACACGATTGCATTATTCAGACCTTCTCATTTCGTGGATAACAGTTTTCAAGTTGTGACTCGTCCCTCGAGTACTTGAATGATATCTCACAATGCCTATCTCGAGTATAGAGCTCGCTAATTGCTAGATGCAATTTACAGCCAGTTGTAATGGGCATTTACCTTAATCTTTGAAGCCATTGCACCAACCAAATACTTGTAACTGGGTCAAGGTCGTTCGCCAAACCAAATTATGCAATGCAATGCTGCAGATTTAGATGATGCAGATGCAGATCTCGAATTCGTAATTTCGTAGATTTGTGCAAGACGACTGAGATTTCTTCAGGCCGCCGCCGTCGTCGATGCCGGTGATTCTTTTCAGAAGATTGAAAGATTGAAGAAACTGTGGTCAGAGTTACATTAAATCTCTTAAGGTTGACTTAATAGAGAATATAGATTGATATTTAAGAATCCGGTTCCTGCAAGGGCAGACTAATTAAAAATGTAGAAAATGTACTATTACATAAGATTAACTCTGGCTGGCTAGGCTGGCCACAAGATTGAGATTAAGTTCATATTCATACATACATCGATACATCGCATCATATGGCAAAGCGAGCACAATTTTCTTTTGAAAATGCAAGGAAAGACTGGCTCAGGATGAAACCAGAGACAGCATCGTCGACGTCGAAATGTCAAAGTCTTCAACCCTGATAAGCATTTCAGGCACTGGCATAAGCTTGTGACCATTTTACGAATGGTACCATCCAATTTGATTTGACATTTCACTTGCAACTACAGCCCAACTGCGGTCATGGAATTTTTTAGTGTCCTTCCATACCACCTGAAACTTTCGTGCTGCGTTCGTTGCGTATTTTTAGAACGCGTAAGCGGGATTTCGGGTTGGCATTGTTCGCATATTGCATTTGTTTATGTGTGCATATACGCATAACGCATTCATTACTGATTATTCATCCACTGATACTTCCACGGACACCAACTGCGTCGTGCTTGTTGTGCTTTGATTTTGTCATCGAATCGTTTTGTCTTATCGCGATCGCCCTTTCTTTTGTGCAAGGCGAAGCGAGGGTAAGTCAGACAAGCCAGAACAAGAATTTCGGTGGAGTACAGACAAGTACCTATTAGTTGTGATTCATGAAATCAGTTCGACTCGGTGATCAGTGCAGTAAACAAACCAGGCAGTTCACTGATGTGCAGTAGTGCAGTGACATCAACTTGTCAACTTGTATGAAGCTAGGCCCAAAAATACAAATATTGTGGCAGTGGTTTCTCACTAATATTCCAATTTTTAGACTAATTTTGGTGTTTATTCCAACGGCTCCAATTCGGTCTCAGATAGGGTAAGTTACATACAAAAATTTAACTCGCGCGTCACTTGCTCTGACGGCACTCACTTCCATCACTCCTCCAGTTGCAGTGGCTCAATTTTCGTAACGTAACTCACTCTTTTGTAGAAAGTGAAAGAAGATTATGGCGTCGACATCACGAAAGAAGCAAGCCCCTAGGAGAAAGCAACCCGTCGCCGGCGACATGGATATTGAACAACCTCGGCGTACTGCAATGGAGGAGGTTGATTTATTCAATGTCAGTATTCCAGAAGAAAGAGTCAAGACCAACCCTCGCCATCGGCGGGGATCGGAAGATTTATTAAACGATAATTTAGAAGGAGTCAAAGGCAAGACCAAGGCTCCGTCGTCCGCCGACTCTGGAGATGACGCGTCATTTGAAGATCCGTACGATTTCAACGTTGGGAATTATGATCAGTTCAAAATGATGATGAGAAAACATTGCAGCAAAACTTACACTCATGTCAAGTAAGTTATTTTTAACACGACTAGGCTTTAAGCTCCTCGTGCCCTACGTTTCCTAGTTTTTATTTCCTTTTCTTTCAATAGGCGGCCGCCATGTTCACCTGTCTCAGAATTCGATGCCTTACTAAACAAGCTTAACAAAGAAGAGCAACGAGATCCAAGACCCTCACACTCATACGCGCCGGAAGAAATTGACCCGTCAGACGAGTCGGATGACGCTGAAGACTTTCTTGCAGTTGAAAAGCAGGTCCCTCCGGTTGAAGCAGCTAAGCATCTCTTTTCTGAAGAACCGAGAGCCACAGTTTCGATCTTTGACATCAGCGACCAAGCAGAAGCAGCGCAAGCGCCAGAACCAATTGCAGATGAAAATATTCCTCCATCGGTCAACGTTCGCCGCGGAAAGAGAACTGGACAGAAAGCAGGGGCGAAGTCTGTAAAAAGGGCAAAGAGAAAATCAACCACAGCCGCGGCCTCGAAGGAAAAAAAACCAACAAAAGAACTCGAAGATTCTGTTTCAATTTTCGAAATTAGCGATCGCCCAGTGTCAACGTCAACACCGGAATCACGTGCGAATGAGGATAAAGAGAGCAATGAAAATGCACCACCGGTCACTAGAGTTCGACGAGGGAGGCAAAAACAGGCTCTTCAGAAAGTAGTCATAACACCGAAGCGTCTTCCGACGAAAGCGGAAGATTCGAAGAAAAAGAAAAGGAGTTCAGAGGCAGACACGGAAAGCCCCGCTTCAGTTTTCGATATCAGTATCAGCGACCAACTAGAATCGGAATCAGCTGAGGTGACCAATTCGACCAATGACGTCAGTGAAAATGCTACGCCACCACCGACAAAAATTCGACGAGGCAGACAGAAACAAACGCAAGCCGAAGTAGGCGTCTTAAAAACGACGCGAGTAAAATCGAAGCCGAAGCCTGCCACGGAGGCCATGGTCAAGGCAAAGGCGTCAAAAACCAAGAAGAACAATTCAGCTAAAGAAGATGCATCAGTTTTCGATGTCAGTATCAGCGAGCAACCGGCAGCGAAGACGCCAGAGCATGAACGAGATGCGGACGAAGACGTTGCCAATGAAAATGCTTCACCGTCACAGACCACAGCTCGAAGGAGCACGCGGACTGCGCAGAAGACAGCAGCAGAAGGATTGAAAGTATCGAAATCGAAGACAAGACTTGCTGTTACACTGCCGAAGAAGAAAGCAGCAGCAGGCAAGCGCAAGAATTAAGTAAAAGAAGCTCACACCAGGCAGGAGAAAGTTGGAGATGGAGAAGCGTTCGAGAAAGTTCGAATTAAAATTAAGGCAAGAGGAGAGACAAGACACGAGCGAGCGACAAGCACAACTTAAAAGTTTAGAGGTAGCAAATTATAAATTTTGATGTAAAATTACACGAGAATTAAGTGGAAAATCATTGAAACATGAAACACGAGGAAAGTTAATTAGAAGGAACAGGTAACGTATACCGACATATAATTTTGTACAAACACCTTGAAATTGTGATTAGATGATGAAATTTGTAATAAAGTGGCACACGTTTTGGTTTCCTGGAAATTACGGGACTCAAACTCAAAGTTTGCACTTAACACTACGGCGTTTGCGTTAAATTAGCATCTGCTGGCGTGGCCTGGCTGGAATTCCCTGAAGAGCTGGAATCGAGTCGTCGCGTCGAGCTTTGGTTTCATGGTTTCGCTCAGGCTCACATTTCCAATCATAATTAATAGCGCAGCAGCATCAGGTCGCTCGTCGGTCTCATCATTACAACTTTTTAAGTGGTAACTGGAAAACCTCAAAGTACAACGCCACGGCGAAGCGATTTTGTTTACTTTTCTCCAGCCAGGCTTCAGTTTCAAGCAGTGTGCTGCGTGCAGTAAAATTCAATTTACACGTCTGAATGGAGTCGCGACTCCAATAAAACAGATCGAATTTCGCATTTGAGCGTCCGCATCCGCACTCAGAATGCTATTTGTTATTGACTTATCGCTTGTTTCCGAGTTCCGAGTATCGTCGTATCGTTAGCGTCGTGTGTCGTGTGGTCACTGATCTGGTCTCGAGTCTGGACGCAGAAGGGCGTTAATGAAGTCACAGACACTGAACAGCCCGCCCAACCACGAAATGCGATCACACATAATCCCAATGGAAAAGGATTCTGTGCGTGCATTCCCCAACATTTTCGAGTTTTCCAATAATTCCAGCGTCTTTCGATGAATTCTTGGTCTGGGTTTCTTGTGTTAAAAATTACATTAACAGAATTCAAGTTTTACGACGAAGATGACGCGACACGCGACGAGGAGGTGTCGGATTTCCTGACGGAGGAGGCAGAAATTTGTAACTCAAGTACTCCAGGGTTCCACACCATGGTGTATGAACTTTGTGGCTTCTGCGACAAATAACGACATAACTCTTCAATGCTTCAATTGATGCAATCGGAAATGGATACCATGTTTCTATTTTCGCCTTTCCTCTTTTCTGTTGATCTTTGACTCAAAATCTGGTTTGTGAGCTGAATTTCTGAACAGGATGCGATGCGGAGTCGAGTCGAGCCATGCCCGTCGTGGATTTTGACTGACTTCTTTTTCTGTCCTCCACACACTCGGATCCCCCAGGCTGGCCCAGCTCTGCACGGGTGTCGATTACAAATTGTATATTAAGTTATTAATTATAGATATTCACTGTCAGATTCAATTTCTAGGTCCTAATAAATTGGTCGTTCTTTGTTTAGAAACTTTTAATTGTACTGTGCAAGCCGAAGTCAGTAAAAGCATTTCCAGCTAATCAAGCTATAATTATAGACTTCAGGTGAAATACAAGACTCCTACTCCTACTCACGATGTTGTTCTATTCAAGCTTACACCTACGATGCGAAGTACGACGAAATGTCACGACCTGCCGAATGAATGAGTGAATCCCGATAATTACACACGTCACACGTGGACTTCTTACAACTGATCTGCGTTCACCTACGAAAGCCTTCAAAGGAATCAGTAATCAGGATCAGAGCCTGGAGACAGAAATAATCTCCCGAAACGCAAATGCCTACCTGCCTGCCTCCCGGAAAGGGTAAAATAGATGGAACAGTAGAATACAAAGAAAGAAGACTACCAGTTAACCAGTTTCAAGATCAAGATTACAAGGAATAGCAACGACAAGGGCGACGAATGAGTAAAAACGTGTGAACAGCGAAAATGCTGGAGAAAAGAAGACCCGTACTTGATTCTCCTTGGCTACTGATAAAATCTCCTCTTCAGTGGTGGCTAATAATAGTGCTCCATTACAGAAAAGACTGCAGGCTCTACCGCCTATTCATCCAGGCTCTCGTCGCGCTACTGCTGTTCATTCTCTCAAGTGAAGCATTATGCAGTGGTACTTTATCTGGAACTATTCCAGCTTGAGCTTAGTTCTAACTCTAACCTGTTGCTGCCTGGAAACCGTGCCAGCACAGCACCAGCGCCAAGAGCCACACAGGCCACACTCCATATCATCATCGGGCACGGCGGGCGTGTAGATATGAAAAGATTTATAAGTGAGTTGGTTCTCTTTCTCTTCTCCATTCTGCTTGCTTTTTTTTTAGGTCGTTGAGTAAACCAACTCGCGAAAAATATGTTCAACAGGCTGCCACAGCCGCTGCTAACGACTACGACTTCACTGGTATGGATTCATTTATCCAACATATGGTGGAATTAGGACTGGAGAAAGAACTGCCACAAGTCGAACCAAACCGAATCAATCCAATCCACTGCGTAGCATTTCCATTCTGTTGCTTTTGCTTGTATTCGTGTTCGGAGAAAAATTCACGAAATTAAAAGTAAATGACGAATGAAGGGTCCGTCCACAATTCGTATTCGTCTTGATTCAAGAATATTGCAATTGCAAGGGAGAAGAAAGGACGAATCCGACAGGCAGAACGCATAGAAATAAGAAAATAAGTTTCTAATCTCCACCAACACAGCACCAAGCCTCGGCGGCCAACAATCTGCGATTGCGATGAATTCAAGTGAAAACTTCAAGTACACGACAAAGAAGTCAAAGTCAAGCCAAGAATAAATTCTGATTCGAGAAAGCAGAGAAAAGAATCGTATTCGTCGCCGCGCCGCCAGTGCGATTCATTCGCATTTTTATTTAATGCACTTTCACTCCACTCCCGAATAAATGCAAGTATTAAGTGTTTAAGCTCACAAGACGAGTCGAGTCAGAGCGTCGCGTCGTCGAAAGGCTTTGGGCTTTCATTCTTTTGTTGGACGAGTGAGAGTAAAGTAAGACCCAGAAAACATCAAAATGACATTATGGGCCGCTGGACAACTGACTTTTTATTTTATTTCACTCTTTACTTAACTTTTGTCCATGCGCCACGACCGCGGCCGCACTTGTCGACTGGACTTATTCTCGAGTCGACTTGAGTGCAGTGCAAACGTAAACCAACCATCATAACCATTTCAGGCTCCATTCATTTAATTCCTTTCCGTGTGGCGGTGGTCTGGCTTTCACTTCGGGGCGGCCGGACGAAGATTAAGGCTTTCCAACGCACGCACGCCATCACATTTCCAGGCGAGTCTGACCACAGAAATGCAATGCTGTGGCGGTGGCAAGCAAGGAGCAGGGATTAAATTGTGTAGTCAAGTGGTGACACTCAAATATTCGACCAATTTGCTTTAATCGCCGACATTCCGCCGACACTTCACATTTCCGGGTAGCATTTGGCATTTCCGTCGTTTTGGCCTCATTTCCCATTTCCTCATATTTTTCTTCCAGGCGATCCAAGAAATTGACATCGACACTGATTCGCGATTCCTTCGACGCGTGGATATGGACCAAAATTTACGCGGACTGTGGACACGGCGCTTCTCCGTTTTCCATCACATTACACACGATTTCTTCTGAATTTCTCCAATAACGGAATGAGTTCGAATTCGCACTTCTCCTTCCAGTCAATATTTACAATCGATTTGAATTCTAATCAAATCACAGGTATTTTGAATAAATTTCTCCAACAGAAGCAGAAAGGAAGACAGGAGACGAGTCAGTCGACGAATTCGAGGTGGAAGCTGGGAGATACGTACAAGTGAAGAATTCACCATTCACCTTCAATAACAATTCATTCAAGTGCCCGAGCCCACGCGCCACATTCCACGGCAAAGTCATTCCTATTGCCATTTGTCATGATATTTACTATTATTATTTTTGCAGGCGCACGCAATCGATGCGCTATGCAATTTTGTTCGACATGCCACTCCACTCCAGACTCCATACAAGTTTTAAGTTGATTTCTCTCACGGCACGGCACAGCGAAGGTGGACAGAAGCGTTTACAAGTGACGAGTTTGGAGATGTGTCTCTTGACTTGACTTGGTTACTCCACTCGAGTTGAGTTGATCTTACCAATTTCTCCGATTCCAACGAACGCCCTGCGCTGCACTGCACTTGTACTCTACCTGGCGTGGCTTGGCGCTGGGCTTTCCTCTTGGGATTTCATTCAATACCACCAACCTAGTGAATCAGAAAGTTTTTATTGCATGATTTTATTTCATTTTCTTCTTCGTTCTTCCCTCCTCGACTTGACTTGGCTTCCTTCGCTGTTCGCTTTCTCTCGTCTTTGCAAAGAAAGTGAAGAAATCATTGTCCAATTCTGTCTGTCTTTTCCTTGTCTTGTCTTTTCTTGTCGTTGACGAGACGACTTTCTTGCACCTTCGTACACGCTTTGCATGTGTGACAGTTCACGTTCGCATTCTTTCCTGCTCTTTTCTGCTCTGGAATCCAAGCCTGTCTGGAAGAAAAGGTAAAGTAACTTTATAGCCATAGTTTTGGGTAAACGCTGTCATCTTCATCTTCATCGTGTAACGCCAACATCGTCTGTCATCGTCATCATGCCTTCATCGCAGTCAGTCCGTCATGCCGCACGTCTCAAATCGATACTTAAGGAACCAAGCCGCGAAGTGCCTGGACGCGTGCACGCAGACGACACGATGAAGATAAAGTGGAAGATTTGACACGATACTTCAAACTCCTGTCTTCTGCCAGGCGAAAGTTCTTGCTCAAATATTCACAGCCATCACAGTTACTGCCACGCCACAAGAGTGAAAAATGTACAAGTGGAATTCACAATTCATAAAAGTGATTCACGTGAAGCGCGATACGAAGTGGTATGGAATTTGATTTCAATTTGAGGGTAGTCCTGAAAACTGAATAACGGAAGTTGTATCCTCAGATCACTAGAACTTATTTTTGAATGTCCACCTTTCCTTATTTCGTGTCTTTAATCAAATTATGAACTTGATATCAAAGGCGTCGGGCCTGCCTGCAGGTCGACCTTGCTGAATTTTTATGATTCGCATCGAATTCGCGTTCGCGGAGCAGCCACCAAGATTTAACTGCATTCTTGCTTTAGCTTTGTGTCATATGACATTGTACAGCACCCTAATTTTCCATATCGAATCCCGTACTCATTGCTAATTGTATGGCTAGAATTGTCGGCACGACACACTTTCATGAAGCCTGGAGCTCGTGTCTGCGTGTGTGTCTCGTGTGCCACTTTCTCCATACGGCAACGGCACAGACAGTGTATTGCGTATCCAAAACCCGTCCGTGTATGCCAAGCAAACCATCCAAGTCGTACATCAAATCAACCCCTTCGTGCACGACACAGAGCCGTATGGCCTGGCCTGAGCCGCGAACACGTTGTCTGGTTGTAAAAAGGGACTTGCTTGATTTGGTCGCAAGTCGTAGTCGTGGTGTGGCTTATGTTTGAGATAATGGCCATATAATATTCTCGTGCTCGTGCTCGTGCCAGCCGCCAACCAAGACTTTCTCTTTTAACTTCACCCACTCCAGCCCCGTCGGTAGAAACCAGAAACATATGGAGAATAAAGTGAAAATATGTACAAGAACCAACCCGACACGAAACAGGCAAAGGCAAGGCAGAGTCAAACTAGGAAGAAAGCTCAGGCAGGCAGGGTTTGTCGGCTCCAAAGTGCTCCTGCTCCCGATTGCGATTGCGATTCTTGTCTGCTGTGGCTGTGTCGTCTTTCCAATTTCTTCCTCCACTTTTTCACTCACTGCACGGCACTGCGCGTCTGACACAAACCACCTTGCTTTGCCTTATTTTACCTGTGCCCTTGCCGTTATTATTTTGTCATTACACGTACACGAGTAAAACGCACGCGGGCTTAACCTCGGAGCTAGCTGAAGCTCAGAGGCTTTTGAGTTTAGAAAGAAAGCAGACTCGTCTTCGTCTTCAATTCCACAAACACCACCAAAGTCTAACCAACCCACAGCGCGGCGCAGTGAAAATAAATTTTCTTAACTGGAGAAATCTCAAACTTCAGTCACATTTTAGATTTTAGAGGCTTCATAAATCCCTCGCCGCGAGTCGCCGTCCCTGCTTTCACTTTACAACCCTTCAGCAAATTCAGTGATTCTCAACCGTACCCCGGCGTTATTTTTCTTTTCTGCGATACGATTTTCTCAATTAATTTGGGAAAGTCACGTCAAGTTCAACTGTGGGACTGACTGCAAAGACTGCGAACGGCGAAAGCACAACACTGCACCGCTTCAACAACCCAGAACAACCGTAGACGAACATTTTAACTTTTAAAATTATTTATTCAAGTTCACGAAAAATATAATTATGAAGTGGCATCAGCAGCAGCTCGACTTGAAACGGTTTGTGCGAAATGCATACGATAGCGATTCGTCAAGTTGCGACGAATCCACGTTTTAATTGTTGAGCTCACACTTGAATGCTGAATTGAAAGGTAAGAATTCTTTGTCATCTTTTGCATTGTTGCGATTTTCGAATTTTCTTTCCAATACGAGGCGCTTCAAGATTTTCTGCTTCCAACACAGCCCCTTGCCTGAATTCAAGGTGAGGATCCCAATTTCCTTGCGCTGCGCTCGAATTTTCCGGTCGTATGTAACTTTACCTCGATTAATCTACTCAATCATCGTGATCTCGCTTGGCAAGCAGAAAGTTGTAGCCGTAGTCGTAGTCGAAGCCGCAGAGCAGAGTTGTTACCGACCTGTCATCACTTCATGTTTCGTTCATCATCATCCGTCACTTCACTTCATCGTTCCGAGCTCCCGAAAGTTATCAACTCCAACTCTTTCCTCCCTGCTTTTGCCTGCTCAAATAAAGTCCGACGCCAGTCGAGTTGAGTAATTCGAGAGAAAGCCAAAGCGGAAGGCGAAAACACGAAACAGAAGCAGAATTCGTTCGCATTTACGTTCACGTTGATTTCCGCCAACCGCATGATTTCTGATTTGGATTTCCCGGACGCGGAATGGCAGAATGTCAGTCATTCCAAAAATATAACACGGAAACTGGAAACATTACATAACTCGTAATTCGTGGTTGGTGAACTGCAGCCAACCCAAATCGAGTGTCGAGTGTAGCTGAAACCTAATTAGAAACGAGCCTGATCCCAAAATTATGAACTTCTCGCAGTCGATTCCAATTCAGCAGACTAGAAACGAAAAAGAAAAAGTTTGTTATTAACTTTCCAAATATTTATAAGAAATATGTCAAAATTCGACAAGTTAAACTATTTCCAAGCACCAAATTAAAAATTTACCAATTAACGAGCCAGCATGAGTAAAAATTCCATTCCAGGCAGCCGAAGCCGAGCCGAGCGTTCTTTCTCTTCGTGCAGGAAGGCCAAACAGGCCAGGCCAAATGCTCAAGTTTCCCGTTTCGCGTTTCCCGACTGAACACCGAATTAACCGAAATTAGCCTGCCTTCGTATCGTGTCGTGTCATGAATATCAGCCAGTAAGCACGAAACGGCACACAAAATAGAGCACAAAAGCACAGCACTCGAACTCGAAACCAATAAAAGTGGACATTGAATAACGGAACAAAACTACAAAACACGTGTGCAGCTCATTAAATTAAGTACCAGCACAAAAAACGGAATGCGGGTGTCCGAGCCGGGAAATTATCCCATAATTTATGGGCCAACACTTCAGACTCGAATAAAAAGGGTCATGCGAGGGTGCGGGTGGAAGTGGAAAGCAGCGCATTTTGCCTGGACTGCATTGTCAGCTTCATTTACTTCATTTACATCATTGCACCATTGCGTTTTCAATTCCGGCTCTACGCTGCTCTGCTCCGCCGTGTTATGCACACAAATTAAGTTTTTAATATTCATTCAGCTTTATTACGGACGCTGGAGGCGGTTTAAGATTCCAGACGGCTTAAAATTGTTTCCATTTCCAGTTCACCATGCATTTCATGATTTTATGAACCACGAGTAGAGTAGAGCAGAGAGCAGTGAAGCAGTGGAAGTGGAAGTTTATCATTTAATTCCAAATCCATACTCATAATGAGTAAGCTCTTCATTTACGGCACGGCACGAACAGGACAGAAAGTTGTAAAATCTAAAGCGAAGTGCTGCGAGATGTGCCTCGCGCGCGGGTCTCGCTGACTTTTTCACTTATGAGCCAACACTCACACTGCACTAGTGTTGTGTCAGGAGCCTACTTGTGAGGGATTAATTAATATTATGTCTCTCGACTCAATTTAATTAGTTTGATTGAAACCCCACTTCGGTGCGGATGCTCGGTGCCTGCGACTTGACTTCCTTCCTTCTCTTAGTTAGGCTTTAAGCTGGTTTTCCGCACTGTACTGTATTTTCTGTCCCGCACGGCTAAAAGGTAAAAGTAGAAAGTAATACGTTTGTAATATTGTTTACAAAAAGGCTCTTCACTCTCGTGTCTCGTCCCCACGCACGGCGCACAGAGACACGAAAAAGAACTGAAATGAAGTCTCTTCTCGTGTCTGGTCTTCTTTTACGTGGCCTGCACTTATTTCGCACTCCGCCGTAGAAAGACGAGAATCACGGAATCAGAATGAAATCGGAGAAGTGCTTTGCAAAGTAAAAGGAGAATGATGGGAAAATGCACTGACGCACTGAATTGTAATTCCACGTCGTTCCCGTAGCCATTATGCCATGATTTTTTGCCACCGTTTCTCGTGTCTTTCTTCTTTGGTTGCGGATTGTAAAATGGGATGAAGAAGTACCACCACCGCTACCGCCACGGTGCACCAGTCAAGAAAAGCAGATAAACCTCAAATACGTAAATAAAATGCTTTTACGCGTCGCACCGAACGCGAACAAGAAACAAGCAGGAAAGGAAAGGTTTACAGTTTACTTTCTCTTCCTCCCTTCCGCATTTTGTTTCATTGCCGTGTAGCGGTGGAGTAAGTTGGGCACATTACAGGATTAGTATTGGGTACTAAAATAAAATACTTGCCATTTACGCTCGGCTCCAATGCGGTGGGATAATGCCCGTGTTTTGAGCCAAGCCGGATCTCGATCTCACACCGTACCCGTCTTGCCTCTTGCGGAAACTCGTAATGGCACTTTGAATTTAGAAACAGATCGTTACGACTTACGACAATTCTTACGAGTCGCCAGTGGCCAGTGGCTTAGCTTGTGGATTTTGTGGTCAGCCTTGCACGGATTTCAGGAGTGGCTTAGACTCTCAGCTATCAAAAAATGTTGCCTGAAATCTTGCTGGTTATCGACATGCATTTGTATTGCGAAACGGCGCCGTAAGCAAAATTGTGAAATTTTCATTTAGCAGATACAGAAAGTAAGTCTTCATGTTGTGCTTCCAATAAATGCGATTAATTCTCATTGCAAATTTTCTTAGCGCAAGATAGTAAATCTTGCCTGGAAAAGTATTTCTGGATTTCCACCGGCGCGCTTGAACGCGCGCTAGTACAATTCCTCACATTTTAAGTCCCTGGCACGTGATTCGACCCAAAAGCTTTCACAAAAACAAGATTTTGTGTTTTGTCTTTTCCAGTGTTTCTTTTCTTTTCCTGGTACGCTACGAGCGAGCACAGCACCACCAAATAAAATGAAGTACTTTGCCTTTGCAATTGCGTTTCCTTTTCTTTTCTCCCTTCGCCGATTGCAAGTTGCCGGTTGCCAGAAAAAGAAAAAGCATTGCATTTTAACTGCTTGCTATTCTTTTTATACACCACCACGCGAGTGGAGTCTCTCGTCTCGTTTCATCGCGCCCGCTTGCTGCTTTCATTCATTCAATTGAGTGCCCAACACGAGGCAGGCCAGACCGTGCCAGGCCAGGGTGAAGTGGGAGATAAAGTGAAATTACACTTAATTCAGGCAAGGCACGGCAAGACGCAGTGCAGTGCAGTGCCGAGTGCCACGAGGGCCATAAAATGCGCCTGTTATTTGCACAAGGGAAAAGTAATTGTATTAAATGGTCGTATAGACGAACAAATTGTGTTTAGCAGGAAATTCATTACATATGGTCCAAATCCGGACTAAACTTTCGTAAAGTGGCTGACTTTTAATCAAACGGGAGCAAAACAAAAAGTTTTAACACAAGCAGACGTCCGACGGCGCGGGACGCGAGCGCGAAATACAAAATTCGTCTCCAATTCTTCAAATCTTCGGTGTTTTACTGTTAAAAATGATTTTACGCCATTTCATTGGCAAAAATGGCGGAAATGGCGAAATTGCCATCTTTTTCGTTAAAAATATTTCCACTTGACTCCGAACCAAAATCCGAACCGAACTTTTAGCAGCTCAAATTGAATTACTTTGCATTGAATGATTCGATTGATACGCCGCGCTGTGCTGGCTGGGATACGAAATTAGCACGACAGGGCAAGGCAGGCAATTTCAGATTTGAGAGATCGTCAGATTAAATTACTCATGAATGCCAAATACGACTTACAGCTCGAGTACGAATACAAATACGGAAGAAAGCAGCGCAGGGTTCTCTTGATCTCATCTTTTTCACATCACATCATAATTTCGTCCGTACGTGCGTGGCGTGAGCTGAGCTGCTGCAGGAAAAGATGAAAGGGGAGAAAGAACTTTGAAGGATTTGTTTTCTTCATCACTTTCTCTCTTCTGTGTACTTTGCAAAGCCACCCGCCTCGTCCTCGCGCTCTGGCTCGTGAACGTGAACACGAACACGAACTTTTAAAAAGCATAATACGAGGATGACCCCATGCCGAGCGTTCAATTCAGATCGAATTATGAATTTCGCCTTTCGCGTGGCGTGGCCTCGACACTCGTCTGCCGTGTTTCGTGTACAAACTCCCCCGACAATCTTTGACCCAGAACAACCCAATAACAGAAAGCAGACTGAAATAAACGTGAATCCACTTCAATGAACTGCCTGGCTAAATTCTGTTCTGTTCAAAGGCAGGACGCTGCTCCAAGAATGTGGAGTTTACTAATTCCTGGAACGTAGCGGTGCCATGCCATAATTCACCAATTCTCTTGATCTTCGAGTATCGCGTGCCCGTGTGCGAAAGGATTATGACTAGACTCAGTCAATTCCGAATTTTCAGTTTGATTCATTTATTGCACTGGGCAGCGGAGTCCGGCAAGGCTCAGGCTCAAAGTTATTTAGAACTCAAAAGATTACGCACACAAAGCAAATCGGGGCACAAAAGAAATCCACCCGCCCGCACAAAGGACAAGTACATAATTCGTAATCCTTTGTACGATAAATCAAATTCATCGGTCTGAATTATAAATGTGGACTGTTTATGTTTGCCATGCACTTTTCCCAAGTAAAAGATTTAAATCCTGCGCCTACACCCGAGCCTTTTTTCTCGCCGCGTACTCCGAATTTGCCATTGCCATTGTTGAAATTCTGCAAAGAAAAGAGTCGTTCTTAGTTCTTCGCCTTGTTGGCCAGTCAAGCCAGGAACTCATTTATTTAAAGATCGAGCTCCGTGCAGCGTCCAACGAAAGCAAATGCAGTTAAGAAATAGCCACGACGAAAATACGGCATTCAATTCAATTTCCTTTCCAGGAAAAAAAGACGCCAAGGCAAAGGGTGGTTGTGGGTGGAAGTGGAAGATTGAAAAGAAAATGGATTGGCAAGACAAGGACAATGAGCTGGACAGGACAAACGACTAACGACAAAGACGCGGACGCGAGAATGGCTCATAAAACGAGCTCATAAAATCACAATCTACTTGAGTCCACTCGAGTCTCGTTCTCCTCGCCCTCATCTTGGCTCGTAATTTTATTTTCTTGCTTGCGCGTGGTCTTTCACCAGACAAATTATGGCCCCGCAAATTGGCAACAAAGTTTACACTGCTGTGCCGGACGCGGACGGGCGCAACAAAGTCCCAAATTGCATTTCTTACGGGAAATAACGCCTCACGAGCAAGTTAGACCATAAAACTGCTCATTTTTGCGCTTTCGCCTGTGCCTACTCGTAATTGTGTCGCATATCCAATTTTTGCAGGAACGAGGCACAAAGTCGCATGTATTCGTGTTAAATTCAGGTAAAAGAATCGTCTGAAGTGGCAGGCAGGCTTTGAGCGATTCGGGCACTTAAAAATCGTTCCTCGTGAAATTCAACACCGAAACGAAAACGCTGCTCGCTCGCTGGAGCCCTTTTGTTTTGGAATCTACACAGTGAAAGAATACGCTTGATCTTTTCACATTTACAAAAATGAGGCACAAAGATTATTTACCATTTTTAAGCCCTCGTGCGTGCGCCTTCATGAGACGAGGACAAATTTGACGATGACGATGAGCGCCCGGGTTGAAATAATGAAGGCATTCAAAATGAACGAAAACGGCGGGCTGACTGGCGGATGGATGACAAAGTTTTTCTTTGCTTTTCACTTTACTTCTCTTTGAGTTCTGAGTTCTACTGCTTTTTCATTGCTCTTTGATGACAAAGTTGGAGCTGGAATGAAATTGAAACGTGAATTTGTATTTCATTCATATTTTTATTCAAGACGACGGCTCAGATTCGTGATTTGCGAGAAATTCTATACAAATACGTGCACGCATACGCATAGAGCATGATACAAAATACGAGCATGACGACCCGAAGTTTGTAAAAATTCAGTGACTCAGAGAGGAAAGAAGGAGTGTTTCAGAGGCACAGAAATTGAAACTTAATTCCTGTAATTGTTTCTTGCGCTGCTGAAAACAGACGCGTATTCCAGCCAGCAGCGGGTCCGCAATTAATCTACGAACGTGTACAGCAGCGGACCCGCACACGAGTGACGACCGTGAATCTGACTCCATTTTCCTTGCATTTCATGAGATTCCCGAATAATTACAATTGGCACATGGCATGTGACAGTTTACGTGAAAAAGAAGACCAACACCTCATCACCGTCAATAATTTTTGGTTCTGTGTGTAATGCAGTAGTAAAGAAAGATTCCACATAATCTTGATTCGTCGGCGTACGGTCAGTTGGACAGAAATGGCAATTGCAATTTTGCGAGTTCTCAGTTGTGACAGTCAGAATAATAAATTACTAAATGGAGGCCGAAACGGAATCGGTCGCGTGCCCGTGTTCTTCCCTGGCCTCTGCAGTGCAACGGATGTTCCGTCGGATGTGCTGTGTGTCCTTCCGTGTTGCGCGTACCTAAGAAAGTAAAATATCATAATTTATTCATGGACATACAAAGTGTATCGTGGATGGTGCTGGAGTGGGACGCGAGCCTTCCTTCCATAAAGACCTTCAGAGCGGCGGCAGAGGAGACAGACACTCTAAAAATCTAAGCCAAGCCGAGTCTAAAACACATAAACGTACGATAAAACTGGTACATAAAATCGGTCGCGCCGCGCTGCACCGCACGGCAAATCTAAACTCTATTATAAACTATGCCTTGTCTCCTGCGCGAAGGAAGACACGAGATTTGTGCTCGCGTTCGTGTTCTGAATGCAATTCCCGTATTTAGCGTGAGCGCATGTCTGGCGTGTTTGGAAACGTGCTTACGCCTTGTAGACTGTAGACACGATTGTAATGCTAAAATTGTATTCGGAGACTAGTCGTTGCGAATGCGAATTTACGAATTTTCAATTTCTCCAGTCGTAAGCCGTGAAAGTGAGTATTCAGAATTATGGCTCATAACCTGCGCTTTACTACACTGATGAATAGAAACACTGTAATGCCGTTATATCTTTATCTTCTTTTGATGGTGCGTGAGCGTGGCGTGGGGCGGCTGGTTCATAATCCAAGCCATTTCCCATTGTAATTGTGACATTAACCCCATACCGCCGACTTCCGTGCAGGCTGCTGCCAGCGTATGTATTACAATGCAATAACAATGAACAATGCACGAATACTACACCGACTTCAGCAGGCAGCAGGGCAGGCAGGCGCCTTTGATGGTGTGAATTGTGACTTCGGGCTCAGCCTGCCTTTGCCTTGCTGCTATTATTACAAAGTAGGAGCAGACAGCGGAGTAAGGAAGCGTGAAAGTGTTTGTGGTGGTATGAATAATAAATGCGACGAAATGAGTAATGAATTCACATTCACTCGGCCGGCCCGAGAAAGTCGCCGTCGTAAAAATAAAAGTTAGCTGAAATCATGAACGTGATAAATTTTAAACTGGGAACGAGAATTTTTGCGATACGCGATAATCGCAATCGAGTTTCGGACAATGCGAAATGACGAATTGGTGCGATGCCGTTAAAAATGTTGCGTTTTCAAAATCGTAGGCGCTCACATTGATAGGTTCTTGGTACCTCATTCTCCAGGTATTTTGGCAAAGAAAGGAGACAGTTGAAAGGTCAGAATACAAATTGCTGTATCCATTTTCAATGAAATGTTGGTCGCAAATACCATCGCGTGAGTCCGCACTGAGCACGGGAAACAAGAAAGGCACAGACACACAAAGGCAGGCAGGCGCCTGGGTTGACAGCCCCGCATTATTATTTGATAAAGATGCTTTGTATTTATTACACCGTACTCGCACAAGTGGTGGCATGAATAACAGACGGGCAGGCAGGCAGTTTGTCGTCTTCATCGACGTCGCCCGTCGTTGTTCTTATCATTCATGAATGCGTTCAGCAGCGTGCACAATTGATTTTCTCATTTGTCCGGCCGTCCGTCCATTTTCGATTAGATTTATTATTCGTGTACATACTGGCTAGCTGGCTGTAATCGAGCTGTAAAGCAATATGACATAATTCGTTGTGGCCTGTCTTCGGCTGGGTTTATGACTCACTTCACTCGACTCGCAGAGTTCTGCAAACTCTATGGCCATAAAGTCCACGCTACGCCATGCCACGTCGTGCCTGCCAAGATAAAGTAAACTCTTCGTATCTTGTTTACAGTGTTATTATCCACAATCCATAACCACATGCTTGTCATGACCGATCGAGCGATGGGACGCGCGGGCGGACGACGAGCTTGCTTGTCTCATTATTGAGTACAGGCACAAGTCCAATAATGTCCAAGACACGGAAAGGCATGGTTGGTTAAACTCGGCTGGCCTCAGCCAGGTCTTTCTACTCATATTTTTTCCCTGGCGCGTGCGGTACTGGAATTATTGGACCGACGTGTCTCGTGTCTCGTTTCTGGTGTGTCGCCGTGTAAAGTATTCGGGAAGTGGAAGCGAAGGGGAGACGAGCGCCGAACAGGAGACAGTAACATGTGTCATCAATAATTTTTCACCGGTTCAATTAGAGAAATTAATGTTACACGACTCGCGACTTCTCGTCTCGCATTTCTACGTTGGCGGCCTGGCCTGAGCCGTGCTTTGGCTTCATAATCCACAAGCCCTCCGTTTTCTGCATGGAGAAAAGGAGAGGAAAGGTGGTTGAAACTTTCTGAGATAGAAAGTTGATATTCGAGTTTTGTGCGGTGCGGCGCTGTGCTGTACGTTGCGTAGTGAAAATTAATAGGCGTATTATTATTATTATTATTAGGGACTTGTAAGTGAAAGAGCCATGTGCCTGTGGCTGCAGTTGTGTCGTAGAATGGAGATGCACTGCATTATTTCATATCTCACCATTATAACCCTAAAATACCTCATTTGTCATCTCCAACGAGCATAATACTTATTATTACACAATACAGCACGACCACGGCCGCATTTCCTTCCCTTCCTCGCTGAGGGAAGACACGAGGACACGACAGACAATCGTGACTTTGTGTAATCGTCACCGTCGCTTTTGGCTTTCGCTTTTGTCGTACTTTCACTTGCATTGCGCTTGATCGACTTTTACTGTGAGGCCAGGAAATGTGCAAAACGCAAAAGTGAGAACACCCTTTTTTATTATACGAGAAATAGACGAGAGTCAAAATCATCCAAATTCAATGCAAACTTTTGCTGGCAAAGTTAAATTTTGTCCTCGCCCTTCGCGTATCGCGTTCACCGTTAAGAATTTTGGCAAAATCGCCAATTTTCGGTATTCATGTAATTTAGATCGTATTATCGGGTTGTTTAGGCAGTACGAGTGTCTAGTATCTATTTTAAATGCTGCGATAAGGTTAGAATATAAGAATGCGATGATAAACGTGATATGAGAAACGAGACGAATTTGTCGGGTTTAATTAATGGCTGTCACTCAGACAAGACTGATTGAGGATTTAAGCTGACAGAAATTAGACAAGACTTCACGTTCGCACCTGCATTGCATTTGCATCAAATTCAGTCATTAGCAGCGGGCAGTCGGGCAGATGGTCGGTCGTTCTCATTTTTAATATTGAAAGTAGAAAGTTGCGGGTTGCGAGCGGTTGTTGACGAAAGCATTAAGGCAGACTTGCCAATACAGCCACCACGCTGCCTGAAATGTGCCCGTAATTTGTTCCACCAGCTAAGCCATAGCCATCATAATCGTACATTTTAGTATTTTAGCATCGTGTCAGGTTTAAATGTGAAACTCATAATTCATAGACGACCGACAAGAACAAGAGTTATGAGTTTTATACAAACCACCAGCGCGGGAAGAAATATCACCTTGTGCTGTGGCTCATGATTAGAATCCACCAGTCTCTTCGCCGTGCGACGTCGTCGTCGACGTACGGCGCGCGCTTCTTTTTAATAACAGGGTTCATTATTATGCATGTGAGCCTCAGCCTCAGCCTAACTTGACTTGACTTGGCTTGACTCGCGACTCGACTTCGTTGCGGTGGGGCAAAGGCAAACTAAAAGTTGCAAAGTAAAGTGAAATTCGGTGTGGAAGAGAAAGATAGTGAAAGCAGTCAGCCAAGTATCATTTGGCTCTCATGTCGCGACTCGGCCGTGTTTCGTATTCGTGTACAATACAAATTTAATATACGTATTTATGCTCTGAACTGATGTGATGATAGTAAATACGTACTTGAGACAAGTATGAGGCGTTGGGATCGATTTGGGATAGATTGCATTAATATTTAAACACGACAGGCACGAAGCTACAAGGAAGACGTGCAAGCTTGTCAGGCTTGTCTTGCTTGCTCTGCCTCGCCTGGCTCGGCTCGTCACTGCTCTCATAATCATAATCATCGACCGTCCTCCGTCCGAGCCGAATCCCATTATTTTATGCCCTAGCGCTGGCCTGGTCTGGCCCTCATTGCAATTTGTCACGCTTTGTACTTGAAGAGCCCGATTTAATTGCAAATTTCAGTACGGCAATTATGCTCAATTTGTAGCAATGAAATGTTTGCTGTACTACGCGTCTAAATTGAAATTGATGAGAGTCTGTTTGTTTTACTAATTGTTCGCTACCTTCAAATACCTGGCCCACTAAACAACTTCGAGATGTTTGATGTAAAAACTCATTTTAATAATTCATCCATTAGCGTACGCGGCTTGGAATTTGTATGAGCAGAATCCAGAAAACGGCATGGCCAACTATAGGCCTAACAAGCTTTGACGCACGGAAGTAAAATGCGTACGCGTAGTACGCAAATTAATTGTGTGATGTCCGGCCCTTAATTAATTTTCGAGTGTGTTGTGTGTCATGCCAGGCGGCCATGCTTGGCTTGACTGAGCTGACACCAGCCAGACTGTAAAGAGCACTGCCATAGCTGGGTTCAGCGTCAGCTCCCGGCGGTTTCTTCGAGTGTTCGTGCTTGCTGAAGTCTTGGACGGATGTTTGTTTTAATTGGAGCCAAAGTTCTAGCTCGAGCGGCGGAAGGAAAGGTAAACTCCCCGAAGAAATAACGACTACTACTTGATAGACTCCGATCATGAAACAGAAACTGCATCATCATCCTCATGATCGTCATCGTCATGAGGCCATTATGAACGTGTATCACTTGCAATTCAGTCGAAATCAGTGAAGTGCAGGGCACTGGAGAAAGCCAAGGCGAAGACCGAGACCGAAGCCGAGACCAACTAACTTAATTTCGAGCGCTTTCTCTGGAAAAAGCTTCTGCTTTGCCCTGCTTTCGCCCCGGGCAGTTTTCCTTTACTAGCAAAGACAAAACAAAGCTGAAGCAAAACCCCGTCTGTATGCATACGTGCGCGTGCTGCTTCTGAATTTCTTTGCAGCCGCCGCCGCCGAGCTGAGCGGGCAGAGTTTAATAACAACGCAAAAATATGTTTCGTGTCTTGTCTTGTCTTGTCTTTGGCTCGGCGGCTGCGGCTCAAGACAAGAAGTCAGCCGCTCGGTCGGTGAAAGTGAATTCCAACAGGCAGGGTCGAGTCGAGTATTTAGGCAGGAAGAAGAATGAGCTGGTGAAGGTCCGATAAATCATGGACTCCCAAAAGTTAATACTGTGAAGTTGGAGAAGTACAAGCCGTATTTGAGAGGAAATGAAGTAGAAAACGAGATGCGGTTCCCTCTTCTTAACTTTCTTGTTGGTGCTTTGGTCTTTTCACTTTCACTCTGCAGAAGATGATAATAGAACAAGCCATAATGTAATAATAATAATAATAATATGTTCTGCTTCGGTTGAGCATATAATGTCTATCTAAATGGCTCAGCACACAACAACATAAGCACCAGCAAGTTGTTGGGAAAACAAGGCTGACGACGGCCAGGATACCTTTCGGCACTTTTTTTGCCTGTCTGCCTGCTTTCCCTGCCAAGACAAGCCAAGCCAAGTCAAGAAATTGAAAACTGCATCGACGTACGCATAAAAAACTCATACATACAAGTATCAAAAGAACTTATACAACGACAACAGCAAAAGCAAAAGTAACGGAAAAAGAAACAAATTCAGGATGCAAGGTTCTTCAGTTCACGACGACGCGCGGCAGGCTTCTGAGTTTATTATTACAATAAGGAAATGTTCTGCATCAAAATCAACAACTCTGGAAACGCAGACTCGCAAACTCTCAAACGCAAACGTAAAATTCATTCATTCAACGCCGTGAAAGAGTGCGGAGGCGAATTTCCATTTCCTGGCTTGCTAAATTATGCGAGCGCGATACTTTATCATTTGCAATGATGAGTTGCCTTTTCTGTGGTGGAATTGTGAATGAATTCGTGAATTGTAGCCTCCTGAATAATAAATGACCGTCACTTGAAGATTTTGGTCAGGTTTCTTTGGAACGCGCGGCGCAGCATTACTTTCTGTGCGGTCTGTGAAATGAACTTTCCAAATCAGAATTTATTGTTGTAGGTTGCGGAGAAATTGACAGTTTATAAACTCAGATAAATGACAATTTCGACGACGGCGATGAAGATTCAATTTCTGAGCGCACCGTGCAATAATTCATAATAGAAAACAATAACCCGAGCCAGCCAGTTGCAATAATGCAGGGTGAAGTGCATTATTGGTATTGCCACATTCTCGTGGCAGTGGCACTTTAAATCCCGCACATGTCAAGTTCGATATTTATTTACAATTTTCTTCTTAATATTGCCATTGCGCTCCGTCGAGAAAATCCCATTAGGCTAAACCCCTTCCAGGCTCTTGTCATTGAAAACCGCGAACGCGAACACTGCCTTTGCCTTGCCTTTGCCTTGCAGTGTTTGTGACTTTAAGAGATTCACATTCAAGAGCATACGCGCGAGAACGATGAATAGAAATAAATGGTTCTTTAATATTTCACTTTTCTCACACATGCACTGAATACTTACTACTTACACAGAGTTATGCGATGCATATTGCATTGTTAAGATGAAGGAAAGTCTCCAAGACTCTCTCGTCGAAGAAAGGAAGCTTATACTTAAAAATTTTACGTATGCTGCACACGATTTGGAAAGGGCTTAAGGTTTACGTGCGTGCGCGTACCAGAATTACGTTTCGGAGCTTGAATTGAGTTGGTTTGCGACGCAACGGGCGAATTGTCCTTGCATATTTTGCGTATAGTCGAATAGATTTCTTGGGCGTATCGAAAAACATGACTATAATCTAAATATCAAAATCTGTGTCTTTGATTAAGATATCGTCATCATCATCAATTGGGCAAAACTTTGATTGACTCCTGAGTCGTGAATCCTTTGAGAGAATTTTCCAAATTATTGCCTCACAAGCCAAAACACAACCGAAAACGAACGGGAAGGGAACCAAATGGAAGATTATGATTACATAATTTGTTGTGGATGTGAAATGAGCAGCGTTGAAAAAAATTGGACACGGACGGGCAATTTTCCGACCGTCATCGTCGTGCTTCTTGCTTCGTGATGCGATGCCCAACATGATTATGACGACTGCTTGCTGCTGCTATGAGTGACGGTGACGAGCGCCTCGTGCTCTGCTTTTGCTTCTACTTCTCTTTGATGCTTTGCTCTTTCATCCATGACTGAATTTCTGAGCCTATGTAATAAGCCATTGCCATTTGCTACTCCGATGCGATTTAATAGCGCACGAAGCACAGCGATGTTGATGATGAGGAAAATGAGTAAAAAATATACACGAAACACGACAAACTCATTCCCATTTCTCTCTTTCAATTCGAACCGAGCCCACGATTCATGTTTTTCATCTTGAGCATTGCAAACTACAAATATAAAAGAAACATTATTATTATGTCTGCTTAAGTATTTCAAGTACTTTTCTCGGTCCTTTTTTCTGAAACGAGAAAAGCAAACGCAAATGCAAATCAGCATTGCTTTTGCTGTGCTCTGCTATATTTGCATTGCCTACGCAAAAAGCATAAAGGGGGCACGAAATTATTTAAAAAAATTTCAGATTGCTCATTTTCATCAAGCGTTCAATTTTTGAGCTCATTAAAGTAGCGGCGGGCGGAAAATGCGCACCAAGGCCCAAATATACAAAGATAAAGATAAAAGGAAACGGAAAAGGGATCAAAATCGGAACTGAGCTGATTTGTAGAGCGTTCGAATAGAAGGGTAATAATAAGAAATGTGTAAAGAAAAGATTTTAATAATTGAAACCTAAAAGATGGCTAAACGCTACACGCTAAAAGCTTTCATGCAGCATTTACTTTGGTTGCAGATTCGAATGAATTGTTTTTGAATGAGGATGAGGATAAATAAAAGCAGAAGCAGTGAGCAAAAGGGTGGGAGAAAGTAAAAGAAAGCGTCTGTCTCATTAATTCCTCCGTTCATGTATTTCCTTTGCTGCTTTCTGCTTTCACCAGCTTAATTTATGAATTCTAGCCGAGGCAGGGTAAGAAAAATGCATCTAGTTAAAGTAAATGATTCCGCGGCCGACGGCCCGCGCTTCCTTCCTTCCCATTCAGGACATTGATTGATTTACAAGGCGTATTAAAGATTGCAGAGTACCGTAGCTCAGCTCAGTGCAGTGCAGAGAAATAAAATCTATCAACCGGTGAAAGCACGAATCGCACATCGCACGTTTAATCACACAGTCTCAAGTGCATTGCATTTCCGTGACCATTGCCGTTTCAATTACAATTTGCAAGTGATGAAGTGCAAGGCTCATTTTTACGAGTTTGCACGCAAGCACGAGGAAATTAATTGGGTTAATATTTTTCCTTAAAGTAACAGTTTTTATTCATAAAGAATTTAAGAGTCGAGCCGATTCAAAATCGAATCAGGGAATCAGTGCATAATATCATCACATTACAATTTGCTCATCGTAAAAGAACTTCGTCTTGCCGGCAGGCAAGCAAAATCAGTAAGGTTTCAGGCTCGGAGTCTTTATTTCGCATTGCTCCTCTCAATTCCTAATGGAGAGTGAAAGTAAACAAATGTATATGCGTGCAGCAGCAGGGAAATGCAGCAAGGAGCAAGAAGCAAGAAAGATACAGAAACAGAAACACGCGCAACGCAATCTCGTGCTACTGCAGTATTAAAAGAGCTCGTGAGCGCGTGAGTGCATCTTTGGTTTACTTTTGTGAAAAAATAAATGTAATATTATGCCATGCTCGTGACAAGCCTTGAGGGATTACGCGTCTTCCTCCATGCTTTCTCCGCGTATGGCGCGCCGGAATAAAATTGGGAAGAAAATGCGATTGTATTATTATTAGTACGAGTACGACTGTTACTTTTGCTGCTGCAGCTTCCTCTTGCCTCCTTGTTCGAGGAAAACAGCGTAGACTTATTTGATTACATTACTCACGTATTGCGTTTACGTATCGTATCGTATCATCGACTCCGCTCTGGGTCGGGGAGTTTTATATTTATGTTCTCCTTCATCGTCGCACCGCGTACCGTGCACCGCCACCGCCGTATTGATAGATGATTATACATCAACAATCAACTGCCGACTGCCCGCCTGCCGCGTAAGCCTAAGCGTTTCCGTATTCGAATACAAATCCATGCTTGAGTGAAGCGGATCAGATCAGCATACGAGAAAAGTGGTGAAAGCGTAGACAGCAGAGCAGAGCGGAGCAGCGAGAGATTCGGTAAAAGTATTAAGGAATCAGGGTATTTGTTTTTCTTATTTCTTTGCCGGGAAATGCTTGAGAGATTCGATTCTTAGTTTTGGTAGTTAGTTGACCCTTTCAAGCAGGCGTTTTCGTGCTGAGTGAGCGATTCAGATCGTGAATAATCCCAAAATTGGGCTTTCTTCGAAGCATTTCTGATTCCGAGCCTGCAATTTAGCGTGCCCGAGTTTTTCGCCGTAGAAGATTAAGATTACAGCAGCTCTTCTCAATACTTCGTATTCGTTACGATAATTGCCAAGTAACAAGTAAGGATTTGTAGAAATTCATCTCTTCTTTATCATTATTATCGTCTTCATCTTCATCAACTTTGTGCTTATTCGTTAGAATTGGCGTGGCGTGGTGGTTGCTGACAGTTGACAGTAAGCTATTCATTAGAATTCATTAGCAAATGTATTGTTCCTTGAGCATAATGCAATAATAGCTAATAACATGGCATGGCTGCCTGTCATCTGTCATCTGCCTTCGGTGAAAGGCGGAGATGATGACAATTTTGTTTTGACAATTTGATTCAATTCATTCTCAGTTCACAGAAAATCTTCTTACTTACCACGTCAAAGTCAAAGTCGTAACACTCAAAAGAAAGCCATGTCAGAATTGGCTTGAGATTTGATGTGGGTTCGCCTACTCTCTGCTCTGCCTAGTTTTCTCGGTTTTCTGGCTAATGATGTCTAAAACAGAGGGGAGGTTCATGCCAAGCCAAATGTCAGGCAGGCTTTCATGTCAAACTTCCGGTTGCCGAGCTACAAGTGGAATTTTATGGAAAAGAAATCGCAATCGCTCCCGAGCTGCCCTGGCCTGTTATTATCATCAGGCTCATTATCGTCGCCATTCGCGTTTGCCACGACTGACCACTTTACCATAATCATCTGCCAAATGTCGTCCATTATCAGCGCAATCATTTTCTCAGCTCAGCAAGCACTCAGCAACGGGAATCTAAGCAGTAAGCAGTAGGCTTAAGCCTGACCAAATCTGTACAATTAGAGTGGATCAGGCCTGGCCTGAGTGAAAGTAGAAGCTGAAGGAGATTCGAAGCACATAAAAATAAAGCGAGTGGATGTGGATTCAGTGTGTGCGTGTGTGAGTGGAAAATGCGGAAAATCCGAGTCGAGTCATGGTCATCATCACGCATCACGCTGCGTTGTGTGTCACACCCTCTCAACAATAACAATGAAAATGAACGCACGCGTGTGTAACGCGGGAACCGGGAATCGGATCGCTGGAGATGAAATCCTGCCGCAAGTCTGGCTGGCGTATTCATACTGACTCAATGATCTTTGATCTTCATCTTCAGTTTAGCTTGTGCTGCTACTGCCCTGCATTTCCCCTTGTTTTCTCTCAAAATCTCGCGACTACGCAGCATCAGATTGCTTTCTCCAGGTTGACTGCTGCAGGATGATGACGAATGTCAACAGAATTAATGACACAAGAAGGAAGTGCACGCGAACGCGGCTGAACATTGAACATTTCCTGTAATGATACAAGAAATCGAGCATAAAAGCAGAAGAGCACGGGTTTAATTGCATTAGGCATTTTTAAAATTCATTACGCTCGCATTAACGCAATTACACCCACGCGCGATGCGGAAAAACGAAAGCAAATACGCGATGCAGGAAAAGTGTGAAGATTTTTTGTTTGGAGTGAGCAGAGATCATTTCATCTCTTCATTTTCTTTTCTTCTTTTCAGAATCACGCGCCCTTCCCCATGCTCGCGCCCGTACTCGAGTCTGGATGGGTCTGAGTCAAGTCATTCATTCATGGTGATTGTGATGAAAGCAGATGAAGAAAGCAGCAGCATGAAGGAAGTTTCTTCACATTATCATCACGAGTCACGAGCCTCGAGAAGAAGAGACGAGAAATATGATGAAGTGGGTGAGAATGGCAACGAGAGTGCATTATGCTATTATTATTACGTGATACGAGATTGTATTGCCATTGCCTCACAAAAATTGTAGATAATAAGAGGAATAACGATGGCATCATGAACACGAACGACTTCTCTTTTGCTTCTCATCTCTACCCTGCTTTGCCTTTGCTTTCACGTTCGCTTTCGCTTCGCAGTGCGCAATTATATTCTTCTCACACTTCTTTCTCGTCTCATCTCTGCTCTACTCTGAAGGATTTCACCCTCAACCGATGCATTGGAATGCCAGTCGACGCGCTGCTTGGCATGGCATGGCGTGGCTGTGACAGAATTCGGCACGCAAAAATTCATGAGAAAGAAAAGTGAAAGCCGCACCACACCAGACAGACAACAAAAGAGACTGGAGACACGAATTCATGGCTGGCAAGGTGAACCCGGCTTGAATTAAGTCATAAGTCTCTGTCCTATCCTGCCCTGCTCGTGCTCGCGCTCAAGAAGAACGTCTGCTCCATCTCCGGTTCTTAAGATTCACTTTCCCGTGCCGCTTTCACTTAGCCGTAGTCGTAGCTGTAATAGTTATACGACGACGATGATAATATTATTAAGATACAAAAAACTTTTATTATAAACTGCTCGTCTCGTCGCGTCGCGCGTGCACATGAGCACGGCACAAGAAAAGCCAAACTTTTGCAATTTGTTCGCTCAACAATAGGAAATAATATCAACTTAAACTTTGTGCATTATAATGATAGGAGCGAGCACGAGCAGAGACGAGGAAGAACCGAAAAAAAGTTACGTACCGGGAGCGCGCGAGCTTGACAGTCGCAGTCACTTTGCAGGCAGGCAGTGGCAGTAAGTGAAGGTAATCCAAGTGGAAAAGTGCCTCTGCCTGTACAGCATCCTGGAAAAGCGACGGAGACTTTTTAACTAGAAATTATTTGACTTCACCTGCGCGAAGCGCGTTGGCGCGTTACATTTCACCAAAACTCATTGAATTCCGAGTTTATTGCGGCTGCTGCATGCAATAAAATGTCATTAAAAGCAAGGAAGCAGACAAAGCATGCTAGAGAAAGCAGGCTTGCGTTTGCAGGTTTTCTCCGGGTGTGCACGCGCCACAGCAAATAGAAAACGAAAAATGATGAATGTTCGCCGGGTGCCGGAAATGTGGAGAGGAGATGAAGGAAATGGCTCGGACGATCGCTTTCCGCCGCCCCCCAGTAATCGTGTACCGACACTTCCGCCTCTGTAAACCCGCTACTGCTCATGGAGGCATTGAACAGGTCGTCCAGTGTTGTTACGAGTTCAGTCGACTGTTATGAGCACTTTCCGGGTTACGAACACGAAAAGTCATGGCCTGACCAGGCAGTGTGGCTATTATTATTGAGTTAGTGCATGAAACTCGATTCCAAGCAGGTATATTGTATTGTATTGCATTGTAAAATTCATGTTGTTGCTACTGCTGCATTGCCCTTTGCTCTCAATCTTATATTACATTACTACGCTTTCTGGTTGCCCCTGCCAGGCGCTCCACGTCGCGTCGTGACGCTTGACTGCCTGCCCTGCCCTTTAACCCAATATAATTTCATGAAAGCTCGACCACCATGCAGACTTTCACTGCGGTGAAAGTAAACAATGCGATTTGCGATTGCATTCGCAAAAGCAAAGTGCGTGCAATTTTATTAAATTCTGACGCGTCCTTGTCTGCGTCCGCGTGCGCGCAAGAATACAAAAATGCCGGGCCGAGGCTGCCTTTTTGCTTATTTTGGCTCTGACTGGCTGGCCGACGGAGCGATGATAGCAGTGAATAGAGAAAGCAAACAAATAGCACATCATGAGCACGATCACGACCGAGATCATGATCACGAGATGAACTTTGGAGCAACGTGCCCGTGCGTGCCCAACACGAGACGGATGATGCAACCACTTGAGTCGGTCGTCTGACAGAGTTTCATGTTCCTCTCAGCAGCAGCGTTTGCTCTTGCTTCCTGCCCGGTTCTTTCGCTGTTCACTCTTTTCCTCACAATTGAGTTTCCATGACATTCCAATTTCTCTTCCGTATGCTCTTTCTCGAATCGACGACGGTGCGCTCCTGTTCGCTCTTCTCTTGACTGGCTTCTTTTCTCTGATCTCAATCTCGTTTCTGTTCTTTGCGCTACATTTGCAGAAGCTGAACTTCATCTTCGGCAGCCTGACTTTTCGTCAGGTCCTCTTTTCAGTGCATTGCAGCACTGCAGCCCCAGTCGAATTCTCAGCCAGTCAGTCGCCGGTTGCTGAGAGATGAACGGATACGGAAAACTCGACTCAAACAGGGAAAACGTAGTAATGTAATGTGGTTTGTACTTTCTCTTCAGCAGCCCCGCTCGCGCTGTGCTCCCCAAAAAGCCCGACCAGGCCGTGCGGGCTGTATTTGTTTGTGAATCTGTGAAATGAACCCTGGCACCATAATTTTATTTGTAAAGTCAATTTGGAAATGGAAACAGCCAACCTGCGCTGCGTTTGGGTTAACTCAATATTGTCCCCGTGCCGAAAAAGATACAAAACACATGCAAGACGTGCACTTTTGTTTTGCTCGACACACACGTGTTTCAGCTTCAGCCGTTTCTTCTTTGATCTTGATAATAACTTTGTTACTTCATAAATATGCAATGATGCAGTGTGCCATGGCTTTTTTGTACTTGCGTGAAGGCGAAACAATGAAAAACAGAAACACGAGGAATTATAAAAACAAAGTAATTTCTCCAAGAATCGAGCCACGAGCTCAATGAATGAATGAAGTCTTTATAATCTCCTGCGCTGCGCCGACGCTGACGCGTTATTACTTTGTACTTATAAATACTCAGCTGGCTAATGGATGGAAAAGTGAAAGAAGAAAGAGAAACTTGGGTCGGGATCCAAAGCAAGCACTCTAGGCTCCGCTGGCTTGTAAAAGCATTAGCATTAGCAATACCAAATACAAAACAGAGCATAGCCGAAGGCTGAGGCGGGCGAGACGGGAAAAGAGATCTCCATTTCCTTTCTTTTCCTGAAGAAAATTCAGCCGCACCACTGGAAAATGATCAAGCTTGCTCGACCCGGGAAGTAGATTTTGGGCAATTAAGCCATTCTGCACGCATTCGGTGTTCGATCGCTCGATCGGGCAGTAAATTGTTGGGTGGTCCGCGCCGTGTAATTTGTGTTCGTACTCATGCTTGTTCGTTCACAATTTATTCCGTGATGATTGCATACAATGCAATGTTGAGAACACAATATATTCTCAAAGTTTACTTTACAACCTCTTACAAGACTCGTTTCCGCCTCCGAGCATACGAATGCTGGAAATCTACGAGCAACCTGTGGCTTGGCTCCTATACTGTGCCGTAGAATTTCCATTTCTTTGCTCTTGCTCGTACTCGAGCTCGAGCTTTGAGTTGATTTAATGTTTTCCTTTCTCGTACTCGTGTACGCGCTCATATTCTCGACCGACCTTTCTTCCTTTCCAGCCTTGTAGCTCCTTCCGCTACTCCATTCTCGACTCCATCCAGCTTCCCGTTCCGGTCTCGTCTCCGGCAGTACATAAATCGGTCGTCTTAGAAGAAATCCTGAGAAACGATCGATGGGCTGAAATAAAATTGAAAAAGAAGCCAGGCCCGAGTGTAGAAGTAAAGTAAAGGCTTTACAAGTGCAAGCCTAGCGTCTCAAGCCAAGAGTGGGGCTCTGCTCTTTATCATTCCAGGCATCTCGTGAAAGTGAAAACACAATACACATGTTTATGTCATTCTTGGCAGGGAGACACGAGACAAGAAACATACAAAATGATAAATAAAATTGAGATAACCAACTGGCATGATACTTTTGCCCTGCGTCGAGTCCGAGACAAGAATTTTGAAGGGTCGCGCCACGTTCATACTCGAAAATTCAAAACGTACGCGCACGCGAAAGTATTAAGACTATTAATTACATTAAGAAACCCTCCGTCACCGTCTCGAGACGAAATTGAGTGGAAGAACTTTCCGAACCAATAAGCAAACTTTTATCATTGGCAGCGGCATTAACCCTTCATTCTTTATCCACTGCTCGTCCATTCCGTGCCGTGTCTTGCCAGGCAGACAAACAATGCAAAGTATTTTAAAACGTGCTGGAATTGGAATTAGAAACTTTTCATGTACACAAAGTATGAATTATATTTCAGGCCGGGACGGGACGGGGCAGGAATCGAAATCAGGAAAAGTTGGTCTGCCGTGGCGTGCGTTTCGCGTCCGATGCACTCAAGACACAGGACGACCGACCGACCGTCTTTTCAATGGATGCAATTTGCAACCTGAACTTTCTCTGGCGTGTTTTTCTTTCCTGGCGTACACGCAGCATGCACGCACGCATGATTGAAATAATGCACGTAAGTTTGCCCGTCTTCGTCGCCGCGCCGTGGCCGTGTTTGCATGTTCTTCTCTCCCTCGTCATCGTCGTCGTCCCACAACTTCCTTTTTATGTCTCTATCTTTATTTCAATCTCTTCTCGATTCAATTGAATTCACTGCCACTGCCTTGCCTTGCCTTCTTGCTTTCACTTTGCGATGCTGACTGGCTTCTTTTGGCAGCGTATTTCAGTGAAATTGAATGGAAATGATCGTTTTGTGAAGAAAGGAGCCTTCAAGCCGTGTTCGTGTTATGTTGATGCTCGCTCTTGGAATCAAGCTCCTCATCTTCATCATTCATCGCAGCTCGTGAAGCATGAAATGAAGCCGCGCCACGCCTGACTGAAGAGGCGCAGCACAGCACAGCGCCCAATTAGTGACGGGGTATTCTTGAGTTAATAACAGGATAAATATCTTAAACGTGTTATTGCTTGAGAATACACGTTCCTATGCGGGCAGATCAACAAAAGGTGGCGTCGCATGGAATCTTCTGTCACACGCAAACACGTATGACTGAAGCCAGCCAAGTAAGTACGCCGTTTTACAGGTGAAATCTTCGTCTTGGAATTTTCTTGGGCATAACTCTTTGACAGGCCAAAATATAGTGCCAAGTGGAAAAATTGGCTCAGGCCGTGTTATGAGCCCAACGTGGCACGGCGTTTGGAGAAAATAAAGAAAAAGGCATGTGTGTGGTGTGTTTCAAAGTGCACCGAGCCTGAGCCCGTCTAGTGTCGTCTCGTCCCGAGGGAGACGAAGTATAAAAAGAAAAGCTGAGCCAGGCCACGAAACAAGACAGACGAGTTTGTCACAGCCACAGACTGAGAACAGAAATGCGAAATGGCGAGATGTATGTGAGTTTGAGTGTGAGAAAGGCAGGAACAGGAAGTTGACATGTAAAATGTTATTTGCAACCTTATTGGCTTTGGCTGGGAGGGGTGAAGGCTGTGTGAAGTGCATAAAGTATATGGAACAACGATGATTCGATAGATACGCGACAAGATGCTTTCAAAGATGTAGCATGAAGCATGTTTTGTAACGACGTGTAATGTTGGACGTGTCAACAAAAGATTACTTTGGCAAGACGCATGACGCAAGATTGCATTATTGTCAATGTTAAGTGAGTACGTGAACCATTGAAGAAGTAAATATTTTGCTTGCCTTGCCCTGCCCTGCCTTTGGCTTTCGCTGCGTTCCTGCATTGCTTTCACCCACGTGAAAGAAATATTCAAAGTATAATAAAAACAATTCCAACTGCCTGCGCGGCGCTTCGCCGAGACGCTGCTGGCAAAGGGCTTCAGGTAAGTTGCTTGCACGCGGTTTTCGGGTTTCGCAAAATGTTATTCTAGAAACGCAGCCACAATTTTCATGAAACGTAACGACAGAGTAAGAACAACAAAATGAACAAGTTTTATGTTGCATCTTTTCATGCATTCGTCAAAGTTGTCACAAACAGAAATGAATTTTCATCCTTACATTTCCGACAGTTTGATTCAGAATCTCAGTTATAATTTTTATTCTTCCAAATCCCAATTGTAGCACTCCTGCCAGCTCGTGTATTCAGTTACTTCAGCGGCGGCTGGAAGTGGTGACCTGGAACTTTTTTGCTTCGGTTTTGCAACGTTGTGTCGTCCTTTCGTGGTCGTGTTCGTGAGTGGATCTTGAATGCTTTCCTTGCGTTGGTGCTGTTTCTCCTTGATCCGCAGCTGGCACTCCTTTTCTCCTGATATGACCTCTCCCAATTGCATCGTCATCGCCTTCAACTTTGTCTGCAACTCTTCCTTTTGCCTTCTCAGCTCGTCCTCCCTCATTTAGTATTGCTTCTCTTTCGCCTCCAGAAAGATCTTCAAGTGCTCGACACAAGAGTCGCTCCTGAATTGGGCTTCGGTCATTATCGCCCCGCAGCCGCCTTCACACTCCTTCAAGTTCCCTGGGTTGAATTCACACTGCTTATCGTGTTGTTCCTTATTCCCGAGCTTCAAGGTCAGACCGTAGCCAGCGTCCTTAAAGGGGCATCGCAACTGAGGCTCGTTCAGAATGTACATTCGCTGTGGCTTCTGCCAACCCTCCACTTCTCTCGCCTGTCCACGGGGCACGTGTTCGAATGATGGCCCCATTCGGTTAGACATCCCGAGCAGAAAACGTGTTCACAGGGATCCACAACGACAACGTCTTGCAGGACGTCGTGACAGATTGGACAAAGAAGGCGTGGGAAGAATTGCAGTAATCAATGTCGAGTTGCAACGTCAATTGCCAAATCTTATCGGACACACTCTCAGTCAACTCAGCCGTGTAAATTGAGTGACTCACAACAATACATACGAATTGGACTCGGAATTTCAAGCCTCGCAGTTTCGCCGCCAGTATAAAAATGTTAATATTATTATTATTCGATTCTTAGATTTTATTCGCTCCTATATTCAAATGATAATTTCAGCCCAGATTTTACAGTGGCTATATTTCAGATCGTTTCTTTTTTTCCAAAGGGTAGATGGCCATCCTTCTTCAGCCAATGTAGGTCGCTAAATTTAAATTTTTGATTTGTTGCTGGTTTGTTTAACGGAACTCTTCTGTTCGCCTTCTTTTGTTGTTCCTTTCGGTTGAGCGCATCTTCCCTGATTTGTAGGGCTTCTGCCTTGGCATCCACCTCATTTTTCTGCCGCTCCAGCTCAGCTTCTCTCACCTTAACTTCTTGCTCCTTCTTCTCCAGCAGGGATCTCAAGTATGCAACACAAAAGTACTTCCTGAATCGTGCTTCGGCCATTACGACTCCGCACCCGCCGTCACACTCCTTCACGTTGGCAGGGTTGTACTCACACTTCTTGTCGTGGTCTTGTTTATCTCCAAGCTTCATTGTTGCTTCGAACCCTTCGCTCTTGAACGAGCAAACCAAGAGAAGCCCGTTCAACGGATTTGTTTACATTCGCTGTGGCTACTTCTGCCCTTCGATTCTCTGCCTGTCCGTCCGCCTGAACCCGCCATGCGTCTGCGCACTACTTGCAAAAAGAACGTGCTCGCAAGGATCCAGAACGACGGCGTCCTTCAGCACGTCGTGGCAGATATGACAGAGAAACTCGTCATCAATTCCCTGATTCAAGAACAATTCGATTGGGAAACCTATTCGGACGAGGCAATCTGGAGGAATATCAAAATGTTGGTGTTTATTCGTTAACAAACAGTAATGGTAATGGAACAATTAATTAAAAATGAAAGAATTCGATCTTATCAGCAGACAGGTCCGACGGCAGCAAAAACGGATAATTTGCAGCTTCAAAGTAGAAGACAAGTGAACACTTGAACGGCGAAGGCGGAAGAGAAATGAAGACTTCAAGAAATGCACTGCAGTACTGTGAGTTAAGTTGAGGACTATGAAATTATGATTCATAACTCTTGGATCCATTTTTGTATTTGTACAAGAGCAGACCTAAATTGACAAGAAATGGTACGCTGGTACACTCGATGCATGCTTTGTAGCACAGGACAGTACTTGCCCCTTCGCTGTAATTTATCAATTATCAATGTTTGAAACACGAATATTAAATACAAGCCTTCTCCGAATGCTATTTAAGAAGGACTCAACACTCTAGCTCATGAATGACCAAATTGAGTGACCAACCACTACATAAGAACTGGAATTTCATGTGCTTTGACCGAACAGGCAAGGCCTTGTCTTTGATGCGGAATGTGCTTGTTTTGACAAACACTACCACTCCAGCTGCATTGCGTGATTCAGCACAAGAATTTCCATTTTGATGGGGATCTCTGCCTGGACCACGGACTTTGGCTTCGGAATCAATTTTTCTCTTTTCATTTCAAAATTACTTTTTTACCCTGTCATGCGAGCAGCGAAAGCGAGCAACAGACTTTATGGCAACGGCAGTGGACTGTACTGGCCAGGGGCCGAGCATTGGTGTGGTATTTCGTGTTTGAAGTGTCACACGAAATTAGTATTACAGCACTTGACTTGAATCACACCAAAGACCAGCCAGCCAGCCACAACCACTCTTTCCTCATTTCACTATAAATTGTTTTTCTGACACAATAATATATTGTGGGCTAGCTCCATCCAACATTCGGCGTCAGCTTCAGCCTCAGCAGGAGAAAGACAAAGTGTAAAGTGAATTCCGGAGATTTTGTGGCTGCGCATTTGCGTTTGTGGTTGAATGAGCCAGTTTATCACGATCACGAAAAGTGTATCATGTGCAATGTGCTGCGCCTGAAAATGAGTCGAGTGGTTAAACGAGTTATTAAGTCCAGAGTCCAGAGTCGTCCGCAGCGCGGGCGGTGATTTTAATTTCGTGTCAACACTTCCACGTGAGATCCCCGTCGCCGGCCTTGTCGCGTGAAGATGACCGAAAATCCGAATTAATACAAAAGCCAAATCCGTCCGTGGTCCGTTTAATCCTTCCTGTGGCTTTGATTTGAACCTCGACTGGAGTTTGTGTCAAGTTTTCAGGCAACAGTACGAAAACAAACGAAAAAGAGTGAAAATCCGAGCGCAATCCTCATAAAAGCAACAATTTGACGTGCGGGGGGCAGATTTATTCATAATTCAGCCAGATTCATGACCGTGAGCCACGGAATCATGGAGAAATCTGGCGAAGACGAAGCGGGCCGACTTGCCGCTTTTTATGGAGAGAAAGTGCACATGCACACGGATCGCGTATCGCGGTGCGGAAAATGCGAACGTCAAGTGGAGTGCTGGATTCTGAAATGCGATGCACCTGCACCTGCGAAAAATTGTGAAATATGAATCATAAACTCACGCTCACGCGGTCTTCGGTCTCGGCTCCTCGCCCGCCCGCACGGTCATAAATCATAATATTAAGTACCTACTTGCTCGCTAGTCGCTACACATTTCACGGGTGACGGTACCGAAAAACGTTGCTGCTTTCACTTCATGACTTCATAGCCGTGCTCGTGATAAGTACGTTGTAAAGTGGCATTAACGTCTCTGTGACACGAAGAAGAGGAAAAAATCTCAAAAATGTAGTCAGATTGCCATTGCAAGCATCCCGCATTTTTGTACTGCTGGCATGAATTTCCGGTGGCCAACCGTCCAATTTCCGAGCACGCACGCAAGAATCCTGTACCGTTTCCGGTTCTGCTTCAGCAATCAATTTCCAGTCTCTATTCATTTCTGGCAATGGTATAAAAAAATAGAATCTTGAAACAAAAGTCGATGGTGTTTCGACCGCTGTGCTGCCGAAAACAAAATTTTATAAAAAGAGAGGAAGGAACAACAAAAAATTTCAGACTTCGATACGAAAGGTGACTGTCATGTTTCGTGCCGTGCCGTGTTCGGCATGTCAATTGGTTATCAGTTGAGAGAATTCATCACATTAATATGACGTGACATCGAAAAGATGAACAGGCAATACACTGCACGGCAGCGCAGGAAGGAAGGAACGCAGCATTACAATGACAATGACATGTCTTCGTCTTCGCCGTGGTGCGTCGTACTAGTTCACAAGAGACAAGAGACAAGAGACTCGAGACTCCTCCAAAATGAAACCTGTACCGTATTTGAATTTTTATTACTTTCTTGCTGCTGCTGCTGCTGCCGCCGCTGGAGCACACGAATTAATGAACCGTCAATTTCGCTGGTCTTTCAGCCACGAACTACATCAATTTCAAATTTTGATTTCTCATTGGGTGGCTGGCGGGCGGGCTGAATTGACAAGAATCGCGTAACGCTCACGCATAATTACATTTCCATTAAATTACGCTTATGCCGAGCCGCCAAAGCTTTACTTAATCGCAGACTGGCAGAAATTCGTAGAAACTCAATAAAATTCAGTCAACGGCCAGTTCCTCTGATGCAGATTCAAATACGCAAAGGAGTACGCGAGTCAAGGGAGTCAAGAGTACAAATGAGATGAAGAAGGAATTAGAATTATCTGGCTCATTCATTCCACTGCGCTGCGTTGTGACGTGATGCAAGTGCAAAGTGCAAACTACAAAGGAATGTCTGCACTGCACTTCTCACATTCACAAATTCACACTTCATCCGGGCCCGAATTCTTGAGTATCAAAGGAACACGAGCACAAAACAAAAGGCGAGTGCGAATGAACTTGCACTGTACTCATTTAGCATTTAGCGTCCTGCTTGCTCTGTGCTATTTATGTTTATTACAGGGATTAGTCGCCATCGCCTTGTTGGAGTTTATCATAATAAACCGAAATGAGAAATTTTACGGTATAAAATGCTAAATGCAAAATGCTCTAAATTGCATGCACCCTGCCTCCTTCCTGCTCGGCTATTGTTCGTTGTGAATAGATGAAAAGTATCCCACTGCGTTGCGCTGCGTCACGTTCTCGGATACATCAGCAGCTTTGTTGCGCGGTGACGCGAAACGTGAAACAGATCGATCAATTAAGGTAATCAACGCAGTACGTACATGCTCGCTTTCTCTTCCTATTCTCTGCCCATGCCAATCCAATTCCAAATTCCAGATACCGCTAGCTACAGCCACTGAATAAGAAAATCACTGTGGCTTTTCTTTAATTGGAAATGTAGCAAAAGAATTTACAGTTTTAGTTTAATTTTAATTTTCGCCTCAATCCGTCGATATTTTTCTGATGTCGCGCGGTTAAAAATGCTGTGGAGCAATAAATATATTCCGCCATTAAAGACAGATGCTGGTTCTGCTGTTTCTTCATGCTAGCAATCGATTTGATAATCACGCTGCGATGAAGACCGCAGTTCAAGTAAAGTATAAAGAATTATTTCAATATTGAGTGTTTAATGTGTGCTTTTCGAATTTCGAGTAGTGATTTGGTTTTAGTAGCCTAGCAATCGGCAGTCAGTCGATAGTCCAGCGAGCGATGAGGGCTGTTGCTATTTTGTATTTTCCACTTTAAAGACGAAAGACAAGACATGAAAGAAGGCTCGGTTTCACCTCTGATCGAAGATCTATCTTGTCCTCTTAATATAATTCATCGAGTAAACACATTTCCACTCTAAATTCTGAAAAGTGTCATGCACGTCCATGCAACGCTACGTCGACGTCGTCGTTTGTGGACAGGACAGGACACAAAAATTCAATGCATTGATAATGGGCTCGTGTCGTACTCGGGCACAAGAATTCTCAGAAACGTCGATCAGCAAGTATTGGCAGTCTACTTCACAAAGATCGATGATTTTACCCACTGTGACAGAACTGTAAATTAATTTATTTTTGATTCTTCTCTTCATCAGCAACAAATTGACACCATGTACGGCTTCATTTCGAATGTGAACTCATTTCTCTTGAAGTCTGTGTGGTCTTGGTGCTGTCGCAAATGAACTTTCGAAAGAAATGCAGAGAAAAGGCAGACTGCAAATTAACAGAAGCCCCAAAATTCTTCAATGCGGGAGCGGGCGGAAATTATTTCACCACTTTCTCCAACTCCAACAAAGAATCAATGGAATTGCAACGCATTACATAGAACTTTGCTTCCCGGGCCTCGCCACGTTTCTGTCCCAGAATTTCATTCGATTTACAATTTATTTTAACCGCACTACACCGCCGAAAAATTGAATCGAATCGCTATCGCTCCTTCGGCTACCCGAAATCTGTCCTACAACCAACATTTTGGCCATCGCGTATTTCAGCTTCGGCTCGGCCCGGCGCGGTATTTCGAATTTCGAGTTTGCCGTTCTCGTCCTCGTCTCGAGAACGGTTCGGAAAAGACTAGTTCTCAAACTAATTAGACTAGATGGAACTTTTCCCAGGAGACAAAAGCTCAGAAAAGACTTTTTCACTCACAGACACGCTCGAATTGGAGTTTTCTGCTGCTACTGGAGACTGGAGTTAGTGGGTCTTCCTTGCCTTGCCTGTGCTGCGTTGCGCCACGACTTCGACTTGGTCGCCATATGGTAGGACTTTTTCTCTTGTTTCCTTCCGCCGCTTCGGAGTTGAGTCAGGGTTGTTCTACTTCACTTCAGGTATGAAATACGGCGTACGGGGAAAGAATCTCCAAGCGCGCTCAGAACCGAGATTCGTCTCCAGTTAATCTTAATCTCGCTCTTTTTCCCATAACGTATTATTTTTTACCTTTTTTTACATTCTTCCCGTCCCAGGCTTACTTAGACTGCTGGAATCCGCCGATCCAGCGCAAGAGACTCAAAAAATGAAGTTTAGATTTATTTATTCAAACGATATTAGAATCCGAGCCGAAGGAAATTGTAATTCAGATTTCATTGCTCAACTTTTACCGAAACCGAGATCAAAAACAAGTCTTGCTTGCCCGTGTCCTCCTCGTTCTCAGTCATCTTAAGAAAATATTGCATAATTCTTCCGACCGAAGCCTGAGCCTGATCAAGCGAATTCGAATTGATATTCGAATGCATTAAGCAAGTGAATTTAAGAAGAATTCGATTCGAACATTCGAACTCCGCCTCGCCTCAAATAAATCGATGTATGCAAATTTAATGGCTCGGCTCGGCGCTCAGAAATGGGGAAAGGGTAAGAAATTCACTAATCACTTTCCAACCAACCCTATTGTAACTCAATCTTTCATCCACTAAATTCGCTATGGTATCTTTGTGAGGTTTATAATCCTAATGTGTTCCTTTCATCAGAATCAATTAACACGGCGGAGCATCAGCAAGACAAAAACGAAGATCAGCAAGGAGCAAACGAGTCAACACTCAATTCATGCGTTCAGCGACGACCCAGGAGCCAACAGCCAAGATAAGCACAAAGACAAAGAAAAGACGATAAAAGGAACCAGGAAGTGGAGACAATAAGAAATTCACGAACTCAGGCACCGCCACTTGAAAGTTTAAAGCTTGCATGCCTGCCTGCCTAAGCGCTGTCGCGACACCAAGCTCGCTGATGAATTCTTATTCCCATTCATCATCTCGTCGCATCTCCATAATAATAAGTTCGATCTCTTGTTTAGTGTACTTCAGTTCGTGCCGTGCCCGTACGTGCAGTGTCGAGTTTGGTTTAATAAACACTGGAGACAAAAATTCCGGGCTGGAGAAGAAAGGACATGAATGAATATTCAAGACTAAGGAAAAAAGTGAAGGGGTGAGCCCAAAAGAATACGTAATGAGTCTTAAGACTTTGGAGTTTGCGTTCGTTGCGAGCGTGAGAAATGTCATTCTTCATTTACTCTGCTGGTGCTAATACGTTACACATTATTTAAAGTCTAGAAATTCAATTAACTTTTTTCTACCAATTAGTTTATAGTTTTGGGGTGCGAAGAAGAATCTACGAAAGACAACGACAACGCAAAGCAAAGCAACAACGAACTTGGACTTTTCTGCAATCTCCAAGAGACTTTGATCACATCTTCGTTTCCTTCATCTGTTCATCTGCTGCTGCTGGGGTTAACTCGCACTAATACTAATATTATATACTGATAAGGAACAATGAACAATTCACGAAGAACACATTTGTTTTCATTAAGAAAAGCGCGACAAGACAAAACAAGCCAGTTCATTCGCTGGGGGGTGTGAAGGAGATTCATGGACAAAAGAAAATCCATTTGGATTAACTCGCTTGTTAGGAGTCTGTTTCTTTCTCGTACTCGCACTCGCAGTGGACAGGCGACAGATTCCATTAAAATAGTTAAGCCACTGTCTGCTTACTGTGCTTCTGCCTGCCCAATTCGGTAAGTGCCAAGAGATAAATGAACTGATGAACGTCGAACGTGGACCAAAGTGAAAGCTTCTCCTTCCCAGCTCGAACGCCAGATTGCCAGACGACCTCTCGCTGATGAACTTCTTCCAGACAATCGTAATTCCGGGAAAAACCTGTAACATTATCGCCAGTCGAAGCCGTCCATTATATGCAAATGAAACATTCAACTGCTGTTCGAATCTGAAATTCTCGTCTCCGCTTATCGCCTCGCCTGGTTTAAGTTGATTGGATCTAAATGTAATTATTGCTCATTCTCGTAGCCGTAGCGTGAATCAGGCTTCACGACCGATGCACTAAATTCGATAGAGCTAAATTGAAAGAAATTGAATGCCACCACCGCAATGTCTGCCTGCCGTGATGAATTACCGTCGTCGTCGTGTTTTAATTTGGTTGTCTCACAGTTCACTGTCACTGAGCTCGCCTGCGCTGCGTTACGTAATTTGTTGTAATCATGCAAATTGCAAATACAAAATGCTGAATGCTGCACTGCGTTTCCCTTAAGCTTAATTTGTCCAATGCAATTTATTTCCGGGTTTTACCGTTGTGTCCGGAACGGGAAAGCTACGATGTCAAAGTACGTATGAAACTTGTGACATAACGAGACGAATTTCATTTCCAGCAATTAACGCACCCGCATCTTCGTGCCGCATGCCAGTGCCAGCGAGACGATCGGTTGTGATCCGTTTATTGGATGAGCATTCAACTACCCGTTTTTATTACCTCCTTTCCGTGAATGATAATTCATCATTAATTAAATTGCTTGTCATTGCTATACGCATACGCATGAATTACACGTGTACATCAATTTTCCAGTCGACGCGACGTCCTGGCCTCCACCTCCACTCGACGTGGTCCGAAGGTTTAACTAACTTGTACTTCGCGAATATTTTAGCTAAATACCAAAACACATTAACGACTTTCGCTACACAGCAGCACGACACAAGACTCAGTTTCATTTTACTTACAACTAAACCGTAGGTGGCTAGTTTACATTTCTACTTCTAACTCATAATAAAATTCTCAGGACTCGAATTCGCCAGTTTCGCGTTCGTCGAAAACCAGACAAGATTCAGATGCTGCAGATAATATTTCGTGGTATCACAGTCCATTAGCCATTAGCATGGCTTAAATCACTACCCGTGCCGTAAATGAATAAATAAAATAACAAAATCTCGACTCGACGGTTTTTGTACTGCCACATAAATATTCTCGTCTAGAATTTCAATATCAAGTTTGACTACAACGTTACAATTTATTACAGCTACAGAATTACAGTTACAGTGCAGTTAATTAAGTAAACAGGTTTGGCGGCTAATTAGTCGAGTTCGTCGGTTGCTGACGCGGGCACGGGCACAGTCGTCGTCGTCGTCGTATTTGCGGGACTGCTTGGCATGGTGGTGGTGGTTCGGGGCTGCGGCTGAACAAAAGCGCTGGGCTCACCTGTGGAGCAGAAAAAAAAGGTCTCAGGATCGCATTCGCATTTACTCCGACGCTCGCTGAGCTGAGCGCTGGCTGTCAACAATTTATCCAAAGCAGCACTGTGCCGTGCCGAGTCGTGGATAAGACAAATGGTGACAGGATAAGACAAATATAGCCATAATGATGCCTCACGCGTGATGTGATTGCGATTGGATAGAGAAATCAGTGAGACAGAAATCCCGACAACGACAACGCGCGATGATAAACAAGGTGGAAAGTGGAAACGAAACGAAAAACATTGACGAAGGGGAAGAAAACGACGACGGCATGAATCTTTTACTTGGAACTTTCTTTCTCTTTCTCTGCTCTGCTTTATTTCTTTCGCTGATTTTCTCCTGCTGCCTGTCTTGGAGGATAGGCCGACATAATTGGCCGCCTCGCTTACTCACCTGTAGCTCTCTCGGCCCGATGGAGCGAAGCGAAGCAATACTTTTACTCAGAGAACAGAGAATTAATCAATACTCATCATTTCTCTTGCCTCTCGTATCATGACGTAATTCAATAACAATGAAGCGTAGCGTGGCGTGGCGTGGCGCGGAATAATGCGACATAATCAAATGAATTTCCGTGTCGCTGCCACGATTGCGAGCGCGACTGCGATTCTTCTTATTCTTCGACTCAATTATCCTGCCTCTGCTCAATCATAACAATAAATAAGTTGACAAAACTTGTTATGAACAAATTGTTTACCACGCGATGCGTATCAAATAAACTTTGACTCTCTTCTGGGCTTGCGCTACGGCTATGGCCAGTGTCAAAAGCTTGGCATTTTGCAACTTTCTCCGTGCCTTTGCCGTGGCCGTCCTTGCAATGTGAGGAAAAGTAAGGCCCCCAAAATGTGTGTGTGTGTGTGCGGCGCAATTAATGAGTATTTTAATTAATTGCGGGGAAATTACGCAAAATTTCTGTACTCTGCACTGCTCTGGCTTGGCTTCTTTCTACGTCGCGTCCGCGTCGCCGCAAAATTGTGCAAAATCTGAATTCTGTATCGAAATTTTGTGTTTCCAAAAGTTTGCGATACTTTTAAGCCTTAATTTGAAATATGAGACGGCCAAACTCGCAAAATGTAAAGGATAATCGCTTGAAAGAGAAGCGCGTGTGTTGCTAATAAAACGATCAATTCCCTGAAGCTACTTAATTTAATACTCGCCAAGACACGCCCACAAGCCAGATACTAATCTTACATTTATTCAACACTCACCACGCGCAACCAAATTAAGAACTAAGAGCACGTCACTTACCGTCTTGTCGCTGAGGCAGATTAATCCGTAGCCTCAGTCCCGTGCTCGTGGAGGGAGATGACAGGTCGTTGAGATTGACGTTGAGGCCCACGGGCTCGGTGCTCGTCGTCGTTGCGTTTATGATGATGCTCGCAGTCGCTGTCGCAGTGCTTGCCGCCGTCACTTGGACTTGGGCGTCACCACCGCCACCGCCATTATCGTCGCGGATGCCGCCGACCGACTCGGCAAGCGGAGTTCCTCCGGGACTCTGGCTGTGACGGTGGTGGTGGTCGAAGTGACTAAATGTGATATTGCATCGGTGGCCGCCGCCGCCGCTACCGCTGCGATTGTGGGAGTGGGACGGGGATGAACTATTTACAGTTGACGTGGGCGTGGCTGCTCCGAAGCCAGGGTTTGGGCCTGAAGCTGGTGTTGGCGTGGCTTCTGGGCTTGGTGCTGTGGAAGCTGCTGCTCCTTCAGGCGCGGGCGCAGGACCCGTTTGCGTGGACGAAGTACTTGACCGCGAATTCGAGTTCGAAGCATTGGCATTTCCGCCTCCGCCAGGGAAATTATGGCCAATTCCCGCTCCTGCTGCTGCCGCCGCAATGACGTCGGGATCATCATCTTGCTGGGCTTGCCGGAGGATTGTTGGCAGTTCGTAGTGATGATAAAAGTATACCATGGAATGCTGAAAAGGCAGACAAGACAAGAAAGACGTTTAAGCATTAGCATTTAGTCATTTAAACATTTAGAGACGAAATCTTGAGCTGAGCTAGGTTATAAATACTAATGAAAGACACGGTACAGGCACGGCGAAATTACAAAATGCGCAATATGCAATAAGACAGAGTCAGCTCGGCTTAAAGTATTACTCAAATGAGAAAGTGTTAATCGCATCGCAATTCGCAACGCATCGCAGCCGAACCTCCAAACGTTCAAACAGGAACAAGACGACAGGACAAGAAGAAAGTTGGAATGAAATGGATTAGCGCCAAGCCCAAGCCAAGTCGAGCTGAGCCTTGGCACTAATAAAGTTAAGAAATGGTCTCGAATAATGCAATAATGTAATTATTAACGCCCGCTCTGCAAGTTTGATGGTCGGGGCACGGATGGTAATATAAAGTTGGTACTGGCAGCTGGCAGGGAGTTAATCGGGAAGTGTTAAGCATGATCCCTAAACTAATATTGGTCTCACACTGTGACACTGTGAATAGTGAATGCTGTCACTGCCTGGCTGGCTTATACGTATTGAACAAAATGAATACTCGTACCGCGATCGTACTTGTATCGCATTGTACGTGCGTACGCTAATGGCTAATAATGGGCCACCATACTGCGCGCGCGGCCGGCAGGGTCGGCTGATACATTAAAATTACGATGGTGGTAATGGAAATAGAATTCTTCCTGGCTGGGATATTCTCTTCAAGACACAAAAGCAACTTACGTACTTTTTTAGCATACCGCTTCGAATGCACAAGTTTATAAATGACTCCGGCGCCACACATGAAAACAAGAAATCTCCAAACGCTTGCCCTTGCGTGTTTTGGCAGTGAAATATTTTGACTGGTAAACTTGTAATTACTTTCATTAAGTTGTAAGTATGCTCATTATTTCATTATTTGCTCATCATTGCCATCGTCCTCGTCATTGAAGACGCGAAGTCAAGGCAGAGGCAAGAGAAAACAAGGCAAGTCAAGCAATTAATACTTGTGACTTATGAAGTGTCACTTGAAAAGTTTGTGCCGTGCCAAGCAAGGCAAGACCAACTCGTCCAATTAAAAGCCATCATCCTCGCAAACGCAGAAAAGCCGTCAAGAGAGACAAGATTTTCTCGATGGGTAGTGAAATTGACAAGAAAATGACAAGCAGAGAAGCATTCTTAATCATTCCATCATTGTCATCTATCATCTTTCCTTCCGCAGTTTACCACAACAGACCTTCATCTTCGTAGCATCTTTTGTCATCAATGAAATTAACGAAGTGAAAATTCATTACAAAATGTAAATGGAATGCAAGCAGCGAGCAAAAAATCCATCAAATGTTTGACAAACTGGCACTAAAATATTCATCATCGTATTTCATGCACTCTTGTCAACTGTCCAGTGCCTATAAATGTAAACAAAAGAGTATTATGTAAAGTTATGTTGTTACTGGCTCAAAATTCGTCTTGTGCGATAAAAATAGAATAAATTGCATGCGCTTTAGAGGTTTAGATGGAATTTTCATTTGCATAATGCGGGCTGACGTTTAATTATAATCGGTCTAGAAGCGAATGACCCATGGAAAATTGCTACATGCGGCCGTGGAGCCATGGACAGCAAGCTATGAATAAAATCTGCATTAATTAAAATTAAAGCACATTAAAGCCACATTAAAGTTTGTTAATTTTCATTATCAAGTACTCTGAAAGTGGAGTCAAGGGCCATTTTCAGCTTGTAAAGCAATTACAACGAGAAAGCAGCCATGCAGCGACGGAGCGTGGAATCACTTTCTCAGCAACAATCTGTGATGACAGCCCGCACAAAAAATATGTTCTCTTGCAGGCTCTTTAGTGTTGTAAAGCGCCAGCCCACAATTACGTTGTCCAAATAAAGAAACTCATTTCCACGGCGCGGTACGGCGGGCGGTTCACACGTGGAAATCTTAAATGAAATGAAGCTCGCCCAGGATTTACAACCTGTGGCTCCCTGCTGCAGGTTCCCCGTCTTATTATTCCCTAAATGAGCATTTAAAGGCTTCATTCCGCCTCCCGTACATAATTTATACCCGAATAATATTCTCAGTAGGACTCTTAACCAAGGCTTTATTGTTTTTCGTAAATACGAATTTTTCTTTTTCTCTTCTTGAGCTGTGTTCTGTGCTGCTTTGTAACCAAGCACCAGCGCGCTGCGTGAGCCGTCTTCGTCGTCGCCAGGTAGCGAAATAATTCTGGGAAACGGTGAAAGCAAAGCTGTGATGCTCAGCAAAGAAAATTTTCTGCTATTCATTAAATATCAAAAGCGACAGTTTTGCTGAGCACTGAGCTCGTCTTTTGTTCATGTATCTCTACATTTTCATGTTTTTGCGTTTACACGTGTCAGTTCGCACTCGCACTCTTTGCTTTTGTGTGTTTCTTTCTGAGTTTTAAGAATGAAATCTGATCCGTAATTCCTTTTTACTTGCGTCTTTTCCTACTCCCTGCCTGCCATTTTGCCATTTTTTGTCAACCCCTTTCTTGTTTCTTGTCATTGTCACCTTGCTTTCATTTTTCAAATCATTTTTTTTTTGGTTTGCTGCTGCCTTCTGCTTTCGTGCTTTCATCTTCTCTGTCATTCAAGAGCTTTGAGTGTTTCTCATTTGCCTGCTTTGTGCCCTGTCTGTCAATCAATCTTTTGTAATTCGTAATTTGGTTTCATGTTCCCGAAATTCGTAGAGAGGACAGGGCGAACTATGCATTGCATGAATATGTCAATTGTCAAGTCAGACATGCGTTAACCACAACGCATTAGGCAATATCAACCAATCTGCTCAAATCCTACGCAAAATCTGCCAAAAACACGCAACACTGCGTATAACTTGTCTTACCTGGATGAAGGACCACGAGACGAGGAGAGCTAATCCACCATATTGACCATTGAAGCGGTAGTGGTACGCATAAAAGGCGAAATGGTACAAGTAGAAAAATCTGCAATAAAAATACAAATGATGAGGATTTTCGTTTGTAAACAAACACATAGTGGCAGGCAGAAGGCACAGCTAAATCCCGTTAAATTTTTAGTGACTCCATTCCCTGATTTTATTGCCAACTAACTCGGATCGTAACGAGCCCTTAGAAAGACGCCGGATGCATTAACGTGTTTTTATGCGCCCTAAAATTGTCAATTGTGTATCAGGCGACGGTGACGGCGAGAGACAAGCAAGACAGAGCGCATAGACATGAAACAGCATTCTGATTCTAATCAGGTAGCCGTAGTCTCTCAGACTCTCTGCTGCTGCTTAAGGAAGGAAGGAGTGAAAGAGAAAGAAGGAAAAGAAATACGGTACACGGAGCCAGCCTTTCTCCTTTGTCTTGTTTTGCCAGACGCGGGCGGGCGTGTCCCAAGGGACTGACGGTCGCATCGAGTTTTACGGCTCTCCTGACATACACGCTGCCGCTGCGGAACTAAATGAGTTCCGCAATTCAATTATTTTCGAAGAAAGAATTCGGGATTCGAGCCCGGCTCGGCGCACCTTCAAATAAAAAGAGCCCGGCCAATAAAAGAAAAATAAAATGTTAGTTTTGTTGTTATTGCACAGATGACGACGGGCACGGAGAATTCCGGATGCCAGATACGTACCAGAGCGAAATTCAATCTTGTTTCTCCGAAACACAATTATCAGCCACATATCCCTCAAATTAATTTCTCTGGACGGGGTGAAAGGTCGGAGAAGCAGTTCATAAAAAGCGTCAGGCGATCATTCCTGTTTCGTGTGCACGTGCGGCGTGAAATTGGCAACTAATTTCGAAATGCTGCTCGAAATGACAACGGCAATGGCAAAGCAGAAAAATTGACGATATCGACTTACCTGACCCAATAAGCACGAGTGATTGGAGTGTGACTACAAACGGAGTCGTACTGGTCGGCAATCCACACAATCAGTATCACATAAAACGCCGTGCTCGTGTCATTGAAGAATTCGGACATTATTGCCTCCATGCCTGCGAATTACACCAATCAACCAGTGAAATCCTACAGCATCTGCTTTCGAACTTTGGTTATTGATGAAAATATTTAATGGCGTGGTGTGAGCGAGTTTTCTTACCGACTAACGCGAGTATGACAGTAAAAAGCGGAGCCGCTGGGATATGAATCGCCCCGACTCCTTCGATGTTGTTCAGCAGGTCAACTGTGGAGTAAATTATTCCAGAATACGTAAGGTGAAATGTCACACGTCAAGTCAAATGCGGTGTACAGGTAAATGAGCTTTAAGTCAAAAGCTACAGGTTTCTCACCAATGAACACGAAAATCTGATGATGTGAATACCGCAGGAGCATCGAGATGGACACCGTCTGATAAAATATGAAATTTTCATTAACGCCAGCGTTTACACTTACAGATGTCTTGCTCAATTAATCGGGTTACTTGTGGATTCGTCAAAAATGTGGACTTACGAATACGAGCATGATGATCAAAGCCGGGATGTACGCTGTTCTGGCCATCCACATCGGCACGAACCGAAATTGTTCTCCAGTGATCACATTCCTGCATTAGGCGTTAAAATATTATTATCTGCGTCAGGCTGAGCTGGACATTAGTCATTACGCAACGGATAAACTCACAAACCTTAAGTATCCCTTGTTATCCTCCGACTCCGCCAAGTTCTTGATGCTGGACATCAGAATGTCATCGTATCCCAGAAAATTGTCCAACAGGAAGCGACTGAAGCTGTCTCCAAAGCAGGCTTCTTTGCTCGGATCCAACGTTACAATTTTTACTGGGATATTAAGCCTCTGACGGGTTTCTGGAGAAAGGCGCAGGAATCCGTACTCGAGAGCGTATTCCACAATGTACGCCTGATCCTGCAGCCAAACTGTGCACACGGAAGAATCATTTTTGTTTCTTATTCTTATTCCTGCAGTTAGCGATTTTAAAAGTGAATTGTCACCTACCAGAATTTGTGAACATTTCAAGATCGGACACGGAAGATTTCAGAATGCCTTCTTCTGCTAATTTCTTCTTGTTCATCTTGATTATTTCAATCTCTTCTATAGTCTTGTTGAAATATTCTGAAATCAAAGAAATTCATGAAATTCGGCTTCGGTCGAGGTCAGCCAGGGGCCGGCAACATTTTTGTACCGATTTTACCTTCTTCGTCGGAAGCCGCAAAGTCATATTCATCTGTCTCGGCAGGAGCTTGATTTCCATCTACGTCTGGGCCACGATCACGAACGAACGAAGGTGAAATCGTGTCCGGTTCAAGTGGCAATTTCTTCCTGATATGGTGCCCCATTTTACTTGGCGAGTCAGGGTCCATTTCTTTCCCGAAACGAGACAGATTCTTTGAAGTTGTTGTTACGATGTCCGCGTCAATCTCGATGTCGTCATCAGAATCCGAGTCAGCCAAAGGAGGTAAAATGTCTGGCGGAGACTCAGAAGCCGTCACAGTCGACGTTGACGATTCAGGCGACTCTTCTTCAGTCGATTCGGGGGCGGTCGTTGTTGAATCGGTTTTCGAAGAGGTTACAGACTGAATAAAATCTTCCGCGGTTGAAACCACCTTATTCAGCAATAGCCTACTTACAACGAAGACGACATTAATCAAAATACTCGACTCACGCATCTTTTTAATTGGTCTTACGTATCAGCAGTTAACATCATAGTTAGAAGATCGTTGTTTCCTTCCGACTCAGCCTTTTGTCGCAATCTCTCTTCTTTCGCATATGACTTTTGTACATCGTAATCTACTGCAGGATCGGTTGTGATCTCAACTCGAAGAATACCATCTTTTGGCCAAGAATTCTTATGTTCACTAAGGCAAGTTATTGGAGTCTGATTGTACGCAATGTGGATATATCTGCCAAGAACAGAGAAATCGATAGTTAATTTTATCGCTTGACTTGGACTAGATTTAGCAAAAGCTCACGTCAAAATGAACATCAAAAGTATTGACTGCATCAGCAGACAAAACTCGAGTAATCTTCTTAAGGTCCTCGGAAATGCTCTCGCGTAAATCAGCGACACTCTGAAGAAAAGCGCGAGGAAGAGCCGGTCTCGCATGTGAAACAAGTTCTGGGTTTGTTGTGGAAATTCTCCATTATTGTTGTTATTGTTGTTGTTGGCCATCTGTGGCGTTCTGACGGTCAAATGAATGTGGCGGTGTTGTGTCCTCCTGGGCGAAGTACCTTGAGCTTGAGGTAATTGAGGTTGTCCTGCACCTGCAACAGCACCAGGCGTACCAGCCACTGCTGCAGTATCCGCGGCGGGGTTTGGATTTGGACCTCCATGCCCTTGTCCATTCAGTCTTTCATTAACGTCTCCCGTTGAAGCCATTCCTGAATCCTGCAATTAAGAGGTCCAAGTTTAGCAATTCAGTACTGACTCTAACGTTTGAGGGACTCGAATGAAGCATTATTCATAGTTCTGTAAGTTACCTTTGCTGCTAATCACAATCGTAAAAACACTTGTACCATGTTCAGTGGGTCTTAATTTTTTAGGCTCCCATTTCTTTTCCAGTCGTCCGCTCAAGTCGCAGCTGGTCTTGATTTCCGTGTTTTGATTCAAGTATTCAAGTTTAAAGACCACAGAAAATGACACAAATCACTACATTGTACTCACACAAGAAAGATGAACGAATCACCTTTGAATCTAAATTGGAGTAATCAGTTAAATTATTTGATTTATCACGCTTTTACGCTGTTAAAGAAGAAATCCTGTTTGCAGTTTGCTATTACATTCTCGTGATCATCTTCAATCTCAGCCTGCGAATTCTCTTTTGAATTTTGACACGGTACAAGAGCGAATCGTTCGTTCAGTTCTTAGAAGCAACATTGCATTGGACGTGAGCTGGCACCCTGTGCAGTCGGTGCCTGGCCTGGTATAAAACGTAGCAGCGACAAAGAACGACCATGAATTGCGTAATGTGTATTTTGGGCAGGCAAGCAAGATCCACATCCAAGACCTAGACAGGCGAGACCCACCAGTAAGCGTAATTTACCCACGAGTTTCTGTTCTATCTGCGTGTCTTCTGTTATTATTGCATTTTTTGCGCCTAATTCAGTATTCAGCGCTATTCTTTGATTTCCAGGATCTTCCTTATCACACTATATCACTTTGCTATTATTTGCAAAGGTGAGGATCATTTTTTGCATGTGTACTGTTGTGGAAGTCATTTCGCATTATTCGCGTCAACCAAGCAGCCAGCTCATCTCGCTACGTGTACTCGAATCACATCGACGACTTCACATGTGATCGCTCGCTCGAGTTTCGCATAGTCGTGTTCGTGTTCGGATTGAGTTCGAGCTCAATCAAGCCCAAGTTACGTTAGCGATAAGGTACAGGAACAGCTAGCAGTATTAATTTTTGCGAATGTGCATTAGTGCAATATTTTGCTGCTCGACCTTTTGAGCTAAAAGTTGACTTGACTTCATTTTGCATTTCCTCAATTCCAGTGCCAGTGCATATTGTCGAGATAGAAGTTAGACATTTCCAGCAAAATTGTAATTGCACCATCCAAAATTCATCATTTCAAGATTCAAAATTGAGCCAATCTAATTGTTGGCTTTGGGGTTTGGATTGGAAATTGATCTATTCTATGTTATCGTAATTATTCAACTGGAGAACGAAAATGACAAATGACAAAGGTAAGGAGTTGTTTTGTTTAGTTAGGTAGTGCACCTGTTATAATTAAGGAGCTAGTAGGCCATCTTAATTAATTTTGCTACTGCTCAGGTCAAGGTGATCATGTCACTGCACTGGTGTGAGTTGAGAGAATCCCTTTTACTTGCCCTTGTGTGTGGCAATTGTTAATATATAATGTAATGGGTGCATTGATTAATGAATTAGTCTGATCGCTAAAGTCCATTAATAGGTATCAGATTTCCAGATGCCATTGAATGTATTTTGTTTTAAACATCAAACGGCTGTATTTCTTCAGATGTACCGCTCGACAATCTTTCTATTCCATACCATGATTCAATTGTATTATTTGAGTACAAGAACTTCATGGTTGATTGTGTTGCGATATCTTAGAATTTATCAGTGACCTGGCAGAATTCAGAAAAATTTTCTGATCTAGTAAATGCGGTGTGAATCATAAATCACATGTCGAACTTTGTAGTGTCCGTATTCGAAAGTTACATATACGTAAGATAAGATTAGAGTTGCCCGTAGAATTTTGATCCTGCGCTGACGCGAACAATCTACCTTGAACCATGTCCATGACTGAAGTGGTTTTTACAATTTTTAGCAGGGGCGAAGATCAATAAAGTTTATGGCGGTGGGCAACATTTGGCTATTCCTTCTCGCTACATTACATTACTGGATTTACATTGAAACCTAAAATTATGAGCCCTAGGCCAAGCTTCCGCGTGAACACTTCAGTCCGTCACGAAATAACTAATTATGTAATGTAATTACTGAGTGTTCGAATCAAACAAAGGCTTCTGTTTAAGAAATGCACGTGGAGTGCCAAAATTTTCAGACTGCAGCAGACATGCGGGCCAATTTCTATTTATACGCTTGCCTCGGTTTGGGTTTACTGTCGATTCGAGTCGCCGACGACGCATGCATTCTGATTCTGATGTCATTCCTGCCAAGCATATAGCAAATGCAAATTCCTTTACGCTGTCATGCAAATGATTCTAGTTTCTGATTCAGGATGCACTTGACTGAATTTAACGGTATGATATATTTTTTGACATTTAACAGAAAACGGGTACGCCAGCTTCAGCAATGAACCCGAGGCCATCCAGGTTGTCCTCAGTGACGATGAGCACAGTTTTGAGCTGAACGAGCAGGCCCTGGAGAGTATTCTACTACGAGATGACATAAAAGATCTTCCTGTGGCAATTGTCTCCGTTGCAGGAGCATTTCGTAAAGGCAAATCATTTCTACTGGATTTTTTCATTAGATACTTGAATGCTGGGGTGAGTTGTTGGCACTTTTAAGCAGGTTCACTTAATGATGGCATTGACGGTGTTCTTGGTTTATGCAGGGAAGTGTTGATTGGCTGGGATCTGACGATGACCCACTCAAAGGGTTTTCGTGGAGAGGCGGCGCTGAAAGAGATACGACGGGAATTTTGTTCTGGTCCCAAGTCTTTCGTGTCACAACGCCTTCTGGGGAAGAAATCGCAGTGTTGCTGATGGACACTCAAGTAAGATCCCAGTGAATTTAATCTTGAAGGTATAGCCATGTTAATGTTTTTGACTACGCACTGTAGGGAGCTTTCGACAGCCAGAGCACCGTGCGAGACTGCGCCACCATCTTCGCGTTGAGCACCATGACGAGCTCTGTACAAATCTACAATCTTTCACAAAATATCCAAGAAGACGACCTCCAACATCTTCAGCTGTTTACGGAGTACGGGCGACTCGCACTGGAGGATTGTGGAGACACTCCATTTCAGAAGCTTCAATTTTTAGTGAGAGACTGGAGTTATCCCTACGATGCGAGTTATGGAAAGGAAGGCGGCCATCAAATTCTGGAAAGGAGATTGCAGGTTTGTAGCAATTAAATTAGCACTTAATAATATTTTGCTACAGGTGTAATTTCTTGGGCAATTTGAATGAAGGTGTCGGAAAAGCAACATCATACGCTACAATCGCTGCGGAAGCACATTCGATCGTGTTTCAGTGACATTTCTTGTTTTTTGATGCCACATCCTGGGCTGAAAGTAGCCACAAATCCATCGTTCGACGGGAGGCTAGCAGGTAAGTTTAGGAAAGTACGAAATTCGAATCCAATCGTTTCATGATGATCATGAATTGATGCTGCTTGTGGTCAGATATCGAAGTCGACTTCAAGAAGTTTCTGCAGGAGTTCGTGCCGCTGATTCTCTCGCCAAGAAACCTGGTTGTTAAGAAAATTGGAGGTCAAAAGGTGAAAGCGAAGGAGTTGGTCCACTATTTCAAAGCTTACACGGCCATTTACAAAGGAAATGAGCTACCGGAACCGAAATCGATGCTTGAAGCGACTGCAGAAGCGAACAATTTGTCCGCCGTAGCGAATGCCAAAGATCTGTACTCGATGTCGATGGAGGAGGTTTGTGGAGGCGGGCAGCCGTTCATGTCGAATGCTCAGCTGGAAATGGAGCATCTGCGAGCAAAGGAAAAGGCCTTGCAACAGTTTCAAGCGCGGAGGAAAATGGGCGGTGATGATTTTTCGGTCAAATACAGAGAAACACTGGAGCAGGTGAGGAGTAGGAATTACCGATTGTGTGGATCTGAAAAACTGACGTAATTTTCTTTATATGCACAGGAGCTTGAAGATTTGTTTGTGAATTACAAGTCTTTCAACGAGGGCAAGAATATTTTCAAGTCCGCAAGGACGCCCGCGACCCTGTTCACAGTGTCCGCAGTTTGTTATGTGATATCCGGTCTCTTCGGGCTGTTTGGAATGTATTCTTTTGCAAATATGTTCAATCTGCTAATGGGAGTCTTCCTTCTTATTCTAAGTTTGTGGGCCTACATCAGGTAAGCTTTGCGTTAATTCTTTGACTGCCAAATTCTGGACCCAATCGTTAATTCCCAAATTGATGTGCAATTTTAGGTACAGCGGCGAATTGCGAGATTTTGGAATTCACATCGATACATTTGCTGGATTTATTTGGGAATACGTAAGCCAAGCCACCGATTACAAAATGAATTTTTCCATGTATTTAGATGTTCAAGTTAGTTCAATCTTTCATTCGCCATTTTAGGGTTTGAAACCATTCACGGGCAAAGTCGTGAACAAGAGCTTCGAGGCTGCTACGCAAGAATTGCTCGCTTCCGGTTCGTCAGGCGACAGCGTCTTCTCGCCCAAAGTGAAAATCAGATCTGGAAAGAGTTCTTAATGTCTGCCTTTGCGTTGGCAATATTTCAGTTAGGCTTTCAATTTGACATTAAAATTACGTAATTACGTTTACGATATAAAATTTACGACTATGTAGCGCATTTCGTTCAAATCCGGAATAAAATTAGAGCGATAATCTCTTCTCCAGCCTAAAAAGATAACGTTATACTCGTAAGTCTTCGAATTATGCAATTTATGCTAAGGTTATTAAGTTTCCAGTGGGAACAATTGCGTTTAAAATTAGCGTAGCGCTATTTTTGAGGGGTTCGTGCCCAAATAAGCTCAGCTGAAGGGCTTCTTCATGTCACCTTTCTATTCATATTCGTACGAATTAAGAATTAGTTAGGAAGCTACTAACTTATTAGGCTAGGCAGTAGTTTAGTTTAGGAGTTTAGTAGTTAGTAGGTAGCACATCTTCAGAGCTCACTATTAATTATAATTTTTACTAGTTTAATTGTTTAATGCTAAATGCTCCTAACACCAGTAATTACTTGCGAATGAGCGAACGCACGCAATTGTCAGTCGTGATTGTGATTCATTGTACTTGTACGGTATTAACTGGCTCCAGGCTCCACTCATCGTCTTCGTCAGCGATTCACGATAAATAAACCTGTTATCTGTCACTCACGTACGTCTATTGCTTTCAAAATTTTAATGCGTAATAATGGGAAGATCGAGCCAGACTCCAAATTTCTTTTACGATACTCCAAATGCTGATGACATGGTGTAAGTTAATTAGTTAATTAATTTCCTATCATTCCTGGCCTTGGCCTTCGTCTCCAAGAATTTATGAACGTTGGCTCCTCCAGTTTCACGGAAGACGACTACGTCCGCCGAAACGTGCTCTCGACGCCCGACCCGTCCGTTCGCGCCCTGCTGCTCCCACTTTGGCGTATCCACTCGCAGTACCGTGACACGATTCTGCCCATCCAGCGCAACATTTCCGAAGTCGCGAGCATTAAGCCACTGATTGCCGCCGAAATGGCGGACATGAGCATCGGCGACTTTACGCATCCGGGTATCAAGCTGATCATCGTCGAAGCGGTGCAGTCGGTGCAGGTTTACAGCGCGTACCTGACGAAGCTCCATGCGCTCCGGACGAACGTCGACTACATTTTCCACTCGTATGCGCTCCATGCGACAGACATGATCGAGAATTTCCGACGGACCATCGACGTGGACGGAGTTTACAGCGCTGATTTCTCCCACCGGATAGTGTGTGCGCTGGAAATGTGCCTTCTGCTCCGGCGGGCGCTGAGCGACTCGATCGAGACGGGGAAGGACGTGCTGAACTGTGCGCTGGAGAATTTGAAGGAAATGGCACGCTTCCATTTTGTGACCAGGACGGAGATTTCGACGACGCTCCAGCAGCAGCAGCAAGCGCACATGCCAGGATACGCGATTATGAAGTCTTACTGGAACGAGTTTAAGCAAGACGGGCAGAAGCAAGACTGTGATTTACCCCCAACAGCAGCAACGGCTTCAGCACGGGGGAAGGAGAAGTCAAAGTCAAAGTCGAAGGCGAGGGAGCTTACGGCGAATAAGGCTCCAGTAGGAGTCGGGAGGCGTCCGCATCAGCCGTTCAAAGTGTGATAGTGATGGTCACTCACCTTGGTTTGGAGTACGAACTAGGCAGCTATTCAGTAAAATTAACATGGATAATAATGATAGTACTGATTTCAAACCGTAAAACCCGCAATAAAATACATCGAGCGATCACCAATCACCAGTTTCCTAGAGCGGCCTGTAGAAATTCAGAGCAGGCGCGGATTTTTATTTTCATGACATGCTGGTGAGAAAACTTAATTTCTCAGCATAATCTTGCGAATATGAAACCGAATGACGATCAAACCCCAAGCAGCACGTCTTTTCATTGACTTCCAGTTACTGTGGATGAAAAGTAGGAAACTGACAAAATATCCGAAACAGAGAATCTAAGGCACGACTTCAATCATTAATACAAACGTTGAGACGTTGATCGAGAAAGCAAACACGATGAATGGAACCCGACACAGATTGAGTGACCCTTTCAGTGGTGGTGGCGGAGGTTCCGGCAGTTGATAGATCACAGGCTGTATCCTTGCAGGGTGATACATGCCATCTGGATAGAATCTCCTCCTAAGTAACCTAGTGAGGCTTTCGAAGTTCATCCGTTCCATTTGATTCCACCTATCGCACATTCCTGACTCGATCAATCCTTGAACCGTCCGTACAATTAGTGAGTAAACATAATTTGATGAATTAAGTACTCTTTAATAGAAAAGAACCGTGTATCTGGTGCACTATGAACCACAAGTTTCTCCATAGCCAATATATGTTTAAAAGCGGCAGTGTAGTCATTCGTATCAAAAACTGCAAAGTTCTTTTATATTATTTGGTATGATGATAAAATGCACACCGCACAGTTCACCTTCTCTTTCCAACATGGTGCAGCTGTGGTACAAGCGCCTCCTGCAGGGAGCGAGAGAATCACAACCACAAAGACCCAAAGGCGATCTCCTCGACCACCACGACCCAACCAAGCTCGATTGCACTCTACCGAGAAAATGTAGCTGTACATGAAACAGTACGTGGCCATTGTCTCGTTTTCGTGTCAGGCCAACGAGAAGTTGATGAAAATTCTTGAGATCGTGTCGGCCGTCAAGTGCCTCTTCGATAAGGAGTTGGAAGCTTTGCGTGGCGTGTGCACGGAAATTACTGGCGATCACCATGCGTGCTTGTGCTTGGGATCGTGTGCGGGTGCGTCGTCGATTGCCTCATGGATAAGGAATCGGAGGCACAGGAAGTACACACTGCAATTGCGGGAGATCGCAATCAATTGAATTCACTGGCTTTGTGATGACTGGTGATCCGTCTGGAACTTGCTATTTGATAAGAAATACAATGATTTTGATAGTACTTGCATTAATATTAATATTCCGTGTACGTTGAAAGATTTGTGATACAATAAATGTTTGACACTGTACTTGGTTAAAAAGTTAAAATGGAGATCCGGAAGACGATGCGGTGAGTTCAGAGCGGAAGCGGATGTTAGTTTTTTTTTTATTAAACTTGGGCCTGAGAACCAAAATCTGGAAACTTGAAGCTGATTCGAGTGTCTGTCCAGTCGAGTGTCCAGCACGGAGCTAAGGCCACGGCTAGCCAGCGTCCCACCACGCATAGCCGCAATAAAATGCAGTTTATTGTCGGGATCAAAATCGTGGCTTTCGTGTCACTCGTAAGAGCAGAGCACGATCTGGTTTATTAACCACCTTGTAATACGAGCTCATTTTGGGTTATATTCCGCAGATTTTTGGTGGCGTTCTTGTCGCGATTTGTGGCATCAGTCTTCACGAATTTTTAGCAACGCAATTCAATCTTGGCGTCAAAGACCATGGTAGAACCACTTCAGCTCCTTCAGAATTGCAAGCCAGAGCCGACATTGACGTTGACATCCAACAGCAGCAACAGCGACAGGAAAATTTCTCGCATCCATCGTCGTCGTACAAGCCTTTTCTTCTGGTCGGTGACACGGACACGAAGATCGACATCATCACTGAGTCGATTAACGAGCTGAAGATTCACTGGAATGAGTTCAAACCTTGGTTGCTTGGCTCCAGCGGAGTGGCTCTCGTCTCCGGAATCGTACAAGTGCTATCAAGTGTTTGCATTCTTTGTGCTGGTGGGAAGGTAAGTTTCCCGTTAACGAAACAATTGAGGCAGTAATTAAGTAATTTGAAACCTACAAACTACAAAGTGTCAGCCTACTGCAGCCTCTTTTGCGTTTGCTTTCCAGGGAATTCGCCCTCGCTCCAAATTCTGGAAATGTACCCACATCCTCCTTTTCTGTGTCCTTCTCGCCTCGCTTCTCGCGCCTGTCATCTTCAACATGCAAAACGATTCGACAAAGAGCCTGCAAGAGCTCCTGACCAAAATCGGCGCGAGCCTCCAGTCGAAGAAAGAGTTTGACAACTTTCGCGTGTCGACGGTCGAGCTGTTTGCGGGAATGATTGCGCTGGACATTGCGGCCGTACTGCTTCTGGTCATTTCTAGCTGTTGCCTCATGAGGAATACCGACTATGATTACAGAGATGCATAAAAGGGCCCAAGTTTTCATAAAATGCCTTAACCGACAGCACGTTTCATTAAATTCATTATAATTAAAGCAATTTCCTGTTGTACAACTACTGAAACATGCGTCATCATCTTATTTATAAATCCCATCATGGATTTTCCTCCTGCACTGCAAGTGAATTATATTTATATTGCAATTACAATAAGCTAACTTGACTTGAGGGGTCAGTCTCCACATTGCTAATTCGGCTAATTGAAGTAAACTTTATTCTAACTTTACGCCGTGGTCGTTTTACGATTCCTGCATTAAGTGAACTCTTGAACGTAGAACGGCTTCAAAATCTTTAAAAAAGAAAAATGATATCCTAACGAGTTCTTAAAAGCTAGGTGTCCGGTGTTATCTTTCAGCTGGAGATGAAGACAAAGTGCGAGAGATCCTGGCCGTACGTTGCCGTTAAAACACTTTACAGTCTATCAGTCGTAAGTTTAATTATTGGGCATTAACTTGGCATTTAGCAGTCGAAATCGAAGAATGAAGGCTTGGCCACTCTTATCTGAACAGGTTATTGGCCATGCCACACTCTTAACGAATTGCTGGGCGTTTGGCACACTGATGGCGTACGATCGGGAGTGGAAGTGGGCTTCCTACTCGCAAGAATCAAGAATTAGCAAAGCCAATCACAGGGATACCACAACAGCCACAGCACCCGCAGGAGTTCGTGACTACCAAAAGCTCCACCCGCACGTGAGCTGCGTCTGGTCTCGCCTCGATCAAATGTCTGATTACTTCCAAAGCTTCTTAATCGCCTGCATCTGGATTTCCAATATTGCAATCCTTGGGCAGATTGCTGTTGCAGTAGTCGGTCTGGTCAGTTCGCCAGGCAAGCTGTCCACCCGATCCGCGTACTGCCTGGTCCCCGTCCAGTTCTCTGTGCTCGTCGCCCTTGTGATCTGCTTCTTCTTGCCGCTGGGCTACAATCGGGAGCAGGACGAGCATCACAGCATAACGACATTCAACGACGACATCGTGGCGAAAGTTGGTGAGCTTAGGAAAGCTGGACTCGTGTACTTGTTCCACGATCTGAATCTGTTTTACTCCATGCTGGCCGTGGATATAATTGTCTCGTTCGTAGTTATGACATGTACTTGTTGCCTGAGTCAGAGGCTTGCAGCGGTGGTTTCCGCGAACGCGTACGCGAAGCAGCGTCCGCGTCCGTTCTTAATAAACGCTTAGCTCGAAGTCGAAGCACAGCGCTCGAGTCCATTGACTTATGGCGAATTTTCCTTATTGTTTCCTCGTCCCAACGACGGATGACTGAATCACCAGAAGCACTGAACGTCAAATGTGGTTTGGTTTGATACATTTTAATGCGCTGAAAACTGACGCCGGAAGTCTTCGATGTACTGCGTTGCGTTGCGTTCTGATTTGCTCATGTTTGTAATCGCCACCATCGTCAGCGTCAGCCACCGCATGGGATCCTGGAATACGAATTCAGTTACCAGAATGAATCCCTTCACAGCCACAGCGTTCAGCTCTCGGTATGGGAATTCTTACGTTTTCCAAGTGCTCGCTGCTCCAAATCCAATTGTTGGTGATGGCGACTTGCATTGTTGTGGTTGTCAACTCCTGTAGCAGCAGCAGCAATGGGGAATCCGCCGAGAATCCACAGATGCAAATTTCCACATCACCAAATCACTTGCACTTCGAGTCACGAAATGAAAACGAGAATGTGAACGAGAACGCGAAAATCGTGATGATAACGCGCGTTGGGATCGAAGTACGTGTCGACTGCTGGGCTCCGTTCCCCATCAACATTGAGTTTGATGGGCATCTGGTACGAAAAGATTTAAAGATTAAGTCTCCTCCCTCGTCCAAGTCTCAACGGGTTCAATGGTTTTTTTTTTACTTCGATCGTCGTATTGACGGATGATTTTGATTTTTCAGTCGAATCGTGAAATCAAGGTGACCCTTATCAAGCGATCGTTAACGCCTTTTCCACCCCCTGCGCCAGCATCAGCGCATCAATCCTCCAGCAGCTTCAGCTTCTGCTTTCACATCAACGCGACTCTGGAGTCCTTCGAGGAGATTACTGGGAACTATTCCTGCTTTAACGCCATAAATCCAAATGCGAGAACTTCGTACTACGTATTTTATTCACGTAAGTTTAAAGTTCATCATGTGGAGCACTGATTCAGGTAAAGATCTTTCCAAAATGGTTCTAGCGAGCCCTCCAGCCAGTTTGCTCAACCGCGGCCAGCGCCTCATTGTCGTAAGCAAGCTTGACCCACGCCAGCGTCCGGCAGAGCCTTCGTCAGCGTCAGCAATTACGATTCCGTGCCCGACGTCAATTCCTAATGTGACAGTGCATTTGTACGACGTGCGTAATTAGTTAATTAATGCAAGGTATTTAAATTGTGAGCCCTTAACTGTTAACTAAGACAATCTGGTCCTTTGTCGTTTTACAGGACAAAAACACGAAAATTAACCTCACAGCCTTCGGCATCGAGTACGACCCGCAGATTGGGTTCAGAATCCCGCTTGTGTCGGCCTCCACGTTCTTCCGGCAGGGCAACTTTCAGTGCAGGACCGAGCTAAGCGATGCTGATAAGGTCGACATTCAGATTGTCCCAGAAAAAAGTGCGTACTCAAGACTTTTGTGAAATTCCTGAAGTGAATTTAATTGTGCTTCGTAGGTTCCGTCGCCTATCCGTCCCAAAACATTTTCCTTCTTCGGGAGGGCGACCCGCTTCGACTTTCGTGCCTGTCCACCGAAGAGATTCTGTTGGAAATCGAAATCGAGTTTGCGAGTGAGAGTGCGGAGAGGCGAATTCATCGAATCATTGGCGATGGACCAAAGATCGTGCGGAATTTGCCGAGTCCGTACAAGTACAATATAACGTACGTGACGAATAGCTCGCTGCGGGTCGGAGACACTGGTCGCGGGTCATGCCGGCTCAAATCTACGTCCACGTCAACGGGCAAGACGGAGACTGAGGTCGAGACGAGCACGAGGCTGGTCCATGAATGGGCTTTTGGCGTTCGTAAGTCTTACGAAGATTACCGAAGTAACAAACTTTTCATAAGGATTCGTTTCAGGGCCGTCAGCCAATGAAAACAACGGCATTGAAGGCTTTAGCCCGTTTTTATGCCAAATCTCCGGTCGGACTGCGATTATAAAGCTGTTTGCTTGCAATAATTGGGTCGAATGCAATCTTGTCAGATGCAAACGGAATGTAAGTCAGATTAGCATCGGCCAGACCTTTAATTAACTCTCTAATCACCCAATTCTACCTTCCACGGTTTAAAGGACCGCACGTGCACGAGCTACGAGTGCAACGATGCGGACACATTCAGGTGTCTCCCCAGCGGGATTATTCAGTGCTTCAACACCCAGAATGAAAGCACGCAGGAACTGATTTTCTTCACTGGCGTCGGCCTGCCAGTGTCAAGAAACCGAAGCCGGAGTTGGAGCCGGGCATACACAAACTGGAAGCACGCACCGAAAAGGGATTTACTGAAGATTCAATCAATTCGGGAGCTCAAACCATTCGAGCGTGATCGCGATCGCGAGACAGACTCCGACTCAATTTCGGTCGAAATGATCTGTGAGGGATCAGCGTTTGTGGTTGCGGTGGGGTTCAAGTGGTTTCTCAGGGCTCAAAATGGGACTGGGCCCGAAATTGAGATTCCAGAAGGTAAATTAAAACATCAGACGTGTTCGAGACCTTTCCAAGAGTCACGTTTTGCAATTTCTATTTGTACAGGCCAAATTGATCACAAATGGCGGAGTTCAACGGAGAAGCACATCATCAGAAGCATTGCTCGGACCAGCGTGAGGTTGCCGCCGGTGCCTCGAAATTCGCCGACGGCGTCGGAGGCGGTGGAGGTGAATCAAATTCAAGTCGTGTGCAAGGCTCCGGTCTGGAATTCGACGGAGTGGATCGAAGACTCTGCTCCTTTCTCAAGTAAGCCACTAGAAGCCCCACTAAAGTACAAATGAGTAAACTTTTATTGATGGATTTCAGAATGGATCAAATGGAATTCGCCTTCAACTCCTTCGCATTCGTCGTCGTCGAAGATCTCGAGCACGAATTTCCCTGCACACCTTTTGTCGCCGATTACCGTTTTCATTTTTTTTCTGGTGTACGCATTTACTAAAAAAGTTAGGTAAGGTCGTTCTAGGAGAAGTTGGGATAACTTGGCACGGCGAACGCACTGCACTGGTGAAAGTTGCGTCATACTATCGCCATCGTGTCATCGTCGGCCGCCTTTGTCGCCATTGTCTAGTTGTCATTTATTTATCACGTCGCGTCGTCGTAAATAAAAATACACGCATCACGCATTTATGAATAATACACCTTTTTATTGTGCAATCATACTGCATTGAGGCGCAAGGCGACGGGTACGGGTGCGGCACGGGAGCAATCTGCCTTTACCTTCACTCACTTTTAGGCTAGGACGATTTTTTGCGGCGGTTTCGTCATTAGAATTAATCCCACGACACTGCCGTGCCGTGCCTTCAGTGTACAACGGCGGTGGTGGCGAAGTGCCGTGGCACGCCGATGCTTGACTGTGTTTGTGAATGATGATATACACGCAATACACGGCAAGGCACATCAAGTTTTTCTGTTTTGTATTCCATTCCAAAGAAAGTACGTCACAATCGATCCGAAAGCCCATACTGGAGCCCGTGTTCGCCTTTCACCAGTCGAGCCAAGCCAGTCTCAGTCTTCTAGGCTGGTGAAGGCGAAGAGCCAGCCAGCATGCGCTCTACAATTTCGTAACCCTTCCTTTCTTGCCTTTTGAAGATTTCTTTCTCCAGCAGTCCAGCGTACAGAAAGCAGCGCCATAAGCCATAAGCTTTTACTCATCTTTCTTTCCCTGCTGCTGCTACTCATACTACTTTCTCCATTCATCTTGGTCTGGTCTGGCCTGGCCCTAAAGTGAATACAGTTTCAGATTCAGAACGGAATCGGATGGATCCAGATTCGATTCGAGCAAGTGTTCGTGTTTAGCATTCTGTACTGCACACAGCTGCTGTTTAAGTTGGGTCGCTACTATCGGATGTTGCTGCTCCTCCTGCTCTATATTTATATAGCAGCACTCCTTTACACTTTAGACGGACGTGGACTCGTTTCTATTTCATCTTCTTGACTGTTGGTGTTCGCCCAGTTTTCAGTTCGCAGTTTCCAGTACAGTTTCCATTTTTATCGTCGTACTCGTTTCCAAGATCGTGGGTAGGAGCCCAGACCAAGACCAAGTGAAAGTAAATTTACACTTCCAGCGAAACGAAAGCAGACCACCGGAGTGGGTGACGGTGACTGGCAGACAGTGACAGAGAAGAAAGTTGTACAACTCGGTCAGGTCGCTGGTTTGTAGGTTTGGTGCTAGCTTAGCATTCTGAATGCTAAAAGCTAAGTGGTAGTAAAGTGGGAGCAGTCACAGTCAGCGAATCAACAAACAGTCAGTCACAGTAAAACGAGCGCGAGGAGCGCAGCATAAGGCAGAAAAAGGAAGATTAGAAGATTTCCTCCCAGAGTCAGTGAGTTTTCTACTACTGGAAAGGCACAAAGACATAAAGGAGCTGCCAATTTATTGCTGCTTCACGTCAGTCGTAAACGCATCCATCAGTCCCCAAGAAGTTTATGGTCCATTAAGTCAATTACTCACGCTCAACAAATCAAATCAACACAAGGAACAAAGCCCAGGTAAGTTTATTAGAAACAGGTTATTTTAGGTGTTAGGCATTCGTATTAGGTTCGCTAGGTATTGGCACATTGAATTGGAAGATGTCGATATTATTTATAGCCATAGCTGTGTAGGCTACAGCTGCGGGCTGCAGGCGCTGACAAGCCTATTTTGAGTGCTGCTCACCTGAGATCGTAGGTAGTCAGACACACGGGCACAGGCACACGTTGTGCAGCCTGCAGCTCGAACGAACGGCTCGAAGGTCAATAAAAATAGGGTGTAGTAAAGCGTAGCGACTAGCGAGTACGTCTCCGTGTCCCGAGCCCATGTTTTAATCGTATTACGCAATATTTGGATACAACAAACAAAAGCGAGTATGCGAAGCCAAGCCAGGCTCTTGTTTTGACAAATCTGGCCGATCGTGGTCATGGATCGTGATCGGATCCTATTTGCTATTGCTATTTCTATTGCTCTGCGATGGTAATCGTAATCTAAAGTACAATACAAAAGCAAAGTCATGCGAGGCCAGCTAGCACTCAGCAGAACAATGCCAGTAGAAAGTCGAAGCTTTGCGTTAAAAGCACGGTTGGATAAAGGAATACTTTCTGGAAAAGGAAAAGCAGCAGCAGCCAAGCCAAGTCGTGCGAGGCGAGGCGAGGCCAATAAAAGTAATTGCCCAACAGCTGCTGGCTGGATGGCTGCGTGCTGACTCGACTGGCTTTAAATACAAAGGCTTCGATGATGAGTCGTCTTATCTTTTAATGTGTATGGACATGACTAAGCTTTCCATTCCATTCCAAGAAGAGAAGCAAGAGAAGCATCCATTCGAGGAGAGAGGATTTTAATCCAGTAGACGTGCGAATGCGAGTGCGAATAATCAACACTTCCAATTAATACGTGCACGTAATATTCCATGCTGACAGCAAGCAGTTGGCTGCCAGTCTGCCACGCCACGCTGCTGCGGTTTTGTGGGTTTCCGTTCACTGCCTTGTCTTTGACTTGTGAAAATATGGAACGACTGACTCACGACGTGGCCCGTAGCCCGTGGAATGTGGATTAGGATTATGGATTATGCTAGAACACGGCCACAGCGACTCCATTATATTATATTAGCCGTGATCGTGCTCATGTTCTTGCTCCTGTCAAATTATTACAGACTGATTCAGTATTTCGTACTCGGTTTGCATACAAATAGCCGAAATAGCTATTGCTATTAGTCAGTGAGATTCACACTTGTACAATTCCAGAAGCAGAGCAGAGCACGGAGAAGAGCAGGTGCATTGTGCATTGTGTTTTGTAGTGCACGCTCGCTCCGATTTCTGGAAGGGCATGTCATCATCTCATTCTCATCCTCATCATTGCCATTAAGAGCGTCTGTTCCTATTGTTTTTGTGTCTGTGCATAAATTTAGCAATCTTTGACCCCAAATTGCATTGTTTTCGGTGTGCAACGTGAAATTCACGCACAAGCAACGATTCCGTGGCGATTTCGCCAATTCGCGAGTTGGGCTAGTCAATTCCGAGCTGAGAACATATTGCGAGCTAAAATATGAGGTAGTGCCGGTCAAAAAGGAGAGAAGTGCAAAGGTATACGAGCTTTGGTCGACTAATTAACTTCGATTCACTGTTCCGCAGGTTTTAGCCAAGAACCATGGCCGGCGGAGGCGACAAGTGGGGCGGTGGCGGCGGCGGGAAGGACGCTGCCGACCAGAATTTCGACTACATGTTCAAGCTCCTGATAATCGGCAACAGTTCCGTAGGCAAGACGTCCTTCCTGTTCCGGTACGCTGACGACTCGTTCACGTCCGCTTTCGTCTCGACGGTAAGCCCATGAGTTTTTAAACTGTAGTTGGTTTATTTGAACAAATAATACTTTCATAATTATATAACATAATTCATGTCGAGGAATAAGGGTACGAGTTATAACTGCTAAGATTTAGAGCTTAACACTTAACCTATATACTTTGCTAGCCTAACTTTACCCAGACTAATAGCAATTAACAATTGAACCTGTTCAACCCGCCGGTTCCATTTCCAAGGTATTCAATCGATCCAGCCAAAATCTTGAAATGTGTTTCCCGCTTATGCGATTCTGTCCTGTCAGTGGGGACTAGATCTAGAACTTACAATTTGACCGCTGCACACCTTTCAGCGTGCTCAACTGAAAAGAGGTAGGACGAGTCACAGCGCCAATCTCCATCTTCCCCTGCTTCAATCCTTTTCCTCCTTTGCTCTGCTGAAATTATTTTGCCACAGGCTGAGATGTAAGCACTCTCAGTCTTCTAGAAGTGCCTCGTCATTCTTCTATGTGCATTTACGGCCTGGCCAACATGATTTGTTTACGTCCCTCGTTGTTTGCAAACCTGGCAGTGCAGCATGTACAGTAATCCGGCGACTCCAGACGTATTGCAGTAAAATCTTTTGTTGAACTCGAATCATTGTGCATGGCCATAATCCAGTTCGTCGCATGAGGTGGCAACATCTCTGAGCTGGCAATGGGGATCTCGACACCAAAATGTGCCCGGTCCGTAATGGCCATGGCGAACGTTCTTGTTCAAGATGGACATCATTTCTATGTGATAAATAGAGTCATTTATGGTAACTAATACTTGCAACTTTAAAGCCAGGTTAGCAAAGCAGCATGGCTTTTCCATGCCGGTGAGAATTACACTAATCACTGCGCATGGAACCGGCATTTTGTACTTTGCTAACCTAGCTTTGCTTTGCTTCTCACGTGTCAAAATTAACTGCACCTGAAATGCTCAAGGTGCCATTCGCAATTGCAGGCTCGCTATTTCGCTATTCTCGTCACATGGGAGATCGCCTTGAACTTTTTCGGTTTTGCAAATTGGTTACCTGATTTCATTTTACTGCTGACTCTTCTCTTCTTGATGTTGGGGGCGTTTATTCGCCTCAACAGCTTTGATAATGTATTCCACCTGTTATCATCCGATCCCGCAGGCGGTACCACAACTTCAAATTCAGCATTGTCGGACTCCTTCCCGGCCATCCCCTCTTTGAACAGCTTTTGTTCCATATTGGATGCGGGGGTGCGGAAGTCATTCTGTTATCGTAGAAACTTGGGTCAACAAACCTTTTCCATGCTGCAATTAGTACAAAGTGAAATGTTGAAGACGATTGTATTCATACCGGTGACGAGCTATGTTTCATGCATGCGACGCGAACTCATACACAGGGTCGTCAGCCGCACATTCAAATTTCCAGCACCGTAACAGTTTCTGTCTCTCTTCTGATATGTTTTTGATCTTTAAATTCTCCATACCAGATGAGCTTATCCTAACAATTTTGTTAATGAATTTCTTTTTCTCCGGGGACTCCAGAAGGCCCGGGGCTGCGTACAATGTTGAAGCTTCAGATTCTTCATTTATCGTGATGCTTTTCTTCGTTCTCTTCCTCGGTAGCATCTCTTCTTCCTTGCTGTGGTCTTCAATAGCAATTATTTCAGACGCTTTCGCACTTCTAACTTCTAACTCATAACTCAAAGTGCTAAAACAATAGAAATTTAGTACCCAATTATCAATAATATAAATAATTAGCGCTTCACTTTCAATAATTTCAAGTTTTATTGCTCAGAAGCAAGTATAGACAAGATAATTCAATAATTCTCGAGTTAACATTTAAATTAAGTGCGACCAAACAAACAATTTGCGCGTCACCCAATGAGCGTGCAGCATGTGTTGTCAAACGAATAATTTTGTCATTGATTGGTCTCTAGTTCTTCTCTTCCTTTGTTGACAGGTGGGCATCGACTTCAAAGTGAAAACTGTGTTTCGACAAGACAAGCGTGTCAAGCTACAGATTTGGGACACGGCGGGTCAGGAGCGGTATCGAACCATCACAACTGCGTACTACCGTGGTGCTATGGGCTTTATCCTCATGTACGACATTACCAATGAAGAATCATTCAATAGTGTTCAAGACTGGTAAGTGAATTGACTTAATCTTAATGTGAAATGCAAATTTCTTGATAAAGTCAAGCTAATCGATGGAAAATCTTTTGGCGTTTTCGCAGGGTCACACAAATCAAGACGTACTCTTGGGACAACGCACAGGTCATCCTCGTTGGGAATAAATGCGACATGGAGGACGAGCGGATAATTTCGTACGAGCGCGGGAAGCAGCTCGCCGACCAGTTGGGCGTCGAGTTCTTTGAGACATCTGCGAAGGAGAACATCAATGTGAAGGCCGTCTTTGAGCGTCTCGTCGACATCATCTGTGACAAAATGTCAGAATCCCTCGACTCCGACCCGACGCTTGCCAACTCAGCCAAGGGCACGAGGTTAACCGATGCTGGAGCGGGAAATCCACAGAACGGATCCTGTCAATGTTAAGTTTCTAAGTATAAAACAAGTTAGTTACGATTATGATTGCAGTTACAAGAAACCTATTCTTAGGCTAGGCTTTAGTTGTGCTGTGTAAGTTGAAATTACAGATTTTTCAATGTGGGCGTCGGCTGAATGCGTGGCTTGGCTGGGTCTATGTAATTAAGCATAAGCCAGGCGTATGGCATAATTTTACTGTACTTGTACATAATCATTAATTAGTCCCACTATCGTTAGCCCAACCCGCACGAAGCACGAAGCAAAAGGAATACCGGCCCTTTCTTCAGTGTTCAGTTTGTCTTGCCTGCTTCTTTCCTTTCCTTTCCATATTTAATGGCGTAATTTGATCTTAGTCTTGTGTCTTGCTGGATGTTGATGCTGGTGCTGTTTCATCTTCTTTCTTCACTCTCCTCATTAGAATTCCTTGTATTCTAAGCCTCGCGGACGCTGAGCCAGCCAGCAGGCCAGTCAGCATCTTCTTCATCTTCCTTGCATCCTTTCTTTCTTTCTCTCTTTCGTTCTTTCCCTTGGCTTAGTGTCTAAATTCGTGGAATGCATTTGCAGTTTTGGCGTTCCGGCATCCTTCTTCGGCGTACGTAATTATGTTTTCATCAACTTTCTTCGTGCCCGTGCCGTGCCGCGGCTACTTTTTGAAGGGCGGCATTTATTTTCGCACATAATCAGCCAATTCACATTCCTCCCGCAGTCTGCAGTGCTTCCACCAATTTAAGTCATTTATCATTCAGTCTTTCTTCTGCGTGCTTGTTATTCACGATCTTTTCGTCTCCGTCTTTGCGTTTTCTTCTCAAATTCCTGTGTCTAAAATTACTCTTCTGGTCGATCGACTTTCTCTTGGCGTTGCGTTGCCAAGATTTTGTGTATTATCATTTAGACAATGGCAATGGCTTCTTCAACTTTCTTTCCTGTACTGTTCGGATTAGATTACGTAAAGTAATGCAAATGTAGTAGTTTGTAAAGTAAAGTAGTGTAAAAGGAGGCCGGGAAGGAAACTCTGGCTGGCAGGCATGTCAATTTGTCAATACTCGTTTTGATCGATTATTCGTACGTTCAGGAGTCGAAGTTGAGTGATTCTCGCTTAGCCAAGCTAGACCAAGCCAAGCCCGAAACCTTGTGTGCAATATGAAGAACATGTAAACATGAATCTAGGGTCGTCAGATTTATTTTTGTAACCGTAAATATTGCCTGCGTGTTCCCAAATTGGAAAGAATTCAAAATTCTAAGTCCTTTGTCAAATTGTTCCCTGGCACTACGCGAATTTGAATTCCTGATTCCTGAATCGACCAGCCTTACCTTACCTCGTAACTAATTCGGTAAATGATTATTGGGTACATTTCCTATCACTGGCCATGGCCATATCAATGTCAATCTCGCTGTCAATGATTTTCTAGTGAATTGTGACCAATGCAGTGCAGTGCGCAAAGATAAGAATTTTGCTCCTTTTCTCTGTCTGACTTCATTTTCAAGCCGTTTTCTTATTTTAGTGGAATCAAAATTGTGAAATTGAGTAAAATTAGTTTCTTCTTCTGTGTCGTTAATCTGATTGACGCTTAATTACTGTTAGTATAGCTTAAACCTCTTGTGTGTTATGTGTATAGTGTATTAAGATTGAAAAACTAAGTGTAAGCAAGCAAAAGCAAATGCAAGATGCAAGCACGGACTATAATTACTAACCTGTAAAATCATGTATTATAGTAACCGATAAGGATTTAGCTCATAAATACTTTTTTTGCATTGCATGTAAGAAATTATTATATTATATTTACGTCATGTTAAAGTTAAAATGAGCTGGTTCAAGTCTATTGCTCGTTATTCGTGTTATTCGTGCTAATGCTAATTACTTTACAAAACACAAAACACTTCACGACGTGGTGATAGAGTAAAGAGTACACTCTGGTCATATTGTATTATAGAGCCCGCAATCTGCATCTGCAAGATTGGAGTCACTTCCCAGTGAAGTGCTGCAAATTCGCAGATCAGCAGATTAGCCAACCGAGTATTTATCGACGTATATTTGGTGAGCAGAGATTGAATTTATCTATTTAGCATTGGGGTATTGTAAATTGTAAATACTGGCCGGGTGGGTACTGGAATCGAATCCGTGGCTGGCGGCTGGACTCCAGGTGATTGTTTCGACTGCCACTACGGAATTCTTCCAGGTTGCGGTAATGGACAATGAGTGAGTGTAAGAAATGATAAATTGCGGCGCGCAACGCGTACGCGCACGCATTTATCGAAATTGTATGTAGAATTGTACAGTACAGTAGTCAAGTCAAGATTTAATTAATGTAGTGCAGTGCAGTCAGTCAGTCCAGAGCAAATCAGTAAATTGAGAAGCAATTTATTGTAGAGATGAAACACTAAACACGTACATGTTCGTTTGGGTTTGGACCTCCAGTCTGCACTTCCTCAATCCACATTAAGTTAACATTGTGAATAAGTCTAAGTCAAGTTTATGTTCAAACTCCAATTTTAAAGATTGCCATCATTAAATGAAAATTAATTTCTTAAAAAGCCGCCGTATTTGTCAACTTCTCTTGAAGTGACATTGAAAATCGAAATCGAAAGCTGAATTGAATTGCGAAATTGATATGAAAGTATATTGTGACTTGAATTTAAAGAACAAATCACTGAACAAGATCAGGATGCAGATGCAGATCATAACTTTCTCAAATCCTTATCAAATATTGTGACATTTAATGTGGAATTGCATTGTGTACAAGAAATTGTCAATCGCACCAACGCAGGAGTTGATTTTCGATCGATGCCGTTGTCACTTTTCAATAATCGCATTGAGAACCGAGTCGTTCGCACAGTTTTCACGTTGCATCCTTTGTCGCTCGTCGACGAGACATGCGAAGAAATGATGAGAGTGACAGGACAAGATCACTTATCATAGGCATATCCTTGGCTTAGTTGGCTTGCGTTCGTGAAAAGTTGTCTGACCAGTTCCGCGAATGGACGAGTGACTGCAGATGCTGATGTGTTTTGGTCTTGGCTATATTCTTCTTTAATCCTGAGTTTAATCACGAAGACTACCAAGGCCAATGCCATGCAAATGCAAGTGCCTGCCAAGTTTACTTGCAAAGTGGACTAATCCCTTGTCTCGATCGAGAATCTTGAGACTAGGTTATGCGTGATTAACCCAGATTTAAGTCACAATTGATGATTAGCACAACCTTTGCAATGAATCAGGTTCTCACGTTCATTTTCACGTTTGTTCACAAATGAAATGGAAAATCGTATGAAAATTGAAAGCCAGCCTGACACGAAGTCGCCAGTCAAACTGTATGAAACTCTGCTTAAGTGTAAAAGTTCACATGGACTGTCGTATCAACTCAACACGACAGATTCATGAAACTCGAAAGGGAAGAGGAAATGCGTCCGACCCGACCAGTTTAATCCTTCACCTTCACTTTGGCATTCAGTCGTCAGTGTCAGTAACACTTGAGAATTGCTGATTCCAATTTGTTCTAGGTTTACAATTGCCAATTGTTATAATTATGGCTCGGTGTTTTGTAGCGCTGTATTCCTTGGCCGTGCTAATTTTGACTGTGCTCACGGTGCTAGTAAATTGTAAGACAGATATCAGTACGAATACGAGGCAGGAACCACGACCACAGAATGCGCGGAAGCACAGTCGACATGTCGAGACAGTGGACACGATTGTCATCGAGGGTAAGAACGCACCATTCGCCGTTTCAGGAGCTTCTTCAGTCGTTTTACAAGTTTTACAAGCGCGTTAGTGTAAACTGCAATCGTTTTTAGCTCCCAAAATTGAAGTCCAGCTCGCAGACGAGCCTGAAGGCGAAGGACACAAGAAGTATCCTCATCTGGCGTCCATCATGAAAGATGGCAAGCAAATCTGTGCTGGAGCGCTCATTGACGAGTTCCACGTGCTCAGTTCCGGACATTGTGTTCCCAAGTAAGTAGAGTAGACACCATCGTCTAGGGTATCTGGAACCCGGTTCCCACGCCAAAGCACTTCAAATGACCCTTCTGAATATTTTTAGCGTCACATCAGAAGAAATTGTCCGATTCCAAATCGGAGTCGGGTACCAAACGTACGGCGACGGGGCGAACGAGGAGCTGAGAGCAAGAGAGGGTCCGTACTACATTCGACGAGTCTCGAAAGTAATCTTGGACCGAAGTTTCTATTATCAATCGCTCGTGACTGTAAGTTGTATAGCCAGCCTCGTAGGTCGTAGGGTTCCGAAATATATGGTATCTTGTGTCTTCGTTGTAGAGGAACAGTCTCGCAATCTTTCAAATGGCGGCTCCAATCACAAACAACGAATACGTCGAAGAAGTTGAGCTTCCTACTCCACGCATCAATACCACCACAAAATTCGTGCGCCCAGTCTCACCGGTTAAGTCGGGCAAGCTGGCCGGATGGCGGAAGGGGTTCGACAAGGCGGGCAAGGAAGCGTTCTACCTGAAAGGAGTCACATTGCGTGTTCACGCGTACGAAGAATGCCGAAAGGAATATCTCAACTCAAACAAGATGGACGACATCTTCTGCGCGTCGACGGCGCTCGCAAATTCCTGCCAGTACGCGCTCGGCTCGCCCGTGACGAACAAGCGGCAAGGGCGGAACACGCTGATTGGGATCCGCGAGCGAAATTGCCACTTCCCCAACGTTTTTACCAAAGTGGAGTACTTCATGCCGTGGATTATGAAGAACCTGCGTCAATATAAGCCATAAACCCTGATTCACTACATCTACCTTAATTTATCACGTAATTACCTAAATTACCTTACCTACCAGCTCAAGAGTTCAAATAAAATAGGCGAATTCGCGTAATTGCATCTGCATGTTCAAAGTGCATTTCCTGCAGCAGCTTTTGCTTTTACTGTTGTTTCAGCGAACGAGCTTAATAATCTGAGACTCTTCATTAATTAAAGCGCGTTCACGTAAGAAAAACAACCTTTTACTCGTCTCGTACATACTTGAAATGCAATGCGCAGGTGTGTCAATGGGTCATTCACATGCTCAGCCACATTTTGCACTCGCATTTGCAAAAAAATCTTGTATTTATTCTGTGTTTGGCATTGCTTTTACGTTTGCCAATGCCAATGCCATTATTTGATGATTAGCGTGATAATGATCATAAAGTACCTGGCTGGCCAAAGTGGGTCGGTTAAAGAACAACTTTAAACAGCAAATGCGATGTGCGATGCGATTAAAGAGAAAATGCTGAGAAAAAGAAAATTGCACGCGGTGACTACGCCAAGTCCTCATTTGGGTGTAGTTTGGATTCAAAACTCGGCGTGAGCGTGACCACAAGCGGACAAGATAAGAAAGAAAGCCATGATAGTGAAACTTCTGCTCGTCTGCGCCGCGGCGGCGACGGTCGGGCTCGCTGCGGGTGCCAAGCTGGAATGGGCCGACGACGACACCGTAATTACGGAAGGTAAGCTGGAAATACTTGAAATGAAGCTGGAAATTCCCTCTGCCGACCTGCTTGACGTCTGCCTTAATTTTAGCCATCAAAGAAGACGACGACCCCTCAACAATCTACGAACGTGACGACTCCGCCGAGGATCCGCCTCGTCGTCGCCCCTTCGGCAAGCCGATCATCCGCGCCCGCGCCGACCCGATCACTTGCTACTCGACGCACGGGGACGAAGGCATCTGCTCCACATTCCAAGACTGTTTCCCGATGCTGTACTACAAGGATGAGGAGCATATGAACGAAATCAAGCACCCCGTCCTCGCCGAGATCCTCCGCGCCAACGCTGGTCCGTGCATCCCACCGCCGATGAGCTTCAGAGACGATTTTGTGCCTGGTGGAGGTTATTACTACGATGGGACGCCGTATGCGGATCTCACCGATCTGATTTGCTGTCCGAGCATGAGGAGCAGCGATTTTGAGCATATGAAAGAGACGCGGACAACAACAAGCCCGACGACGACGACGACAACGAGGAGGACGACGACCACGAAGCCGACCACCACGCGTCGTCCTCCGAGTGATGAGGATCAGGACGACGAGGGCGTGTACAGCGATCCCGCGCCGGACGCGGCTGCGATGAACATGTTTTTCGAGGACCCGATCCCATCTTACCCGAAGCCAATCAGTAAGAAAGGTGAGAAGAAGCCACCGAAGAAGGGCACCGGCACGGCTGAGGGTCTTGTTTACGAAGTGATTAAGGATGCGGCGCCAGTCTCAGTCCAGTCAAAACCAGTTTCTGTTGTGGATCAGACACAGCAGCAACAAAGTGTCCCAGTCTCCATCAAGACACAAACCTCCTCCGAAGAGCAGCCGATTTATATTCCTGTCCCACCTCCCGTGCCAGTCTACCCCGAAATGACGCAGGAATGTGGACTGATTAATAGCACATACGACCCGCCGCATCCGTGGATCGTCGCCATTCAGCTGGACTCAAAGTACATGTGCACCGGAAGCATTATTGACAACTATCACGTAAGATTGTACTTACTTGGCGCCTCTTCAGTCCCAATTTTAACTGGATAATTAATAATCTTTCGTGATTACGAATCACGTAGGTTTTGACCGCCGCCCACTGCGTGGCGCATTTGTCTCCAGCTGACGTTGGTCGTCTGCGAGTTTATCTCGGTGAACGCGTGCTGAATTCCAATGTCGACGGCCCGACGGTGATCCGGAAAGTCGCACGAGCCATGCGACATCGCGGATACTCAATTAGCACTTTGGTAAGACGAATACATTCTCTAGCAAAACTAAAAATTACGGGAATTTTGAATATTGAGAGAATTTAAATTTGTCTGCCTTTGTTCTTAGAAAAATGACATCGCCATCCTGAAGCTGAACCTACCAATTCCAATCAACACGAACCGCGTGAAGCCCGTCTGCCTGGCCAAGTACGACCCGAGCGAGGACATGGTCGCGACGATCGTCGGATGGGGCACGCAATGGAACGAAGTGGAGCACGATCGGCTCATGGAAAACCACTTTCGCATGTGGCCCAACGACATGTGCGCCGAGAAATACAAGCAGCTTACTCCAGACATCAAGATCTCCGACGACATGCTGTGTGCGCAATATTACCACATTACGTCGAGGCATCCGAATCGCCAAGTGTCCATCTACGATGTAAGAGCGGTGAATCATTTTAAAATCCGCGCGCTCTTTAATTTGCTATACTGCAATGCTTTTCTGCACTGTACTTCGCAGGTTGACAGCGCCGGAAGTCCGCTGGTCGTAAAAACTCCAAATGGGCGTCATGAGCAAATTGGGATCAATTCGTGGAGAATTCGGACGAATTCGTCGTTTCCTTTCGTCCTCACACGAGTCAACGCGTTTCCGCAGTGGATTGCCAAGAATTGCGCGAGACCTTGATCCAAACGCCACATTTCAGTTGGAGCTAGAAATAGAAGTGGAGTTACAGCTAGAAATAATGAAATTGGTGCATGGCAACGGCAGCGACAGAAGCAGCGTCTTCCATGTGAAAATGGCCACTATTTATGAGTATTTGTCATACATTCTTAATTTATGGTCACTGATATTTATTTTTGTTATCCTTCCTTCTTTCGTCATATCGCTCCTGTGTATTTCACGCTACGCAGATCAAATTTAGTCGAATTGAAGTAATAAAATAAAAGGGCAGATGCGGATTTCGTGATTTCGTTCTTCCCGTGACTTTTTTTTATCGTTCTTCTCGTGCACTCTGAAGCCTTGACCATAAAATCTGCCCATTAATGTACAATTCAGAATTCAGATCAGGCTTCCTGCAGGCAGGCATACAAGAAACGATGAAGAAATCATTGACCGTCTTACCCAAAGTCATCGCCTTTGCATGCATCGCATTGCAAAACAATAAATAAACTCTCCGGGTTGCTGAATTCATGAATTCTGAATTCTCTTCGTTTCATGGTCCACTTGATAAAATCTTAATTTTGCTTGCATCTTGCGTGCAGCCGCAGCGTGCAATAAACTTCCGTTCCACCTTATTTTCAGTTGCCCGTACATGCAATTATATTTTGCTATTTTGCAAATTCCTGTAAGCAGATTTAAGTGATAATACCCATAATAATAATGGTTTTCGTTTATCGCAGCGCAGCCACGACGGACTGCATAAAAAATGAAGCTGTTTCGTGTTTAAGCTTTGCTTTACTTTTACTTTCCGTTCGTTGGTCCATCCGTCCATCCGGACCGGCTGGCTGCCCAGCCACTCGCAACCACCGAACAGTAGCAGCAGGTTCATTCGCCTTTTCTTCATTGTGGGACCTGAATTTCAAGTTTTTGGAAAAACTACAACAACGTAGCGTAAAGATATGAAATACCAACTTCAACTGCAGCGAGACTGCGCTGGGAGAAGAAAAGAAGCACAGCATTAAAGGCATTAATGAAATTATCCAAAATGAATTGCGAATTTGATAAAGAATGCGTCAAGCTTTAGTAGAGCCTTTTTCTTGTTTGCAGATCTGAAAATCAAAAGTAAATTTTACGGCTTTCGGCTTAAATCATTTGTGTGTCTTGCAAGGACGGAGATTAACGTCCATCGAGTTTAAGTCTGCGTGCCCGTTCCCGTACCAGTGCGTAGCGTACAGCTTGCCTTATCAGTCAGTCAGTGAAGGGTGAGGATTACGGATTTCAGTGCTCGTAAATAGTTTCAGTGTTCTACGGCTCGGAGGATATCAGTTTGTCGATTCGCCCATTGCCTTCGCAGAATGGCGCCCTACGGCATCTTGCACTCAATACAGCTTGGCCTGTTGACAATTTTGGTCTCTCTGCCGGCAATTCTTCCTCTGATGTGGGTGGCTGATCAGGATTCGGTGATCATGGAGGGTAAGCCACGTTTAGCAGAAATTGAACGAAGTCAGCAACCTTTGTTCGTTGACTTATTATGTGGAGAGATTTGTCATTTTTGATATCGAAGCGAACTATGTTTAAAGCTCGTCGGTTGGCATAAACAACCGCCGTAACAATCTTTGCGTAAAAGTCAAATAGTTTGTCCGTAGGTATTTAATCTCTCTTAGACTTTAAGGGCGAATCAAAGTAATAATGATTTTTGTAAATAATTGAATTGTATAAATTATTTATTCAATTACTGAATGATAACTCAAAGTAAAGTTAACTTCAAACTGCCGCAAATCGCGTTAAGTGTCGAGTCCATTGATGATTGTGTTTGGTGAGGCATGCCCAGCATTTTCAACGTCAACGATGGGTCGCCCGGTGCTGGTCCAGGCGTCGCTGTAGGCCTCACAAGGCACTTCAACCTCAAGCAGAGCCGAACAACGCAGAGAATCAATAACGAAATGCAGCAGCTGATGATCGGCGGGGACGAGGCGGCGTACGGCGAGTTCGGGCAGCCCATTCCCGTCGACGAAATCCCGTCCTTCACTGATTTCAGGAAGATAACCGAACCACCCAGCGAGATTTCCATACACGACAAGAATGTGCATGCTGGCATCGGTGCAGAGGGCGAAGGGCAAGGTGGAGGCTTCGGAGACGTCGGCGGCGGCCACGGCAAGAAGGATCTCGAAGGCACGCTGCGGGCGATCACCGAACAAGTCGACACGATGCCCGACTCTGGCTTCATTCACAAATACTGGCTGCAATATTCCTGGTACAAGACATTCCGCTCCATTCTTCTCGTGTCCGACCGCCCGACGATCCACCGCGCCGCGTACCGCTCCTCCGTGTCGATATTCAGCGAGAGAGCTCGCCACCTGGCCACATTTCCAAACACCATCCATCCGTACAGTCTTTTCCGGTGGTACTGGGACATCTTCCTCATCACCGTCCTCCTCGTCACCCTCGTCGTCGAACCAATTCGAATGACATTCTACTTCGAGCGGCTACTGAACGATACGACTCAGCTCAGATACAGCTTCGTCATCACGGTCACCTTCACCGTCGACATCTTCCTCAACTTTACGACGGGAGTCGCGAATCGGCGGAACGATCAAGTCAGTTTGGATCCGAGGATGATACGAAGGCACTACTGCGGGACGTGGCTCGTCATTGACTTAGTCTCGACAATCCCGTACGATTTGATCTACGCGCTCGTGGAGGAGAGAAGCACGCACGGTGACTGGGATCACGACCCCACCCATCTCGACCTTCGAATGTGGACTCGATTGCTGGAATTCCTGAAGCTGCTTCGACTCCCGAGGCTAATTCGCTATCTGGACAGGATCGAAAGGGTAAATTTGCCTAATTCACATCACTAAAAAACTCCGAAGTCCTTGTTTGGATTTACCGCCACCGCTAAATGTCCAGGCTGAAGAGGTTCCAGGCGTCTACAAGCGGTTCATCAACCTCCTCATCGAGATGCTCCTCCTCGTGCACTGGATCACATGCTTCCATTTCCTGATCCCTGACCTGGCACGTGAACGATTTACACCTGAGGAGTACGCGAGAGAAAAATCCAGCTGGATCTCCCAACGGGGAATGTGGAATGCGACGGTGGGAACAAAATACATCACGGGGATCCTCCGCACAATCTCTGCCATGTTTTGTGTCACGCTTGGACACGAGGCTGTCATCGAACCAGAAGAGATTCTGCTCATGATCACGAACGTGCTCGTCGGAGTGATTACGCTCGCCCTCTTCACAGCGCAGGTGTCGACCATTCTCGCGACGAAGGGCGTGAGCGAGACGAAATACTTTGAGATGACGACTGAAGTCGAAGAATACCTCAAATTCAAACAAGTGCCCATCGAACTCCATAATCGGATACTTCTCTACTACAAATCCCGCTACCAATCGAACTTCTTCAATGAGGAGGCCATCTTGCATTCGCTGTCCGACGTCCTCCGCCGCGATGTCCTCATGTTCAACTGCCGCCAGCTGATTGAGAACGTGCCCATCTTCCAAGGGCTTCCGCAGCTCGTCATTTACGCGCTCGTGACGAAGCTGCATTTTGAGCTGTACCTGCCACTCGATTTAGTCATCAAAAAGAATACCGTCGGCGAGTCGATGTATTTTATCGAGCATGGGCTCGTCACAATTCTGCAAGAGAACGGAAGCGTCGTGGGCCACCTGAAAGACGGCGACTTCTTTGGTGAGCTGTCACTCGTCTCGCTGGAGAGGAGAACCGAGTCCATCGTCGCGACAAGCAAGTGCGACATTTACAGACTGGACAGGTCGGATTTCAATCAAGTCATGGAGCACTACCCGGAGATTCTGGATAGAATTCTGCAGATTTCAAACGTGCGGATGCGGGCGACGAATTTGGAGAGGGCGCAGCAGAAGCAGCAGCGGCAGGACCTGGACGGCGATCGTTTCGAGATGAACATGGAAATAGACACTAATAACGAAAACGTGGATTTTGACCACGATCAAGATTTGGGTTGGCGCGAGCGTCCGAATTTTCTCGTCAGGAAAGAAGCGTCGGCGTCGACAGCGTCGTCGGAGGAATTGAAGGAGATTCCATTGAATAGAACGGGCGAGTTTGGACAAAAAGTAGCGGTAGCGAATGAAAGAAATGTGGGTGGCACGGACACGGTTTCCAGCTCCTTGTCTTCAAGTTCATCGGGCAGTTCAACGAGTATAACGACAGTACCTGCAGCTTCGACTCCTCAAAATCCTAAACCTCCCAATTTCAAGAATTCGAAAGTGTGAAATACGAAAGATTTCAGAACACTCGAAATAAAGACGATAGAGATTTGTGCGGTGACTGAAATTCATTTGCTTAATGTTAATTATTCCATTAGAATTAAGAACCTTCGGTGCTGAATTGACTTTCAATCTTTTTACTATTAAACTATTTGACTGATTTTGATTTTTTTATCTCCTTTCTTGGTTGTCAGCTGTCCAGCTCCACGACATTCTGAAACCACGCGGTGGTGGCCGCCTTCCTTCGTCTTGGCCGTGGAATTCCATGCTGGGCAACAGCAACAGTCGATCCAGTCGCATTGATGAAATTTCACCTCACCTGACGTGCTACACAGCGATCGGAGAAGTGGGCAGGTGTTCCACGCTGAAGTCATGCTACCCGAGCCTCTATTTTCAGTCCAGTTCCAGTAATAATAGCAGTAACGACACGGAAACGGAGACGAATTCGAATTCCACGAGCCCCAATTCGGCTTCGGCTGAATCGGGTGATGGGCTGCAGAATTCTGACTTGGCCAAGACGCTGAAGGACATTTCCGGCCCCTGCGACCTGCCCTTCTTCGAGAAATTCCGCATGGAATCTGGTAGGCACTCGGAAATTGCGACAATTGTCAATTAAGCGCATGCACGTCAATTGTCAATTAACTTCCCTTGCTTGCTCACCTCAGAAATTCCAGACACGCTGATTTGCTGCCCAACGCGGCTCACGACGCAGGCGAAAGTGCACCAGCGCCGCCCAGTCGGATCCAAGCACCCAGGAGCGTCTCCCGTCGGCTACAAGAAGAAGTACGTACCTGACGCTGTTGCGGCGCTCGTGCACCGGACATCTAAGAATCCGCCGTGTGGGCAGTTGAATAATTCCATAATCGGGACGGAGGAGCACGAAAACGAGAGGAGATTCCCCTGGATTGTAAGTTCTTAGCGACCATTTCCGGGAAGCTCCATCTTTTTCTTAACCACTACGCTCTTATTCGATTTTTCCTTTTCTTGAGGTGGCGTTAATCGGAAAGCAAGGCCACTTTTGTTCTGGGACGCTCGTCGACAAATATCACGTCTTGACTGCAGCGCAGTGCGTCAGCTTGTAAGTGCCTTCAATTTTAATGAAAAGGAAATCCAACCAAATTCATATTCAAACGTTTATCTGTCTTTGTGCATGTCGTCAGTCTGAAATCGGAGGACATTGGTTCTCTACGCGTCTTCCTCGGCGACTACAAACTCAACACCATCAGTGATGGACCGCTGATATCGCGGAGAGTAGCTCGCATCATTTATCACCGGCATTTCAGTGAACAAACTCTGGTGAGGCTCTAATTAGTTTCCGATTTGGCACAAGCTCAATCTAATTTTTAATTTTTCACTCCTTTTCTTGTGCCAGAAAAATGACGTCGCCCTCATCAAGTTGAATTTACCCGCGCCAATCGGCACCCCGAAAGTGCTTCCAATTTGCATGCCAGGCGATCCCGACCCGACCATCGTCGGAGGGCAGCGCCACCACGTTCGCGTCCGCGTTCGTGTCGATTTGCACGACAGCAGTGAAGACGAAGATCTGGCCGAGTCCACGATCGTCCTTGCCGGCTGGGGCCGCAGCTGGATCCATTCGCCGACTCCGATTCTACGTAAGACGGTAATGCGAGCGTGGTCCAATGAAGACTGCCGGAAAAAGTACGGGTATCTCGCCCGAAGCGGAGGGATTCTCGACTCAATGCTGTGCGCATCAAGCATTCCTGCTGCTGCCGCTGGAGCTTCTGCTGCTGCTAGTCAAGCTGAAGACGGGAGACTGGAAACAATCTCCGGCATTCCCGACTCGATCATCGCACCCGCCACAGCCTTCAACGAAGAAGTGCAGGACTGCATCGGCGACAGCGGCTCGCCTCTCATGCGGATCCGGCCGGAGACGGGCACGTACGAGCTCGTGGGAATCACGAGCTGGAACATCGGATGCGGGAATTATCCGTACGTCTACTCGAGAGTGAGCAGATTCATGCCGTGGATTGAGAAAAACAGAAGGAGGCATTAGGCTTAAATCTCAGGCGTAACTGAATGTACAAAGTGTTCAATTTTATGCATTGTGCTAGTGAAAATGTATACTCTCATTGCAATTATTGTGAATTGCGATTCGCGAATATTTTATTCTGCCTCACACTTGAATAAACTTGACTTAAGGTCATATGCAAAGTTGAAGGTTTACACGATTTGACTTCTTCTTCGTTAACAAGCACGGCTTGGCTCAAAGTTGTAGCAATAAAATACGTGCAGCGATTTTTTGCAAATGCAAAATCTGTTATTGATCTTCCCTCCGGTCAATTCACTCACTTTCACATCATCGCATTTTGCAAATAGCAAACGAGTGCCTCGGAGGCAAACGAGTGCTTAAGCCGCGCGGCGCGCGTGGACGGTCTTTTGCGAAGCGAGCAGGTGAAATGGCGTCGAACGTCGAATGTCGAAGGCTGGATGACGACGGGCGATGAAAAGATAATAATAATGATAGTGATACTGGATCTCTTGAAATATTTATGGCATCAAGAATCACAATCAAGAAACCGCATCACGATCACGACTTTTTGTATTGTTGAATCGAAAGCTGCGCTGCAGCTTTGCTGGATTTCAGTCGAAAGCGTTAGCTGGAATGTAAAAGATCTCAACTCAACCCGTCAATTTTGACTCTTAACTCTTGACATTTGTTAGAATCCATTTATGTAATTGACCATGAAGTCAGTTTTGTCCTTATTTTTACTTACTTTACTGTCGGCGACGGTAGCTTCGTCGAAGATCGTCAAAGACGATGATACTGTGACCATTAATGGTAAATTATCTTATCTTATTTTGACCTTGACCTTGGCTTTGAACTGGCCAAATTAATTAATATTTTCGTTCGTGCGTTCTTCAGCCTGTTCAAACTGTCGATTCACTCGCCAGGCTCCGGGCGGCGGAATAGCCGTCTTCTATCCGCAAGAGGTCCTCGTCCCGTTGGAAGGCACCGCCTGTGACTCGCTGAACAAGCAGCGAGGCAAGTGCTCGAGAGTCGCCGACTGCTACCCGCTCCTCTTCTCTTCTCAGCGCGATGAGCTCACCAGCGGAGGCCTCATTGACATCTTCAAGCATGGCACGGGAGTCTGCGAGCCGGATTTCATTATCCCCGTCGCTGCCGCCGCCGATGCTCCAGCAGCAACAGGCAGTCGGCACACCAGAACGATCCACGCCGTCCAAGTTGGCCAAATTCAAGGACACCGACCTCCAGCGGCAGTCCAAATCCAGACGCAGCAGAAACGAGTCAAAATCCCGACGCAACAGCAGCAGCAGTCGGTGCCTGAGGAGTTGATTTGCTGCACGTCCGGTCAGTCAAAGTATCCGCTCCCGTTGCCGCAACCGACACCGGCAAACAATATCGAGAAGTTCGTAGTTGGCGGGCAGCGCGTGAGCTCAATTGCCAAGTATCCATGGATGGCTTCACTCCACGTGCGCGGACGCCATTCGTGTGGAGGTAAAAAAGCAAAGTAACCCAAATGTGAATTTGCAGTTGACAAGCCCTTTGTAGGAACGCTGATTAATCGGTACACCGTCCTCACGGCCGCCCATTGCGTGAAAGACCTGCGCCAGACGGACGTGGCCAACATGCGGATTTATTTGGGGCACCACGACTTGCATGACATCACCAGACCAGGCGCTTTTGAGGTCAGGACCGCGGCGCAGATAAAATATCATCGCGGATTCAGCATGAGGACTTTGGTGAGTCAATTTCCAATGACAATTTGCCTGTTATCAGCCATCTTCTCAAAATTGTTTGTGTTATCTTTATTTTCAGCAAGACGACATCGCACTGATCATCCTGGACCGACCAATCGAGAACCATGCGAGAATTTCCCCCGTAACCTACACCGAACTGGGTTCCAGCGATGGAATGTCGACCGTGTCCGGATGGGGACAGACGAGTGAGTATTTCTGATTCTGACTGGCTCGAAGCCAGAAAAGTGCAACCTGTCCTAAGAACTTTACGTTTGCGCTTTGACAGGCTGGACATCGCCAACCTCTCCCGCCCTGCTGGAGGCCACGATGCGCGTTTGGAGCAACGCCGAGTGCCAGACCAAATACATCGGCTTCGTCGCCCCGGTCCAGATCAGCCTGAAGCAAGTATGTGCGGGCTCGCCTGGAATCGACAGCTGCAGAGGCGACAGTGGCGGCCCGCTGCATGTTACTCGAGGCGGCGTCATGCAGCAGGTTGGAATTGTGAGCTTCGGCGGCAAATGCGGCGAGTAGTAAGTTAACATTTGATTTGGCAGTTGTCTGTTGCCAGGCTGGGACTTTAATTGTATTAATTTACGATTTGCTTATCAGCCCTGGAGTTTACACCCGCGTGGCATCGTACCGAGACTGGATCGAGAAGAATCAGAAGCAGTGAGTGAAAAGTAGCAGTGCAGCGTTGGACTGAGAACACTGACGGAAAAGGAAAGGAATTGTCGCCCGGAAAGCAGAAATGATTTAATTATCCTGGTCCAAACTTAACTGTGTTGATAATTGGCTAGTTAATTGGTAGTTTTGACTACTTTGACTACTGACTTGCATTTAAATTCAAGTAGTGCTAAATTTTAGACTTGTGAATAAAATACAGGATTTGGTATTTTAAGCATTGCTGGACGGTTTCATGTGCGTGGACGCCACTTATGCGGTGGTTATGCGGCTTATGCGCAGTAACGGCAAACGTGGTTGCAGGTTGGCCAGTGTCATTGATAAATCGACCTAAGACGTATTCCAGTGCAATCCGCGTACTCGCGCAGCATTGAACTAGAAAGAGACTGGACCGAAATCGAAATGGAAAAAGCAATAAACTAGATAAACAATAAATAGAGCTGAAAAGTGATGGAATGCAGTCCAGAACTGAATGAAGTCAGAAATGCATACTGGATACTGAATACGTAAAAGTAGAGAGTGCTTTAAGAATTTAATTACCCTGTTCCAACAAAATAAATAACAATTAGCAATGCAATTGGCAATTAAATTAAAACTAGTTTGTTGTGTTAATTGGGCTGCTTACGCAGTTGTCTACTTGTAATAAACTTACGTACTTCAGCCGTACAGGTTTATTCTTCGAAGAGTTCTGGCGGCACTGCTTCTGACTATTTTGAGAGTCCAATGGCTCCTTCGCCTGTTCGCCTGTCAAAGAGATCAGAACCCCTGGATTAATGTACCGTCGCGTCGTCGATTAACAAAGGAGTCATCGATCACGTCAATCAAATGCCAGTCGGAATGACTCGTACGATCCATCTTTACATTTTACCTGGAATTCACACTATCGCAATCATGCGGACGAGCCGTCGAATGAGATCAGCCTCTTCTCCTTTCTCGTCAGACACCACCTGGAGTGCAAAATCTCAAGACGAAGACTGAAGACACGACAGAAAGATGGACAAAATGGACCACACCCAATTAAATGCATTTCGCATTTGCAATTTACTTAACCAGTTTTTTTGCTTATCGCGTCTTTATTGTTTATTTACGGTTCGGCAGTAACTTACGACTTACGTACATAAGTTGTCGGCGTTTTTGCACGTTTGTAATTTGCACGTCCTTTTTTGCGCATTGCAAATTCATGCATGCATGGGTTTACTGGCGGCTTCATTAGTGCGGCCTGGACTGGACAGGTACTTAACGACACAAAAGACTTGATTGATTCCAAAAGGATTTTAATTGATGATGATAAACTGCTCTAATTCAATTGCAGCCCATCTTTACTGCGCTAAAGTTCAGGCAGGAGTCTGTACAAAAAAGTTGAATGAAATTCACAAAAAGCAACAGCAACAGCATACATAGCTATTAATAATACAATATAATACAACAATACTCATAATAATATTCTAATCAGACTCACCGATCGATCGCAATCAGCGCACCGCCCGCCGGAGTGCAGAAGACGTGCCGTACAAGTACAAGATGATGAGTCAATTCGCAATATTGCCAATTCAAATTCGCAGTAGTATTCTTCTTATTGTATCGTAAGTTGTAACAACCTTGTTTTGGGTCATTCAACTAAATAGACCGATCGACTGATGGATTTTTGCATTCGCATTCGCACCGGCACACGCAGGCGAGGAATTAACAAAAGATCTTAATATATGTATGTGTATCGAAGATCACTGCATTCTGCAGATTCGTAAGTACGGAGACGAGACGAAAAGAGATCGAGATCAAAAGTCTACAGTCTACATAAACACAAAACAAAAGCAAATCACTCGCAATTCGCAATTCTCGGACCGAAAAGTACTCTCTTTTGTTCGTGCTGTTCTTCAGCATTCATCTTTCGTTTCGTGACTGTGTTTTCGTGATTGCTGATTGTGACTGGAAGAGTTTAGTTGAAGATTCGGTGCTGGCGTGGCAAGACTGGACGGACATTGGACCACTTTGACTTCGCTTGTGATTGTGATCGTACATTGTGCCAAAATGAAGCTAGTTACAAAACTCTTACTCTGCACGGTCGTGACTCTGGCCACTTTTTGCACCGGCGAGCTGTGGGAGGACGCAAACGAGATTGAAGGAGATGAAGATACGATTGTTGTGCAAGGTAAGGATAATGAAGCCACGCGTTTTTGCATGCTTTGCTAATTTCTCTGCAATCTCTGCCTTTTCTTGTGCATGCAGCTTTCTCGGAGACTGACAATGTCTATAATGGCCACTCGCGGAGTCGGATCAAACGTCAAGCTCACAACATTTTCGATGGATTCCCTGGCGGCTCCTTGCTAGGCGGTGGAATGTTCCAACAGCAGAGACCGCTCCAACAGCAGCAGCAAATTGGTGGAAGCAATTTCGGCTTTGGTCAATTTCCGAGCTTGCCTGGATTCGGAGGAGGCTTCCCGAGCTTACCAGGTTTTGGCGGGTTTCAGCTGCCTGGATTTGGCGGTGGTTCAATTCAGAATCATCTTCAGCAGCAGCAGCAACAACACTTGCAAATTCCTGGGTTTCCCACTACGACGCACGCGCCTGTCAAACCAGTTCAACCCGGTGGCGGAGGCGGCGAGTCGCAGCCATGCTATACGAATACCGGTGAAGAAGGAGAGTGCAGCCAGTTCCAGAAATGCTATCCACTGTTGTTTTCATCACCGGAAGCTGAGAGTGTGAATCCTGGCCTTGCGTACTCGCTGAGGAGCACCGCCGGAGTTTGTTCATCGGGCCCGATCAGCAATGAACTCTACAGAATGGCTGATCAGTGTAAGTTCCCGTCCAAAATCTCTCGACGGTCCTATCTACCCTTTGTAATACTACACACTTTTCCTCAGTTTCAACGCGTCAAAGCAAAATCTGCTGCGCCAAACCTGGTTCGCATGTCCCCGGGTCCAAATTCCCGAAACTCACCACACCTGCGCCAATGCCAACCGCTCCGACTCACCCCACTACGACTACGACCATCAAGCCACCTTATCACCAGCAATTTACTCAGCGCACGACTCCTCGCCCGATGTGGCCGCCATCTCCAATTGGCATTGGCGGTGCCCCCTGGCAGCAGCAGCAGCCACAGCAGCCAACCGCTGTGACTCAGGCCCCATTCAATCAGCACGGCAAGCAGCAAAATTGTGCAGGATTCTACATCATTGGCGGAGTTCCGGTTTCTGGAAGGACGTACCCGTGGATTGTAAGAACTCAATTTTAATGCCGGAGCTGGAATGAATCGCGATTCAAGCATTCGCGAATTTATCTGCGTTGTTTTGTCGTAGGCATCCGTTAAAGATGGACTCTCTAACCGACACGTTTGTGGAGGCTCCCTCGTCAGCGGCCGGTCCGTTTTAACTGCAGCTCACTGCGTGAAACAGTAAGTTTCCGGCGACGGACTGTGTATTACCAACTAAAGTGTGTAATTTCTTGAGATATGTTTCAGTACAATATTTCATGACTTTCAGACTCGGCCCTCAGCAAATCGCAAATTTGCGGGTTTATCTTGGAGTTAACGACATTACTGGCTCGTACAATAGCAATTGTGTGGTTGTCCGAAAGGTCAAGAATATTCGTTATCACCGCGGGTTTTCCATGAGGACTTTGGTACGCCAATTTTGATGTGACTTACTCTATTAAGTTTGAGTTACGCCCGTGATTACTATTTTGCCTTGCCTTCCTTTCGCTTTCGTGTATCCAGCATGACGATATCGCGATGCTCACGCTGGAATCGTCCGTCCCCATCGGAGGAAATATCCAGACCGTCTCGCTATCGTCGAGCCGTGTGGGTGACGCGGGTCAGGCTCAAGTTGCCGGCTGGGGAGGAGTTTACTTGGGTAAGCGTCCATCAGGCCAACAACGCCAGAATGGCAAGAAATCTGTTGTAGTGTCCGTGTCTGACTATAATGGTTTCTACTTAATTTATTAAAGGTGGAGCGCCCGTCGGGCAACTGCGCCACGTAACTCTGGACATTGTCAACAATAACGTCTGTGCCGCACGGTACGTCGGAAGTGCACCGGCTGGCGTTACCCAAAACATGATGTGTGCCGGAGGCGGCGGACGCGACGCGTGTCTTGTAAGTTCCCGCACTTTTTTTAATTGTCAGCATTGTTTTTATAGCTGTGCGTGGTGTCTCTTTTGTAAAAAGGGTGACAGCGGTGGGCCACTTCATATAGGCGGACAGCAAGTTGGAATCGTCAGCTTTGGGACCGGATGTGGGACGCTGTAAGCCAAGCATTTTTTTAATTGGCACCAGAATTAAAAATGAGTTAATTATTATTTGAATTGCCCGGATTTTACTTTTACAGGCCCGGCGTGTACACGAGAGTCGCGTCTTACTTGCCTTGGATTCAGAAAAACATGGCAAACTAATCAACTAATCCTTCATGCTTGAAAACTTTTTATTGTTGACTTGATACTATGCTAATGCTGTACAATTTATCCTTCCGTCCATGTCTTGTCTGTTGTATTACTGCACGGCACGGCACGACATGGTCGATGCGATTGTTGCTGTTGCAAGTGTTAAGCTTAACCCAATCCTGTAATTGAATTAGTAGGTACCAGACACCAGGAAATAAATGCCCGGCAATTAAATAATTGCAGCACCAAAACGTGATTCGGGATTCGTGATTGAGTTGGCCGGCCGAGCCGACCATCTGCGCATTGCGATTTGCGAATTTGCGCACTACCATCACATTTTCGCACATGCAAAATTGCGAGCAAGTACGAATACGAAATATGATGCTAGGGCTAGGTCATTCATCTTTTGTGCCGTGCCGTGCTGCGCTGCTCGGATGAGTAATGCGGGTTGTTTATGGATGACAGATTAATAATTTTCGATTCAATTGTTGTTGTGTTGCAAGAAAGAATGAAACACGTTCCGGCTTAATAACTTAATGATATAATCTCAGTCGCGGTCGCGTAACAATGAAAAACACAATCGGAATCTGCTCCTGGCCTGCGTCTGCGCTTATTTTGCATTCTGCATCTGCATGACCATCTGTATCTCATTTTCTTCGACGACTGCATCTTCACTATAATTATATTATAATACAAAAGATCACATCACAAATGGCAAATCAAAGATGAATGAATATTGGGCCGCGGTCGCGTATTGATGAGCCACGAGCGCCTTCCTTTTGTGCTTGTATTATTCGCAGCGAGTTCATCACGTCGTCCGTCGTCGCCGCACTGCGACGAAATTCGCAATATCGCAAGCTGCAATCGTCAATTGCGAATTTACATCTTTCTTTCGGGTATCATTCTCAAGTTCAACAGAGTACAGGTGCGTGCAGTGAATTTATTCAGCGCAGTGACAGCAAAAAAGAAAAGAAATAGGATCAAATCGAGAAAATGTGGTCGGTCAAGAATTTTTGTGACAGTCGCTCGCTCTTGCTCCTTTTTCTGTTGTTGACATTGTCAAGGCTGCCGAGTCCGTGCAGCTGCAGAGCTGCAGGGAGCGGATTGGAATGGTACACAGACGATTCGGTCATCATTGAACGTAAGCACTAAGCACGACTTAATTAACAGCAACGTTGACTTTCCCAGACTTGTTCACTAGCTTCGCTCGTTTTTGTCCATGCATCTAAAGCTCTTCACGACGAATACGAAGACGGCCTTCCAGCAGCAGCCCCGGAAGCCCGGCCCGGGTCTTCTCACGATGGACTCCGACCATCAGGAGCAGGAGCAACGAGGCAGCTTTCCCACTACCCAATCATGTGGCCCCCGCGACATGTACCACCGACCCAGCACGAGCACGCCAAATCCAAGTCCCGGCACATGGCCAACAGGCAGCCAATGCCTCCGCCTCCGCCCCAGCGATTTCCTTCACAGACTGCTGTCGGCGGTGGCAGCGGCGGAAACATATTTGGGAGCTGCCTCACGTTGCGGGGCGAAGTCGGATTCTGCGCCACGCTCCGCCAGTGCTTCCCGGCGCTCTACACGTACACGAGCACGGGTACAGGTGACGGGCATAGGGACAGCACGCTGCCGTCGTCGATGTCGATAAAGGCCACCATTCACAATCCCGAACTCGCCGACGTCCTCCGTTCCATTTCGGGTAGCTGCAAGACTCCAACGACCGAAAGTGAATTCTATTTCAAAACAGGTAAGCTAAGACAAAGAAAAAGGTTGACGGTCTTGTTCCGTACTAAAAACGGGGACTTTCTGCTCAGATGCGGAGTTGCTCCGACAGAATGTGATTTGTTGTGCCACGCAAGACTCGAGCCAACCGAGCGTGGTCAGCGTGTCACGACCACAAGAAACAACAACGACGACGACGATGCAGCTGCAGTCGCAACCGGCATCCGTCCTCAAATATCCGAATCGGCCCAAAATTCCAATTGGATTCGGTGGACACCGTCCGCCTGGGGCGGTTTTGCGCCCACTGCCCGTAACCGTGGCACCAACGCCAGAGTTTGTGTCGATGCCGAAACCGTCGCCCGCGCCTGTGCCAGACGGGAAGGAGACGGCCACGGAAGAATATTTGGTCGAATCCAGTTGTGGCGTGCCAAAAATCGTTGGAGGGTACACAAATGCAGAAGAAACAAATAAAACTGCTTAAGATTGTTAAATCCCCTCTTCTCGTCGTTTCTGAACAGGAACGAGACTCACCAAGGAAAATTCCCGTGGATGGTGGCCATTCTGAACGGTCAGAAGCAGATTTGTGGGGGAAGCCTGATTGATAACAAATACGTATGCTTATAACCAAATTGTATCTGTACTTGCTAATGCGTTTGAAGAACTTTGCAAAATAATGCTACTGGCTTGGCTTTGATGTCAGGTTCTGACGGCAGCACACTGCGTGGCTCACATGCGGCCGCACGACCTTGCCCGAGTCCGGATCTTGCTCGGAGCCCACAATGTGATTAAAGTCAATCAAGGCGCAGTGGTCAAGAAGATTGTCAAGTTGATGCGGCATCGAGGATTCAGCCACAAGACACTTGTGAGTCCTGACGATGTCAATTAAGCAAACGCTGAAGTATTTTTCACTCAATTCGACTTCTGCCCGTGTTTTCTTCACAGCACAACGACATCGCGCTGCTGAAACTGGACTCCCCGGTCCAGTTCTCTACGAGAATCAGCCCGATTTGCCTGGATAGGCCAGAGCACCAACGGTACGAGAACAGCCAAGCCATTATTGCAGGTACGCCACGCGTGTGATTAGAATTTCTAACTTCAATGGCAACTTGACGTCTACTGCTTTGAATTAACATTTTAAAGATGTTTCTATTGGTTTCAGGCTGGGGCAGCGTCAGCGAATTTGGAGCACAGCCGCCGACATTGCACGAGGTTACAATTGACATCTGGACAAATGCTCGATGCAAGGCAAAATATGGTCACCTCGCTCCAGGTAACTTCCTACAGCAAAGTGTATTATCAACCTGACAGTGGGTTTATCTATTTGAGTATTTCTAAACTATTTCAGGTGGGATCATGGACCACATGATGTAAGATTGCATTCGTGACCATTTTGATCCACTGCAAATTAATTAATTCGGATTTGTACTTGTTTTGTTTGATTGAATTTTGTTTTTGATAAGGTGTGCTGGCTCTCCTGATCGCGACGCTTGCAGGGTAAGTAAGCAAATTGTTGCTCATTAACAAACAAAACGAAGATTTATTCAATTCGTTGGTTCATTCAATTTATTGCAGGGTGACAGCGGAGGCCCCCTGATGAGCTTCGACGGAGCAAAGTACACGCAAATTGGGCTCGTGTCGTGGGGAATTGGTCAGTCCACGCTTTCTCTGTGCTGTGCTTAAAGAATTCTGGGCGTGGTCCCGTAGTTCGATTTAATTTTACTCATGATTTTTCAGGCTGTGGACGATTTCCAGGTGTTTACTCACGAGTCGCCCATTTCAGAGACTGGATTGATAAACAACGTGAATTGTAGACTGTAGACAATGAATTTAGTTAGCCAAGTTATGATCTGAGACATTTTATTGTTTATTTATTGAGCATAGCGTAAAGCATAGCTTGTCGGACGACTGATTTGGTTTGAATGTGAAATGATGACAAGTAAAACGTAGTAAGCACTCTGACTTGCATTGCAATTAAATTGATCTTGACCTCTTCTAATTGTTGGTGAAACGCGAAACGCAACGAAAGCAGAGCTCAACCCAAAATAAGTTGTCTCATAAAATTCAAATTCGCAAATGTGGCACAACCGAATGCCATTAAACACCTTGTCTACTGATTAACGACTGTCTAAATTCTGTTGCCAGTTCGAGTACGAATTTCACGATGTCGCGGCGCGGCGGCCCGGCGGGGCCGCAGACAACAAATCTTGCCAAACTTCACACGAAATTCGCACAGCCAGTCACTCGATCTTGCTCTTGCTCTTATTATCTTAATTGAACCGCATTTCACCAGATTTCAATGTGTGTTGGCACCACAAAAGAATTTGCCACTTACGATGTCTCGCCGTGGCTAAGAGTATAATTGCGATTGCGCGTATCGCATTATTTTCGCACTGGTCTGGCGGGCCGATCGTGATCTTGTTACTTCACATTCGCATTTACAGTTGTGATACGCACGCACTACCAAGACAAGACTTTTCACTGCACTTTTTCAATAACGGGTTCCCAACAAGATTAATTTTATTACTGCTACGTCGTCGTCGGTCGTCGGCGAATCAATTCGCAAATCACAATCGCGATTCGCGAAGATTTATTGCACTGGCAATTGAAAATGAGTACGATGAGCGATAACTGCACCGTGATGATGACCAGCAGAATAAAAACAAAGTCACAGTCCCTGTGAAGCCTAAACTCGCAAAAAATTGGCAATTTACTGGTTCCCCGACCATTCATTAGGTCGTTCACACAGTAATTTCGCGCAATGAATGATGAATAGTCACTTGCACTTCTTTCTTCTGTCTTCACTAAGCTTTTGCGTCTTTGCGTTTGTCACGTACATAAACAGGGAAATGAATTTTTGCACGAAAGAACGAAAGAAGATAAGACTGTCAACAACAGTTGGAGCCTTAAATCCACCGAAACTGGTCTAATAAAAACATTGTTGTTTTATTGTTTCTTGCTTGCAGGAAAAAAGGAAAATCTAACTGTAGACTCGATCATCTACGAGCTCTCCTTTTGATTCGCAATTTTCTGTGGCAGTGTTGCGGAATTCGTGGACGAGACACCATCAAAGTACGAATTTTGTCTCGAAACGAACCGGCATTGACACTTAACCAACTAAGCTGAGATTTGGGTCTCAAGCTTCATTTTTCAAAAACAGAGCAGTTAAATTCGTTCTTCATTTGGCTTGCTACACTTCTCCGTGCTTTAAAATGAAGTTTAAACTGCTGATCGGGCTGATTTTAGTCACAGCGTCGTGCGAATCCAAAATTTGGTCGGATAAGGACACCGTCGTCATTGAACGTAAGTTTCGACCGCGGAAAAAACTGTAAAAGCACAATCCGCTTTAAATGAATTTCTTGTCAGCAGCGCCGACAACTCAAGAAATCCGACGACAGCGGCAGATTTCCGTGCCAGGAGTCGGCGTGTTCCCACAACTTCCTGGTTACCCACAAGGCGGCATTCGTCCCATCGGGAGTCCCGGCGGAGTTGGCTCCTGCTACGCGGCGAACGGTGAGATGGGACAGTGTGCCACGCTGAGGCAGTGTTACCCCATCGTTTACTCGAACGAGCCAGGAGAGGAAGACCAGATTGCGAACGAAGGGCTGGCCGAATTCTTGAAGGAGACATCTGGTCCTTGCGAGACGCCGGTTATGCCAAATTATTTCTTCTTTAAAGCAGGTACCTTTTACAAAGACGCGTGTTGCCGTTATCTCTGTCGCAAGCCCCGTTTCTTTTCAGATGCTGAGACCAGACAGCATTTCATCTGCTGCACAGCGCAAAATCCAAGACCACCAATTATTCGACCAGTGTCTCGACCAACGATACGGACCACGCAAAGACCGGGAAATTATCCTCGACCTCCTCAAACGACCAAACAACCTGGACCAGTCGGAGGTGGTGGAGCCAGGCCCACAAATCCACCGGCAGATTCTCCAAAAGTGGAAGGACCCTCAAGTTGTGGCAATCCTAAAGTCGTGATGGGGGTTAGTGTGCCTTCATCTATTGCATTTGCCCAAAATGCAGTAGATTCTCCATTCTTCAAACGATTTCACTTGTCGATTTTTCTAGACGGTAAGCGCGCGAGGAAAACATCCATGGATTGTCGCCTTAACCAACAACGGAAGACAATTCTGTGGTGGATCTCTAATCGGTAAAGCTGGAAAGAAATGCCAACTGTCTACTTTTTAAGAGGGTTCGCCTTAAATTGTTATGTTAACGTTATTTCAGACAGCAGACACATTCTGACAGCAGCCCACTGTGTTTCACAGTAAGTAACTTCAATCTTCCATCATTTTCAATCATCATCTTCCAAATGCTGATCTTGGGCTATGTTTGTGTCGTATGACAGTATGACGGCAAACGATATTGCTCGACTTCGTGTGCACCTTGGAGAGCACACCATCGGTCAGTCCGATGGCACAGAACAAATCGAGAAGGTCACGCGAGTGCTTTATCACAGAGGATTCAGCCACCAAACACTGCACAACGACGTGGCCATCTTGCAGCTGGCAAATCCAGCTAAAGAAACCGACTACGTTAAAAGAGTGTGTCTAGCCAAGAACCCGAGCGAGACGTACGCCAATAACGACGTCACATTAGCTGGTAACCTTTGCTAGCGCTGTTGCTAATCTTTATTCGACATTCGGTCTCCCCGCTTGCCTAATTTATTGAGCATATTTCTTGCGTAAAAGGTTGGGGTCAAGTCCGCGACGGAGGACCGCAATCGAAGGTGCTGCTTGAGACGACGATGAAAGTATGGTCAAATGACGGGTGCAAAAGATCGTACGCTGGAAAAGCACCAGCTGGAATTGTCCCGAGCATGTTGTGTGCGTCGCTGAATGGAAGAGACGCTTGTCGCGTAAGTTTCAGCCTCAGTTAGCAAATCATGATCATCTCGTTTGCTAAAGAAATTTTCATGAACATTTCAGGGTGACAGCGGCGGCCCGCTCGTGTACAAAAGCCCAAACAACGTGTTTACACAAGTTGGAGTCGTGTCATGGGGTAAGCGCTCGACGGCGTAGAGGCTAATTAAATTATAGAATTGTCCGATATTCGTATAATTTCTTAATTTTCCCGTTCCGGTTAACAGGCATTGGCTGTGGCACGTATCCCGGAGTTTATTCACGTGTGAGCCACTTTATTTCGTGGATTGACAAGAATACAAAGACCAGAAAGTAAACACATAAAGTAGGTAGCAAAGAGCGAATGCTGATTCCACGCATTAAGTTATTGTTTTTGTTTTGCCTTACAAGCAGTAAATTATTGTTGGCTTTCTTTTAATGTGAATTCCACTCAGAAGCCAAGCCACGCCATTTTACATCCAAATTGAACTTGTTATTGTCCATTCAATTTTAGAACCTCGCAGGTTTGCTAAGAAAATGACAGCAATCGACAATTGTGAATCGCCTCATAGTTATTTGTTTTTCATTATGTTTTGTGTACGAGGAGAAAATGAGCGAACATCAACAAAGAAAATCGACCTTGATCGTGATTTATTAACGGGAATTCTCATCTAAAGAGTCTTTAATCATTCAGCAGACACTAACCGAGCCCGTGACTCGTGTAGACACGCTGCCCGCAAATAATCCAGCTATGTCCAGCCAGTCGTCGTACAAGCAGCAATCAATCAGATAAGAACTGTGTTTCTGTTTTCTCTGTTTCTGTCCGTCCGCTGTTTTCCGTTCTTCGTCATTCATCAATCATCCATGGCTCAAAGCCTACATTTTCATTTGCATTCTTAATCGCGTTTCAGCTTGGAACCAGCAAACTAGAAATGACCGGTCAAGGCTCGTGTCGGGGACGGGGACCACCGACCACCGAATTTTCGCAATTCGCGTGGCGTTCGCAAAAGTAGCTTCCGTTTCGAACTTTCACCTGTCGTTTTTCTGGTCTGGCTTGGCCATGACATTTGTTACGCTTCGCTGTGCTGTGTTTTTCCTTTTACTTCAGGCTTGAGACTTTTAAGTATTCTGAGGCGCAATCAAAAATTCATGTGTCTGTCAGACAGTCTATCATTATCGAGTGCTGGGCAACTGGGCTGGAGTATGTGTTCAGCTCGCATTCGCCTTTCCGGCTACTCCTGGCGGTCTAGCCTGCCGGACTCTGCATGAAATTTTGATTCGATGGCACGTGTACGTAATTGGACCAGCCAGCAGTGCTCTTGTACTCTTTTGGTCTTGACATTGCCATTGACATTGCCGTTGCCGACCGCCGAATTTTTCGAAGATACCTCAATTCACCTTGAATTTAATCTTGTAACTGCTGAAAGACTAACGAATGATAAACAATCGGCAAAATTGCAAGCCGGCAGGCCAAGGAAAGCAAAACAGAAGACAGCCGAGTGCGAGTGTGATCGAACCACCACAAAAGACAGTTATGCCAATTAACCAATTATGCCGGCCAATTATTTGTCGGCTCGGCTCAAGAATTTACATTTTAAAGCTGCTCAAGAAAATTGTCGTCAATATTTTGCAAGAAAGAGCCGAAATTCTAAATTCTGTGGCAAAAGGCAAATGAATGAAAATGGCAGCTGAAGGCGAAGGCGCAATGATCGATTTATGCCATGTTGAAGGTCAGCAAAGGCAAATGGCAAATGGCAGGTGCAAATGAAGCTCCGGTCCAGTCAATGAAAGAATTCAGAGTCTCTTCAGACTGACAAATAACATGAATTTGTAGACGTGATGACGTGCGAACTTACAAAACGCTAAATCTGGAAATGTGAAAAGCGCGGAGCAGTGTGGGAGACAAAAGATGAAAGGACACAATACAAATGACAGACATAAGGCGATTATTTTCCATTTTCATATTTCTTGCTCGAGCTCGTATAGTGTTGATTTTGGAATGCAATGCGATTCCGGTCACGGTCACGCCGAGCAGCGCAAGCAATGCAAGCCAGGACACGGACACGACTGACGTAATTGCCGTCACCTTTCCGATCACCGTCACAGGGAAACCGGCGACGCGCGTTGTTATTACTTGCACTCATGCACCGAAGAAACGACAAGCAGCGAGTTTCTATCATCGCATCGATTTCCTGTCTCCATGCTATTTTCAGTGCCTGTTGCTGTGCTCGGTTTTGAAACTGGAATCTTCGGAAAGCCACGACCTGGCCGTAAGCATGGAGATGGCCATGGAACTTGTACCAGCGAACGACCAACCGAGGAGAGCTGGAAACGCTGAAAGTGGAAACGGGAGATCTTCCAGTCCAGCTGCCTTTCGGTTTCGGCTCGGTTCTCGACTCTTGCCTCTCACTGGCCTGCTATGCTGGACGGATGACTGGAAAGCTGGATGCTGTGCGTGTGCCCTGACGTGGCTGCAAGGCATAAACGAAACCGGCGCTTCCCAGTACGAGTCTGTCGGGAGTCGGAACGGACTTGCCTGCAGACTGCAACGCATTAGCATTAACATCAACATCTTTCGCAGTCGCATCAAATCCCACTCGTGAATCGAATCTCGAAGGAAATTTTCATCGTTCGCATTCGCTCCGCTCATTCTCATTTTGCCCGTCTGCCGCTGACGCTCGTCTCGTATCAGTCTGGCTTCCGTTCTCGCTTCTTGCCTTTTTCTTGCCGTGTGTGTGCGTGTTTGTGTAGCCTATCTGGTTCATATTCACATTCACGATAGTCTCACGTGTATGTACTGTTTTGGTGGCATGTTTTCTCATTCATTACATTGCTTGAGTAACGCATCACATCGAGCCGACTACTCAAAGACGCGATTGGCGATTTGTGTAGTGTAGAAGGTTATAAAAGGAGTAACAATTAACCAAAGCGATTGTGATTGCAATAAATTGCAATTACGTCCGTATGAACACGTAGGCGAGCGACGAGACTGCTGACTGCTGCAGTACATTGTTGATGTGGCTTCTCATTCACTCGACGGTCTCACGGTTCACGAACGGACAGACGACGGGCAACAAATTCAGCATCTTGAAGGTAAATAACACAACAATGTTCTTTACGTATAGAAAGAATGTAAAATAAAAGGAGCACAGCACAGCACGCTCGCTAGCGAGGCGCGCCGCGAGCGCAGCGCAACAATGAAACGAAGGCTTGCGTCATTTGCCTTGAATCTCGCCTTCTCGCGTGTAGACTGCATTTACGGGGAAACGCATTAAAAATATTGACGCGACGTCGCTGCGCTGCGCTGCGAAGCGAGTCAATGAAAATGAGGTAAAGAGCATTAACAAGGCATTGGGCATGTTAATCTTAATCTTAAGCGCATTCGCATTAAGTATTCAATGCCCAACTGCCGAGAAAGTAAAAGTTCCTCGTCCGGAGTGGCAAGCTCATTGGTCCTTCATTCTCCAAGAATAAGAACTCATCGCGTCGGGAGCGCCAACAATTAAATCGGGCGCCCAGCGCCACCCTAGGCTCAGATTTTATTGAATACTCGTTCATTCATTGAAAGTTCTGTAATCCACTTGTATGTAAAGTTTCATTGAAGTCGGTGCATCAAAATGAAATTCGTCAGCCAAGCCAAGCCGTCAACCACCGTCAACAAAATCGTAAATCAAGCATTTAGAAACATCTTAGGCAGACGAAGAAGCCATATTAATTAGTCAATGCAATGCGTGGGCGGGCTGGAGAAAGCATTTCAATTTACACAATTGCCATCCGGACTTAATTAGACTCCAGATCGATCAACATTCCCAGTCTGGAATTACGCAAATGGTAAATCATGATTAAACACTGCAGTCAGCCGTGCAGTGCAAATTGAATTTGCACTTTAATTTCTGCACGCTGCACCGTCGCGCAGCGCAAATGCACGCGCACGTAGAGAATTTCATCTTCATCTCGCACATGCACGGCGCACGGCACGAATGTACATATGCGTTGCTTACGTAGAAAATGAGAATGAAACGAAGCAACTTGTATCAATGGTCTGGTCTGATCGGTCTGGCCGTGTAATTTGCGATTGCGTTGCTCTGCGCTGCGAGTAGAGACTCGGCTCAGCCCGGCATTCGTATTCGTAGCCTAGCCTAGCTTAGCAACACAATTAAGTTTAACACAAGCAGTGTTAGCAGAGTTTCGTCGGTCGGTCGGTCGGTCGCGTCGAGACGAAGACGATTTTTAGTGGATGTGGATTATTGATGACGTTAGTCGTAGTCAAGCTATAGTCTGGCCTGCCTGTCGTGCCTCACTTGCATGCCTACTTGCAATGTATTAATTCTCATTCTCATTCTCACAAAATTCACAGAAAGCGTAGTAAACAAGTATCAAGCGCTCGGGGACGAAACGACCGTGCACCAACTTTATAAAAGAAACTACCCACCCAAGCCCATAACGCAGGCGGCGGTTATGGAGTTTGCTAACCAAACTAAACTGCATTGACTGTTTGCCTGCCTGCAGAGTTTTGGCTTGTGGGCCGAGTACTGTGTAGACAATACTGTCTGGGGTCTAGACTAGCTAGCAATAGCATTGATACTCATAGTCGTAGCGCAACGAAGAGACGGACTCTCTCTCGGCCTGCCTGCCTCGCCAGGTTAAATGCATTGGTTAAGGACGTAACAAGTACAAATAGTCTGTAGTCTGTAAACTGGCTGTGTCTAGCCTGGCTCGTTCTACATCTTTGATCGTGCGAGTGAATTGCGAGTCGAGACGAGATCACGAGAGAAAGAATTTGATGAAGGACCTCTGCGAAGTACAAACACAAAGTTGTTGGTTGTAGTCGGCCTCCATGTTGTGATGAACAGAACTTTAATTGCGATTATCACGCGAGTGTAGACAAAACAGTGCAGTGCTGCAGCAGTTTTTAATTGTTGTCACTGGCTTAATTGGAATGGGTTAAGGAAGGCTGTGAACTATAAGCTATCGAAATCCGTACACAACCCGCCCGGGCAAGATGGGGCGGTGACTTCGTCGACGTCTGCGTCTGTTTAATTGTGATCGTAATTCAGTCATTAACTTGGTAGTGGTAGTTTGTAATTACACGAAGACTAGACTTGGCTCGGCTCGACTGCGCTACCTCGAGGACTTTGCTCAAATCTAAACCTAATCAAGGACTGGACATAAGATTAAGGTACCGGAACTGGCTTCGCTTATTAGTTAATTACGAAATATTAGTGAATTTGTTAGCAACGGGTTACCTGATTTGAGTGCCTCCTTTATTGATACGAGCACGAATGTACTGACGGCGTTCGAAACTCGGGTAGAAATTGAATCTTAGATATGCACTGACGCCAATATCTCATTTAAGTAGTGTTTTAATTAGTATACGTCTGGAGCTAAGGTGTTAAGGCTTGTTGTAATTCTAACTTAATTATGATTACAAGCTAATTTTCTGTCTTATTTGCTTTGCAGTTGTAGAGCCATACTTCAAATCAAATTCTGTCGAGGCCCTGAGCCCTGAAGGAAGAAGGACTGAAATCGAAACCTGACCCGCGGTGACTGGCTCAAGTCTCAAGCTTGACCCTCTGCTATTTGCTTCTTCGCCTGCGCCTCAGAAAAGGAACCAAAATAGATTCTGATTCAAGCCTATCAGCAAAAGCGAATTTGAAGACGGCGGCTGCTGCTCATACAAAAGGGAACCGTAAGTTAACAATAGTATAGTCAAATTACGAATGAATCTCTAAATCTAGAACCAGAAGCTAATTGGCTTGAGTAATGCGAATGCGGTAATATCATTCCATTCCGTGTCCATATCGGTGAGAAGATTGTATGACCATTTTAATGAGGCAGGCACTCCGGCTAGACGACGTTGCATGCATTCGCTATTCGTGTATCGGGTTCTTTAATTCTGAACAGTGGCAGTGCGGTGGTAGGAATTTTATTAGAGGCTTGCTTGCATGCATCGTGTGCTCAGGTGTTTGGTTTATGAAGCCATTTAACATTTAACGATTTAGCAATTTAACTACGGTGTTGTTTACAATGTAGTTTGCGTTTACGCTCTACTGTTTACGTCAACAGTCGAACCGCAATCGCAGTCACCGTCTGAGTGCTTTGCTGGCTGTGGCTGTTAATGCGAGTTGAACCTGCCAGTGGGAGAGTCGGCAGACGAGAACGTGCGAATTTCTGCATTCTTTTTATAGCATTCAGCAGCATCAACAGCTCTTTTATCAAAATATAGCGTGGCATGGCGTGGCAAATGACAATTCCCTCCACACAGCTTATAAAGCAAAAGCAGCTTAGCAGTTAAGAGTTAAGTTAAAGTTAGTTCCCAGTTAGCAGATTTTACTGCGGCACGGCCACCGCAGAAACAAGAAGAGAACGCCAATACACCAATCAAATGTGAGTATGAAATGCCAGAGCCTGTACAGTGTAAAGCCACGCTGGCAAAAATAACCGTGTTGTGCTTGGCTCGGTTGGCCTTGAGTCATTTATGTCCTTATCCTTATTTTGCACAAATTTTTGCACTCTACATATATTCTTTTGCCGTCAGTGCTGTGCTGTGATATTGCAGGCAGGCAACAAGACTTTTTGATTCTGATGATATAACAACTTGACGAATTGATTCTGGCTCTGACGGACTGACGGCGCCTGCCGCCTGGCCGGCCATTCTTTTTTTTGCTGCTGCTCATCCAAATCGCGATACTGTCACTTGTGAATCACCTGCGCAAAACTAGACACCGGTCCTAGTGACCTTGCTCGCTAGTTTCTAAACACGATTGGCTCGCGATTAAAAAATTAGGACATTAAAGTTTTATTAACATAAGCGGAAAAATGAATTATGAAAGGGAAAAGAACGTTTTAGTTATTGGACGAAACAGAAACGTGCTAACGAGCAAAATTGCAATCGCAAAGTCAGAGGATGTCTAAAGACCACATGTGGAGCTGATAAATCACGATTACTTGCACTGCACTCAATAATTACTCAACTCATTTCATATCAGGCAGACTGCGTGTCGGTGCCCGTATCGATGATGGTGACTAATCTAAGCAAATCCAATAGCACACATGATGCATGACCCACATGGACGGGGTAGGATGTAGGGTAAATGCAGCAACACTGCACTACACGAGCACATGAGTTCCGCGAAAACATGACGTGTCCTTTGTGTCTGGGGCCTGCACGGCACGGATGCACGTGAGGTACTTGGACGGAACCTGTGTACTCGGTCGCTCGGCTGGCCTTTTAACTCTTTCCTTTTTGGTTTTGGTAGGAATTATTTACGTTATATTAAAGGCGAAGGCCAGGCCGTCTAAAGTACCTAACTCATATTTACTTTCGTGTTTTAGCGATTAGAAAGGAGGAAAGGGAAGTCTGGGTGGCACAGCGGTGGCTTGTCAGTCGCCGTCGCCAGCATCCAGCATAATAATTTTTTATTTTTACTGACGTAAATTACTCATACTCATTACGGCTTCTGTTCTGCAAGTTGTTTTACACCTGACACGTGATTAAGTATTTGAGGTTTGAGCTTTGCCTGAGAGTGCGACGGCGATTCCCCGTCAATCAACCAATTAGTTGAATGCTGAGTGTTTAATTACTATTGTTTGTATTGTTCTTGTAGTCAATGGTGGTGGATACCGAGATGGACGCTAAACCCAGTCCACACCTCAAGAAAGTACTCAAGAGCTACCAATTGAATGCTGCGAACACAATGAGCGGGCCGGGAGTCGTGCTGAATGGAGTTGGAAACGGTACGGGCAACGGTGTTGGTGGTGGTAGCGCCGGAGGAGGCTCAGGACACACGGGTGCGTCCCTCATCAGTCAGCTGGCGCTCCGTGGCGGCGTGGGCGGTGGCGCCTCCGCCGCAGCAGCAGCTTCGCTCTTGGCTCTGTCCACGCCAAAGTTCAACATGCTCGCTTCGGACAAACGGGACTCCAACGCCAACAACTCCAGCTCCAAGATGGCCATCAAACGAGTGTTAATCACACAGGACCCGACGCCGACGGAGTTGGTCAAGAATCCGGTGCTCTACAAAAGTCTGGGAAGCCAGTACACGATTAGTCAGAGTCTCATGAACGAGCAGGACATGATCAAGATCAGGAAGGAGAATCTGGACGGAGTATTAAACTTGAAACCGCATCCGGTCAATTCGAACTCTCCGTCTCCTCCGCCGCCGATCAGCATCAACAGCAGCGCCGGCGAGCCCTCCAAGTCATTTTTGCCGCCGCCGATCCTGAGCAAGGCGGACCAGTCCCGGAGCGAGAAGCGGGAGACCGTGCTGGAGGGCGAGCTCATCTCGTACTTTGCGGTCGGAGGCGAGAAACGGCTATGCTTCCCGCAGATTCTGACGTCAGTGCTTCGAGGCTTTAATTTGCAACAGATTAATCAGGTAAGGAACCTTTCCTTGTCATTTTCCATATCAGCAAGCAGCGGTCAACGCCCGCTGCCGCTGTGCTTTGTGATACTGCAATGTGCAATTGCCAAGTGCAGGCAATTTTAATTGCACCAAGCTTGTGATGTCAATCAATCAATCAAACGCGATGCCGGCTTGGCTCGCCGGCCAATGCGCGATGCCGGGCGGCTTACGCGCGGAGAAAAAGCCATTATTGAGTACAATAACAACATGATTCGGGGCTTCGACTCTCAAAGAATGGATGGGCATCGTCATCGCGTTTAGCATTTTCGTATGTTAGTCCTTCAAAGAGCTGACCACTGCAGTGATTGACTGCAATGAGCGATAGCAAAACAAGTTGATAGTTGATTACGTTTACGATATCAAAACAGAGATTAAAAGGGTTCTAGTGTTCTAGCCTCCATGTGTACATGTCAACGAACTAGAAACTAGAAGTAGCCAAAGGAAAAGGTGAAGCGAACTGATTAGAAGATTAGATTGAGTGCATCTTATCCGGGCGCATATTGCCATATGTAAGAGATCGTAGGGCATTTCGCATTTGGTTTCCAAGTAGTCGGAGTGTTCAAGGTCGATTCGGTCGTCGGTTATGTTAAAAGCTAAAGCGGGCAAAGGCAAATTGGAAGAACGTTAAACGTGTAAATTGGCATTGCATTGGATGGCGAATTAAAAAGCATATACGATTTAGGGCGCGGGCGAGTCAAGTCGAAGCCAATCGCCAATTTTTTTAATTGTTTTGTTATCACACGACGTAAAACATCGAAATCTTTATCATAAGCGTCTGTCAGTCACAGTCGGTACATTCGCATTGGTGCAGGAGCCATGCGGCCAATGCGGCATGCGAGCCAGCTCTCGATCTCCTTAAAAAAAACTGCAAACCACGTCGTACTTTTGCCTTCCACTGCCATTTGCCATGATACCATGCTTGGAGTTGGAGTCTCGAGTCTAAAAGAGTTGCTTGCATGTTCGGCTCAAGTTTCGGTCGTGTTGACTAAAAATTACACTGCAGCAGCGCAGCGGAGCCGAGTCGGGCCGGGCCTACTTTACAAGGGTTTTGTTGAGAATTGGCAGGCACGGCCGCAGCCGCACGGATGCATGGCATGAAGAAGGAGAAAGGTTACTGACACTGCAACAAGCGTGGAGTGAATTGAATGTTGACTCGACTTGACTTGACGCGAGAGTCTTGCTTTTTGTACGCGTTAACGTTTAACACGAACAATGTAGCAAAAATGCAATGTTTTCAGTTAACTGGCTCGTCGCTCTTGCATTAACTACGAGCTATACTGTTATTTTTTATGAGGCGAGGTTTGGAGGCTTGGCGAAGGCAATGAAATGAAGGTATGAAGCTATTTAGTATTTAGGTTATGTGAGCCAAGCCTTCGCTTCGCCACGCCACAAGACGCAAGGTAGGCAATAAATATTATTTTGGTTCCAGCCAGACTGGCGGCGCGGCGGTGGCTTGGCCTGGCCACGATTGGGTTAAAAGGAAAGTGCAATGAATCTGCCAATCTTGTGCCTTCATCCTTGTGCTTCTGCTTAATAAAGCTATCGACTATAAAGTACAGACAGGCATCTTGTTCTTGCATACTTTCTTTTGCGTATTTTGTTATTCAACCTATTTTAATTAATACAGTACGAATTTCTTGATTGCCAATCGCCTGCAACTGCCATTGCCATTGCAAAGCACTGCTTTGACTGACTTGGCGTCTGTTTTGCACGTGCGTTTGTGTCTGCATTTGCATTGTTCATTTGATGGCTGAGCTCCCTGCGTGAAAATGAGATTGAGCACTTCTCGCGAACGCATTCGCGTTGCCACGAAAGTGAATTGCTCTCGATTTGCCATTCACCGTCGCTGTTGCCCGTCGCCATGCATTGAAAGGTGAAGATGGTAATGGCGAATGTGCAGTGCAGCGCATAAAAAGTAAACAAGGACCGCAGCGCCACAGTGCCATGAACGAATGTACGGGCGAGCCGAAGCTGCGCTGCGCTCTTTTCATCTTGTCGAAGGACAAAACAGGATCGACATCGACAGCTTGCACGCAGGAGACGCGTGTACCGTGCTTTTGTTGCGGCTCTCAGCTTTTAGCCCAGGTCATGGACCAATCTGCAGATTTTCTAAACGGCCAGTTCGTCGATCGATCGCCGTGCCGTGCCCCTGCCCTTCTTGTCCTCATTTCGGTTTCGCAGTTTCGCTGTTTGCATTTAGTCTTATCTTCGTATTTCGATTTCGCAATTTGTTTGTGTATATTTTTGTGCGGGCACGGTTTTGGTTTGGAATGCATACGGTTTCTTGACTGGAGTGGATTCCATCGTGCTAAAAAAATGCTATGTTGGCTGGCGCTGTTTCGTTGTTTATTTATTATCTCGTTGCATAAAAATAGAAATTGCATAAGCACCAAGCGGTCAAGCCATTTCCGTCACGGCACGTCACGCCAGACGCCACTTCGCTTCAGCGTGACTTTGATTTGTGGCTGCGCTCGCGTCGTAGCGTCATAATTGCCATTCCAGAGCTGGAGAACAAGGAAAGTGGCTGTAAAGCATTGCTGTTCAATGCAACGTGCGGTTAGGGCGCTGATAACGACAGCAACAACGAGCAGAAACGGCGCTGACTGAACTCGAAGGGAATATGGAATTCGTTGGCTAGCTTTAGGTTGGCTGGTACTGGTAAGAAGTGAGAATTGGTACAGTCGTTATCACTGGAAACATTTGGCCTTGAATTTAAGTCGAGTCCAGCAGCCACTCCACATTTGTGTTTATTATTATGACCGACCACCGAGTGTCTGAAACTGAAGTTGGCTTCACCTTGATATTTAATAGTGCTACTGCTGCTTAGATAACGCTAATGATGGATGAGACTTGGTCTTGGCTTGGCTACGGGACGTGACAAAGCTAGGAGCGTGCATGTACTTTGTGCATGATGTCCGTTATCTGTCGTCGTCGTCCTCTGCCGTGTCGTAATGAAAATCCTGACCTGATCTGAGATCCGCCATTCAGATTTGGATGGATTGGCTTCAGCTATCAGGTTAGGCTTTGGCTTTGCACGATAATGATCATGAGTTAGAGATGAATAAGGATATGATTGTGATTGGAATAAGGATGTAGAAGGTCAAGATGAATCCTGAGTCCCTCAATTACAACACCAGCTGCCAAGTTTTTATAGTATTGTACATTGGACCCTGGTGCTAGCATGAAGCAAGAGGCAGGTTTAACTCTGACTTTTGAGTCTGGACCATGCATTTATTGCAGGATGATCTTTGATAAACTCATTTGACTGAGGCCAGGCAATTTCAGGAGCAGGGACAGGCGTCGGTTGGCGTGCTGGAGGCAAAGCATTCGGTTTATTCATGCCTTGACGAATGCATGCTTGCTCTGGATAGATTCATTAGCTGATTAGCTGCAACCGCATTTTCCTGTTTTCTCGTTTCGTAAGACGTAATATTCCATTTGCAGTGCGGTAGTAATGATAAAGGTTCACGACCCACGTTCCAATGACTGGCTAATGGATGAGTGGATAGTTTCCCGGGCCCGGACGACGTGACGCTGCGGTTTCGTCTTTCGCGTCGAGGATCGTGTGTTTATGCTTGGTTTCTGTTCGTAAATATGAACTTCCAATCAAGCTGATTAATAAATAATAAATACACTTCACACGCGCTAAGTGCCGGTGTAGGTCTCGACTACTTAATTGGGCATGGGCTCTTTCTACTTCAAATTGTCGTTCAAGCGTTTAAAATTTAGAAACGCTTGCATTGCGAAGGCTTCCTGCATAATTTTGCCAATTTTTTATTGCATACCGAGAAAAATGAAAGAAATGAGTATTTTAAGCAGTTTTCGAGTGTGGCACTTGAAAAGCGAGAAAAAAGCTTTTTTCATCGCCGCCTAAGATATTTTAATTAAAACACTCCTGAGTTGATGGATGAGCTTTGATACTCGATTACTACGAAATTGGCTAAGATGAAACTGAATACTGCATTATGAATGGACTTTGACATCACAAACAAACAAGAGAGTTCACGCCGTGCGCGCCACTTTTTCCAGCTTTACTTTTCAAGGAACTCAACTAATTAAAACTTTTCTCTTCTGCCTTTTGTCCATGACAGGTTTGTGACGAGTTGCAAATTTTCTGTTCACAATGCTCCCCAGAGCAGTTGGAAGTTTTGAAGCATCAGGTAAGTATTATTTGTAACTCTCAAGTAAATGTATAATAGGATAGTTTTCCATTAAATGAAACAGATTCGAATGAACAGAATGAATTTAAGATTATGCACTAATTAAATGAGTGAGTACTGATTCGTCTTCGTCGGATGAGAACCTATCCATTTCCGTGTCCTTCCAATCAATTGAATTGATAAGTGGTTCCGCTGGATAATGTCTTTCTATATTAACGCCAGAAAATTATTCCGCCGTCGGCCCCGTCGTGCGGCCTCATCAAGAAGACAGATGCGGAGCGCCTAGTCAACTCTCTGCTCCACCGCAACCCACCAAAGGCAGCTGTGAGTTTCCTCGCGGCGACCGCCCTCACGAGCCGTCGAAGCAGCAGCACGGTGTCGACGGACGACTCCGTCGGCAGCAGCAGGATCAACGGTGACGGGGCAGCTGGCACGGGCCGGAGCAATCCCATGTCCCACTTCCGGATCTATCACGAGTGTTTCGGCAAGTGCAAGGGCGTCATCCTCCCGCACCTGTACGATCGGACGGACGCGCTCTGCATCGAGTGTCTGGAGTGCTCCGGCCTCTTCTCGCCGCCCCGCTTTGTCTCGCACTCACACCGTCGCGAGAACCGAACCTGTCACTGGGGCTTCGACTCGGCCAACTGGCGTCGCTACATCATGGTCTCCAAGGACGAGAACGAGGACCTGACCGAGCTCCTGCAGAAGGCGCTCGAGGAGCTCAAGACACGTTTCGAGCTGAAGAGAAAGGTGAGCAACCCGCCTTCGTTTGACAGCTTTCTGTTTACTGTTTTCTAGTTTTTTCATTAAGTACTCAAGGTAGCACAAAAGGCAAGCCACAAATTTAATATGCCATTAGTTTACTTTCACGTTTTGACGTTTTACATATCATTTCATTGATTCATTCTCGTATGGCTGCCCTGCCATGCTCGCGATGCTATCAGACTGTCATCTTCATCGCTGATAAAACCCGGCCCTGCCACTGTCATTTTGTCATTTACTTTATTTAATGGTAATCAATAGAAACGCCAGAACAAGGACAGCGTGAAAGGACTGCCTGCCTGTCTTTTGCTGTCTTGTCATCTTCATCTCATCGCATCAGCGCACGCTGGAGGATGAGCCAACAGCAATGCTTGCTGAGCCGGACCCATTAAACTAACATTCTCCTCGCCTTTGCTGTGCTGTGGCGCGGCTTGGCTCTTATGCGACGAACTTTGAACCGAAGCGCTGACGCTTTGCTCTTTTCCGAGAGTCACCCTTGGCGACTGTCGCCTGTGCAAGGCAGGCAGCACATCCCTGGCGTGTGCGCGTGCATGCTTGAGCTCGGAACGTGTTCGTCCCTTTTGTTCGATTTCCAGAAGTTTCAGTCCAGAGGCAAGACAAATACTTCGATGTCGATGCTCGCACATTTTGTTCATACCTAAGCTGGCAGGCATTCTGCCCACGTTTGCATCGCATTCATCGTCGCAGGTTCCTTTCGAATTGTACTGCTGCTCTCCTATGCTGTTTGAGGAATTGCTGAGAGGCATACATCATGAATTCACCATTCACCAGCAAAGCACTCATTTGTAATTTGTACGTACTCGGCAACTCGGCAACTCGGCACAGACTCTATAATTTACATACTCGTGGAAGTAGCGTTAATTATACACGGAGAGAATTTGTTTAGAATGGCAGGCAGTGCAAGGTGAGGCCAAATGAAGCTTTGGTACTATGGTACTGGCACTAGCATTTGGGCAATTACACGCTGGGCAAGCCCGCCGACGGCCGGGCGAGGCCAGATCCAAAACTCAAAACTGAAACGGGTTTCGTACTCATGAACATTGAATATGTGCGTTGTGCGTGTACATGAAAAAATCAAGTTTGAGTACTCGAGTACGGCGCTTCGGGTACGACTTCGGCGTGCAGTAAACAGGTTTATGATTTCCTTGACTCGAGTACTCACAACCTCGCTGAGGCCCCGAAAATCATGACAACTTGTGACGAATTCGTGGCGACGAACTTTTAGCATATTTTGCGACTGTCATACTTTAAGGCTTCTTTTGCGTTATTGCGAATTTGCGAGGCGAATTTCATGCAGAAGCGTAGAAGAAATTAATAACGGTCTAATATTTCGCTTTAATTGCAATTATTTTGGACTGTAAAGTACATACTTACAATTCCTCATCAAATCGAGCGCTTGCCGACTCATTTCATTACAATTTCGCTTGTGTGTTATTTGATTGTTTGGTCGCTTTTTCTTGAGGCAAAGCAGAACTTTGCAGAAGGCACGATTTTGGGGCAAGGCAGTAAGAATTTTTATCACGTCCGCATATATTTAACAGAACACGAGCAAAGATGGACGAAAGGCGAACAAAGAGAGATTTGAGTTTTGAGGGTGTCAGCAGGCCAGACCAGCTGCAGTGTCAAGTCAAGTGTCGGTTCTCAGCTTTGCTATTTGCTAGTCGTTTGGCTGTGGCTTCAACTTATATCTTGTAATGGTAAATAAGCCAATTAATGTATCCATGGAAAAGTACTACGCAACCTGTTACGCATTCTCGAGCAAGCGATAAGAGTACGCGTAAGCCGGTCGACCGCAGTCGCGAGTGCGTGAGTGCATGAGTCCGAGTCACTTGTTTACGCAAAATTCAAACACAAAATTCAAACGCAAAATGTAAACGTGAGTTCAATTTGTGAGCGAACAAATGCCAAATGCCGTTTTTGCATTTTTAAGCAGACTGGCAGGCCTTCAAAGCTCTAAGCTTCTTGCCAGGCAGGACAGGACTTCTTAATTACGCACTTTGAGCACTCGGCAGTGGCAGCATTGTTCAGAAATCCTGTCTTTTTTACTTGGCGTAGCGTAGCGTGGCTGAAAGAGCGCAAGGCATAAACCATGCGCCATGTGCCATGTGCATGTTGCTTACGCTACGCTACGGTTCGAGTCGACTTTTCTTTATGACCTACGACTGACGCCCGCCGGACTGGTTAAGCAGAAGCGACTTCGAGAATTGTGTTCAATTCAAAGCGGGCTCGGGCTTAGTCCTTTGAATAATTCATTTTTGGTCCGAAGAAAAGCCAATCTTGCGAAATCGGCTGTGAGTTCTGAGAAAAGCAGCCAGTAAAACTCTCCGCGTTTCGCAACAATGTCTTTTGCATTTTGCATCCAGAAGGCAGTAGGCAGAAAATGAATGCAAACGCAAAGGCTCCAGGTTTTTCCATCCTTCGCGTGTACTTAGAAATCGGAGTAAATTCATTGAATTTTGTCATGGCGTGGCAGTTAACGCTTGGGGCTCCACGACAGCGCTTTTTGTCATATCAGAAAAGGGTGAATGAACCAGAAATGTGGACAGCACAGAAGAGAATGGGAATAGAATGGCACGGCTTTGTTTATAACCTCAACCTGAAGAGTGAATTTTGATGTAGACGAATTGGCAGGCAGGCGGGCACGAGAATTATCTGGGTTATATTTAGAATCTGTCATCATTAGACGAGAAAGTCAAGACGAGATCGCGATCGGAGGATTGTCTAACTCGAACTTCAAGCCAAGCTTCCTACTGTCGCTGTCGCTGCATTTCATTACTTCGACGAATTTTGTCTTTGTCTGCGTTTGATTTTTCTATGATAGACTGAATTGCAGTGTGGTGCAGGAATTAAGAAAATGAAGGGTTTTGGCAATTTGGCAAGAGCTCAATGACTCAATGCCTTGTCTTGCTTGGCCTTATCTCTAGAAGCATTGAGAATTGCATGGATAACATGGATAAGGAAGTAATTTACGTTTATTTTAGACACTTGGCTACTTGGTTTCTTTGCTTGATGAGCTGGCGCTGGCCGTGCTCGTCAAGGAAACAAGGCTCCAACTACAGTTCTGGCTTTGCTATTTGCTTGTGCCTTATCAGTGAGTAATTTGTACAAAAAATTGTATAATTTGGTTACCAGCAGAACATTAACCTAGCCACCTGCACTTTTGTGTCCACGTGGGCATGAACGCGCGGCTGACCGACCGCCGTGCATTGCTGGACTTTTATTAATTTAAGCCTTCGCCTTGCGAAAGCGCTTCTTCGTCTTGTAACATGTATTATGAAGATGATATTCATGCTCTTATTCACTTATTCACAAAATACAAAGGCCATCTCCACGATACTGTTGAATTTCACATATGCATTGCACCTTCTGATTTCGTATTTTATTCCCTTGATTTGCTTCGTCCTTCAGCGAGATGAATTCGACTTCGACTCGAATTTATGAGCTGAGCGGGTGACAGGCGAGGCTCGAAGGCCAGCCCTGAATTAGAATTTGAATTAAATTTGATCAGCAATCCCAATTTGTAAACATGCAAGCCAGTTTTTGATACAGTCTGTACAAAATCACAATCACCTTTTCATCTTTTCTACACCAGCAGTCTTGTTTTGCTGCTGCGTGCGCGGCGCATCGCGCATCCCACTTTGGCTTGGATTAAAATATGACCTCGTTCGTTCCGATCTTTCATTAATTTTCGTTTGAAGCTGTGCACTGCACTCCTTTTTAATATCGACAACGTTTTCAAATTCATAACAGCTCGAGAGGCCTTTCACATTTCCTGTTGCTTTTCGAGAATGAAACTCCGAAACTGGAATCGATGTCTCCTGAATGAGAATTTTTGAAATTCATTTTTATGGCGTGCCTTGTGTGTATGTGTGTCTTGATTTTAATACCCGATATGATTTCTCTCGCAGGATTTCTCGCCGTCGCCATCAGACGGCCTTCCGCCGGAGGATCTGCAGCATGTTGTCATCAAGAAGGTCTGCTACTCACCGCCAGCGGCGACTCCGGCTCCGCGGTCAATCTCACTCTCACCCGAATCTTTCTCCAACTTGCCAACAAAGAAACGACTGCCATTCATCCAATACTCGACCATGGAAATGGATTCAGCTGGTAAGCTACGCTACGAGTTGAAATGCAAATATGCAATGCAGAGAATGCGATTGCCGACTGATTGCACGCAGGCAGGCAGGCATGACGCAATTGTCTAAATAAATTAAATCGCCATCACTGACGCCATCATCCCCGTGCGTGCATCAGCACTTTTAGCGAATGGGTGAATCTGTAGATTTCATTGCATAATGCCAGCAGAAGCTACGGGAGGCAAGCAATAGAAAAATCTTTACCACCACGTAAAAATAGACTATTTGTCCTTCTACCATGTCAGTGACTCCGTCCTTTGCTCGGTGCTGTACTGGTTTCTTGGTTACCCTTCGCCTTTGCTCTGCTCTGCTCGGGCTTTTCTACCTACACTAAAACTCAGCTGCTTTTTAGCTGCTTGGCTTGGGCACAGTTTCACAAGGTAGCAAAGGCGAGTAGTTAAAGATATTAAATTTCAGGCCAGGCCAGGGCACTGAAGCTGGTGAGCTGATGATTTCTGATACTTGACGCGAAGCTGCTACTTCTGTGTTATGTTTTATCGTGGCCATGAATTGAATGTTGTTACTGTGTTGATGCTGTTGCTGAATGTTGATGGGTGATGAATTGATCTGTGATGAGATGTGCTCTGCTCCAGAAGAGCAGAGAGCGGATCACTCGAGATCAGAGACAAGATGCTGTGCGTAAATATGTAAATTACCAGTCGATAAATCTTGATCGGTCCTGTGTTTAAATTTGCATCTTCCCACGCACGCGTTGTCGCGTCGCGTCGAGCTGCTGCATAAATCAATTCGCTAAAAGTGAACAATGTATACACATCTCTGATTTGATGAAAGAATGCTTAATATATTTGTTTTTCTTTCCTCACCCGTCTAGACTTGGCCCGCTATGAATTGGAGTCCATAAAGAAGCTCGTGCTCCAGAATCTGGGTGCCGATGGTGCTGCTCTCGTGAACGGACTGATTGACAAACAAAGCAAGGAAATCTCAAATCTGGAACAGATCTGCAAGACGCAGCAGGAACTGCTGCACAAGATTACCGATCCGAAGGTGAGTCGATCACGGTCACTTCTTCGAGTTCGATAAATTAATACAAAGACTTTGGCCAATAATGGCAATAATGGGTTTTTATCGTTTCAGTCGGGAATTGAGCTCCAAGCAAAGGTGAACACGATGGAGGCCGAGTTGCACTCGCTGAAGAAGCAAATTCTGAGAAGACACGAGTCTCACGAGCACGGCGCCGACAACTGAGCGGCCGGCCGGCGGCGGCTGGCGAACTGAAAGAGAGAAAACCTAATCAGTGACATTTTGACATCATTTCTTCATGATTTTAGTTTTGTAGTCGTCTTTGACTTCTTGTTTTTGTTGTTTGGAATTTTACTTGGTACCTGAAATCAAATTTGTTTACTAAACACGCACTCGCACTGCGTCTGCGTACAATTTAATTGCATTGCATTGCGGTACGAAGAGTCGAGAACTTAACTTGGAATTATGTGCGTTAAGTTAGTGCTCTAGATTTTAATTAAGTCTTATTGTTCGTAAGGAAGAGAGTGAGAATCATTTATTTAACGAGAAAGAGTCTAAAAAGCTACAAAACTACTATTTGTGTACTGTTCTTAGTTAATTGACTACTTGTTCAGGATTTGACCGCTTTGGTCAAGGTAAACTTTGACACGAACCATACTTTGAAATGGTTGCTTCATAACTTCGGTACGCCGTAGCCGTTGACGAGATGTGGCGGTAACGTAAAAGAAAAAAGATATTACTCTTCAGCATAGCCGTAATTAGCCATTAGCCAATAGCAAGCCAACGTGAAGACGACAATTTGCACACGACACGACGCAAATTAATCAAATAGTACAACATTTTCTAATGCTAAAGCTAGTTTAAGAACTTTACTTAACAAAACATAAACATGTATATGAAAGCATGAATGTAACGTAACGTTAAGGCGTAGTTTTAGTTTAGGTTGGTCAACGATTCCAGTGGAAATGGAAACGACAAATGAAAAGGCAAACGGCTGCTATTGCAGTGTGGCGTGACAGAAAAGTTGGCGTGGCGTGGCGTGGCGATGTGGAAGTGGATCCGATTAGTGAGCTAGTTCATCAATACAAGTAACAATTTATTGTGAATTTTTCCCAGTGTTCATATTTTAAGTTTACCAGTCCGTTTACGTTTTTCTCGGTTTAAATAAAATGAAACGTATTTATTTAGAGGTTCAGCCGCGTCTTTCACGTTAATGTCTTGCCTTTACAATGAGTGAAAACGGCTTGGGCATCAGCGTGATTCCAAGATCCGGCTCCAGACTGGGTTTTGGGTTGTCTGGGCTCGTTTCGAACTCAAATTGCTGCAGAATGCCCGTGAAGATGATGAAGACGATGGCTCGAGCAATGTTTTCTCCCATGCAATTCCGTTTGCCCATCGCAAACGGCATGAGTTTGTCCTCGTTGATGACGCGCCCCTGCGAGTCCAGAAACCGCTCCGGTCGAAATTCGTGCGGCTCTTCAAAAACTCGCTCGTCGTTGCAGATGCTCCAGAAGTTCGGAAACACGGTCGTGCCCTTCGGAATTTTGTACGACCTGAACGTCGCGTCTTTGTGCAGTTTCCGCGGCCCAATCGGCACGACGCAAGTCACTCGGAAGATCTCCAGCATTGCGGCGCACGTGTACGGCATTTTCTCTCGATCAGCAAGCGTTGCAAAGCGCGATCGGCCAATCACGCTGTCCACTTCTTTCCTTACACGCGCCTGAACCTCGGGATACCGAATCAAGTAGGCAAGGCCGAGGCCTATCGTGTTGGACGTCGTTTCAATGGAGCCAAGAAACAAGTCGTACAAGATTGCAATCAGATTTTCCTCTGTAAAAGAAAAAACTTTGATCTTTGATTTGAGTGCGGCTGATGAACAAATCTTTAAGTTAGAAGACGTACCTGAAAATATCTGATTTCCAGGATCCGACTTCTGCACTTTATCAATTTTTTTCAGAAACATCTCCAAGAAAGTCGATGGGTCCTCCTTGTACACTCTGGCCTCTCGGACTTCGTCGATCAGGCTTCTGAAATAATTCTGAAACTTGAAGTTCGCCGCTTGCTGCCTGTCGAATTTGACCAAGTTTGGAGCGACATCGACCAAAAACGGATACATAGTCAAAGGGCCGGCTCCCAGTGAGGTTGATTTGAAGAATTCGTCCATGATTGCTAAGAGTTCAGGAAGTTTTGGATCCTCACATTCGAATGGCTTTCCAGTGATCATCGCCCACGTTGAGTTTATGATTGGAAGGTCAAACAAGTGTTTAATTTGTACAACACCAACGCCCGATTCACCTCCGATGGATTGCCTCGTCCGCTCGCAAAATTCGGCGCACATATCCGCGATGTGGACTTCCATGTGCTTCTTCACTCCGAACCCAAAGTCACGAAGTGTTTTGACGGTGAACCGCCGCGTCTCTCGCCAGTGGTCCACGTCGGCGTGGACGAGGCCGATTCTCTTGCCGAACGCACGAGCAATCATCCACTTCTCCTGATTGCGCCCCAGCCAGTCGTCGTTGCACATGATTTCTTTGTTGGCTTCATATCCGTTGATTACAACTGATTACAGGATCAAGAAAGAATGGTTGATGATTGCCTGCTTATCGAACATTCAGCGAAATCTGCTCCATCAAGGTAGACTAACCTGCTTTCACAACGCCGAGCTGAAAGTAAATTATATCGCTCTTGTAGATTTTGCTGAATTTCGCAAAGGCAATATACGGAAGGGTGCTGTGCAGCAACAGAATTTGGGGAACGCTTCCTATCAGTGGAAATCTGAATGGGCCTGCATAAAGGCAAATGAAGTGCTCAAGCTTTTAGACTGACATGACACGTGCATCTTGTGCACGGAAGAAGCCAATGAAAATGAAATGAAAAATTTAACAAATGTGTAATTCAAAACAAGTAAGTAAGATTGGTGTTCGTGCGGAAGTATTTTGATTTACCCGGCGGAAGGCTCCTCGCCGTATCCAACAATTTTTGGAGCACCCACCACAGGAGGCACGCACAAATTGCTAGCAATATTACGCTTAGCATTGTTGTATTCGTCTTGGATCCAAGATTCCGTCTCGTGTCGTGGTGTTGAGTCGATGAGTTCTAAACTGAGGATAAACGCTACAGAACACAGTCTAGAATTGTGGAAATTGTGATAAGATCAGCAAAATTGGCAAACCACATAAGAGGGGCCGGTTTTTTTTATTAGTAGAGCCGTGTTTATGCGAACCACACGCGACGGCGACGCAGATGACCATGAAAGATGAAATGAAGATCCTCCAGTTTAAGTCGCGTTATCGTTCTTCACCATACCGTGTGTTTTACTTTTTATGGAGAGTTTTAAGGTTATCCAGTTCTCTGCACGTGGAGTTTACAGAAACACACATAAAACAAAAACAGCAGCAAAAAACTTAATTACTGGCCCAAGTCGAGTTGTGGCTGCGAGAACAGCGAAAAAATTCAATGAAACTCTTTACTTAACGTGACTGGACCAGAATTACCAGTCTTCCAGTGTAAAGCATAATTGCCCCTATCAATTTCAAGCAAAATTTGGAGCGTACAACCGAAATACTGCCGACTTCGTACTCGAGTGGTTTGCATGACTTCATGCATCGAATCATCAGCCGTTCGTTGTGTTTGTTGGTTCCTTGGCTCTGACTTTGACTTTGACAGTGGCTTCTCTTCAGTTTGCAAATTGTGCCAGAGAGCCTGTCCAGCTGGCAAAGGTTTCGAAAGAGCAGAACGAACAAATAGCTCACAACAGCAGAGAAGAGCAATCCAGCCGCAGAGCCCAGAATGTGGTGGGCACGTTCGTGAGCGCTGGCGCCGCTGATGACACTAATCGCTGCTGTATTGAGAGATATTAGGAACGAAGACGGTAAAAGAATTGCAACTGCCAAAAAATTTCGTCCAATCTCATTTCTTTCGGTCATCAGCAGCTGCAGACAGCGGAAGGAGTGGACAACCTTCTCGAAAGTGGTGGGAGCCGAATTCAAAGTCCTGTAAGACAAAATTCAGTATTGTTATCGTACAATCCTTATCAGTAGAAGTACATGGTAAAATAGGCACTCACACAAGCAGTTCTTGAAGAATGTTGATGGATTGATCGAGCCAGATGACAAACGACGCGAAAACTGCGCCGCAGAGTGACCACAGATAGCAGAGCACAAAGAATTGGACGAAACCAACCACAAGCACGATCATGCACCTTGCCAGCATCAAAGGCACGAGTTCGGGGTTGAGGAAGATGAACTGCATTGCGTATCCTGTATTTCCTGGCCACAGCAGGAAACCCAACGTCAGAGTGGTTTGAAGGACGGGCTGAAATATTGACATGGCGTTTAGCGCCAGGATGAAAACCCGCGCCCACGTCGGCCCACGACGAAGATGCTCGCTGTAGTAGAAATTTGTGACGTAGTAGCACACAGAATGATTCGTGTGCATTATGATCAAGTCGCCATACAGCATCGTGCCTGTCACCAGCAAAGAGGGTAAAATAAACTCCAGCACCGCCACGAAGATCGTGATTCTTTGCGTCCCGTCTGCTGCTGCTGAACCGGCTTTCGTGCTCAGTTGTACGATGCGGACCACTCCAAAACTGGTGAAGAGCAGGACAGCCGCCAGGATCCCAAAGCCGCAGAATTTCCAGACCACACGACTTTTGGGGTTGCTGGAAACCATTTGCAGATTGACACCGTCAAAGTGGAAAGGAACTGAATGCCACTTGTGTGCGTAATTCACAGTCCAGACAACGAGACGCAGGAGACAGGAACTGGAACTAGATTTCTTTGTCGGAAGCATTATGAAATGGTTTTCTTCTTCGATCGCCTGGAGTGTCCTGAAAGAAATGAGCAAAGCTGTCCTGTCATAACTCCAAAGTATAAGTACAGAAAAATCAAGGCCAGGCAGTAAGAAGTCATCAACTATCATTCAATTTTGTTAAGTGCCCTCACCTTCGTGGCTTCTCATCAACTCGTTGGAAGGTAATTCAGTTTTGAAGGGCGAACGACCGTTATAACCGTCGGCGAGCTTCTTAACAAGCTTAATGAAACATTTGAATGAAATTGCTTATGATTATAAAAATGAAAATATGAAATCTTAAATTAATAATGTTATTGCTCGTGCAATGCTAATCGATTCCACGAAGCACATTGAACCAATGCCAATTTAATCCTTTTCTGAACTACGCTGCACTGCATCATTTGATATTTTGAGTTTTGTATTTCATAAACATCACAATTGATAGTTAAAGCTTCTACCCGCATTTATGTTCTTACTTCAATCTCTGAATTTCAGGGCAACAGAAAATGGCTTTGGCACGAGCGTGATTCCGAGTTCCGGTCTCAAACATGGGCTTCGCTTCGTCCGAATTCAGCTGCAGCTCGAAATGTTGAAGAAGACCGGTCAGAATGACGAAAAATGTTGAGCGAGCCACGTTTTCTCCGAGACAATTGCGTTTTCCCATTGCGAAGGTCATGATTTTGTCCTCGTTGATAATGCATCCATTCGCATCAAGAAAGCGTTCGGGACGAAACATTTCTGGGTTCGGCCAAATTTTGTCGTCCATGCTGACGCTTCAGTAATTCGGTCGTACTCTAAAAAGCGCTAAGCGGTGGCGCGAAAATTTTTAAATTCGCAAATCTTTCGACAACACGGCAATTAAAAGAATAATCACATAATTTATGACGTCTGCTCTGCATTTCATCATTTCTGAGATTATCGCGACCATACCATAATGAGTAATGTTGAGTTTTGTCGCTAAAGACATCATGGCTCATGGCTTAGTTTATGAGATGGTTTATGCCTTCCGTCGTCGCTATTCGCTCGTTGAATGTTCGTCTTCGTCAATCTTTGCTGAGCTGGAGCTTGTATTTTTGCCATTCATGCTCATTTGTATTTGTACATTCATTTCGCATTTTCAAAGCAGTGAGCCGTACTTTAGTGTTTAAGCTAAGCCATGCTTTAGCTTTGGGTTAAAGCATTTCTTTCTAGAACATTGATAAGAAATGGGTCATGAGTCACAAGCATTCGTTCGTTGTTCATTTGGCTTTGAGTTTGAATTTTGCCTGCTGCTCGCTCTTCCACGTCAGCGGCCATGCCGTGCCTGTGCCGTGCCTTCTTTCTTCCTGTGTCTTTCTTGTGGGCCGTGGGCATGAGTTGCCAGCTTGAATTCAACCGTGGAAGGCGTGCATGGGGCGCCGTCTGCCGTGCCGTTGGAATCAAGCTGGACAACTCCCGACTCTAATTTCCAACTTCTGAGTCGGGGTTGTAAAGATGTAAATAGTTAAATAGTTTCATAATTCGCAGTATCCGCAATTTAACGTTTAAATTTTCTAAAAATCTCAAAATTATCTGTAAATCGTGAATCTGGCGAAATTGATACGTTTTTCACTGTGTGTCCCCATATGTCTTCTCAGTCTTCTCTTGAAATTGGCTGGTGCTTTACAATTTTGTAGCTGCTGACCGAAAAGGTAAATGATAAGCCCGTTATACCCAGTACCGCTGACAAAGGATTTACACCTGATAATCTAGTTTTGGTATGACGTTTTTTAATTGAACAGGTAAACGGCTTTGGGCATGATTGGTGCTATTTTAACGATCTTCGAAGCACAATCATCTTTAAGGTACGTTTTTTAAAAAACTTAGTCCGTTTTTAGAGCCAAGTTTAGTGATTTAACGGATTTATCACTTAGTTTTATTATTATGTGGCAAAAAATTGAGATGAGTTTGATTTTCCTTCCAGGCCATCCATCTGCACTGGTACATTGTCCATGATACTCAGGGAAAACTTCAACCAATTGAAGCGTTTCAAACTGGTGCCAGACAAATCGGTAATTTACTTTTGACCTTTGTGAGCATTGGCATGATTTAATGAATCCAGTGATTTTCCGTTAATTTTACTGGAACCCATGATTTTGTTCAACAGGCAAGCAAGCACAGCACATGTTTCAAGATTTTTATCTCAATCTATCAAATCTGGCAGTCAACTCAATTCGGCTCCATCTCATTTGCAAAATTTCATGGAGTTTCACCAGGAATACAAAGTCATCTCTGCACTTGCATCAGTATAATGCGTAGGTTATTTAATTAAAGACTAATCTAATTAGATGATAATGTAGGCTAGACTAGGTTAAGTTCTTTCTGGAAAATTGACCGGAAATGGTGCATGAATCTGACTGCACATGTCACATCATTCGTTTTCAGCCTCCGAATCCTCATAAAAGGGAGATGTTCACTATTAACAAGCTTGGTACAACTCTGTAAATAATAGGTTTAATTAGGTTAAGCAAAATTTTCCAGGACTGCCTAAATTAAGCACAATTTGAGTGTGTACTAATTTATGGTATGTCCTTCATTCGGCCTCTTATTGTATAAGTCTTCGTAGATTGTAGATAGTAAGTACAGTAAGTAGGCTCAGCTTTACCCTAGTTAGTCAGTAGGCAGTATTTTAACCAGCACATAAAATCTGAACAAAGGCTTTGACTTTGACTGAGCACGCGTTCTGCTGCTGCGACGCGTCTCGTCAAGTTCTACAGACCCGTATTTCGTCGAAAAGGGGTTAGGTCGTATCCGTCCTCTGAGCATAGTTAATTTTAAGCATAGTTTGTGTAAGGTTTTAGTATTATTATTATGTTAGTTAAAGTAAAGGCACGAAATCGTTGAGCACCGACGTAAAACTCGTGTCATTGCTTTCTGCAACTGAAGTTCCAATTAAGTCAAAGTCATATGTAAATAGTAAAATTTAGGAGCATTTAAGAGCTAACTAGATTTTAGGCGTGTTTGTGAAGATGAGATGATGCTCTGCAACATTTGGCGAATCTGGCCTGGCGATAGAAAACGAAAGATTAATTAAGTTATACTTATAAATTGGGTGTGTTTAGCTTTTAATTAACGATAGGCTCGGGAGTTTAAGGCCTTTGAGGTTCGTAATTAACTTAGAGATGCTAGATTTCTGATCTGCATTAATCAAGCCACTCGGCGATTTGTGCATGTGCATGTGTGATAAATTCAGTAATTCTGTATAGCAAAATACAAATAGAAATATGCTAGCACGTAATTACTAAATTATACTCTTCTTGGTTGAAGTTTAACTGAAGCAGATGGTTGTAAGCTTAATTTTAAGTTAATTCAGTAAGTTATTCATTAATTTTTCCTGAGTCGGCCTTTCAATTCCTATATTTCTCCAAAGTTATTGGCTATCACTTCTGATAATAAATTCGGTCCTGTAAATATAGCAAAATTACATCCAAGCGTTCGAAATTTTTTTCATTTCATCGCCTGCTTTACTTCTGCTTAATGCAACAAAGTCAACTCAGCTTTTAAGCTTTTTGTTCATGCCTCGAGCCTGAAGCCGTGTTCCCTCTATGCCGAGCCGAGCCTGTTAACTCCACGAACATTTGCTTTAGCAACACAAGAGTGATCGCACAGCCTCTCAGCTCAACTTGACCTTAATGAACTCCCCATCATCGTACCAACTCCAACACCATCCAAGTCTGAAGTCTGTGCTTGCTTTGCTACGCTACGCCTGCGCTGCGTTAAATTCTAGTTGGTAAATATTACAATCCTTTTTTTCTCCCACTGCACTGACTGCATTCGTTTCATTGGAGTGGGTCGTCTGCTGGCAACTGCCTGGCTGGCTCTCATATGGTCTTGGTCTTCGTTCTGTTCTGTTCCTATGCTGGACGAATTCTATTTCTACTCCAAGTTATCCATAACCTTAACCACACGATCATATTGTGCAATCGAATTCACAGATTCTCTTCCTATTTCTATTGTGTTGTGGCCTGACTGCTGCTGTGGACTGCTGTGAAATGTTGAACATCACCTTTCGTTGCTATTATTGAATTTATCCATTTTATTCTCGTGTCGTGAATGTGAAGGCAAAGGCAAAGTCGCAGTAGTTGGCCATTATTTGTCGATTCTTTTCCTTAATTATCATCGTATTTTGAAACTGCGTTTTAAAAGGTCATTAGGGAGTAGGGCGAGAAGTGCTGAGGTGTTCCTGTCTTGGAGAATTCGTGTGAAGAATTAAATGGTTGCGTTCGAGAAAAGGTAGGGTTTACTTTTAATTATGGGCTGCCAGATTTTAGTGAATTCTTGTTAATTGGTTGATTCCATTTTAAATCAGTTACTGGGTACAATCGTCACAAGACAAGATCCGTCGCAGATACGACTAGAATAGACTTCCAGTAGCTTGTCCATCTGTGCCAATTATTAGGTTGGTCCTTCTATTGAGAATATTAGAACCATGAGAAAAGGACCATAAATCTGTTATGCAGTTAAGAAAAAAGACCATCACCTTGTTGTGGTAAGTATGATGGGGTTTCCTTCGTCTTAGCCTTGGCTCTCAAATGAGGGCACGTATTATATTGAACAGTTCTATCTTATCTAATATGCGTATTAATTCCAATTTCAATTCCTATTAATTTCAGGTAAAATCAGTCTGGCCTCCCTAGGGAGGGGAGAAGGGAGGTACGTAATTAACGTCATTCATTTCCAATTGTTAATTGCTACTGGATATCCTGCTTTTAACACCTGATCTATCGCTTGTATCGAATAATGAGATCCCTTCCTTTGTCTTTTGTCGCGTCCCCTTTGAAAATTTACGAAACAATATCGTGCATTGATTTCCGTGTTTTATAAGACTTATTTACCCATTTATGACGTTCAGTTCACTGCTTTTGTATATGTTTATCTCGTGTCTTTGTACACTTAACCCGAGCTTTGCGGAAGTCTCATTTTTCGAAGCAGTTTTGGTACCAGTATTGAGAAAAATCTTCATTAATAAATTATCGTTTGAACCTTATCAGGGCTTCGCCCCCCGAGGACTCGCCCCCCAAAAAGAAAGCTCGTGTTTCTTCATCTAGTAAGAATATGCAGACTCAGCAGCAGGTATAAATCCTATGAATTTGAATTATTTGGCAACATTAAAATGCTCAGACGAAATTGAGGGTTGTATTATTTTCGTGCAGGCAACTAATGGTGAGTCATCTCCAGTTAAAAATGGCGTATCAAATGGCGACTGTGCTGAGCACAACGGCCATAACAATTCTACTAACCAACCAAATGCGTACACACAATCTAATGAAGACGTGGTCCGCATCATTGGACAACACTTACTCTCAATGGGCCTGTCGTAAGTCTCATTGAAATCGCGTAATACAGAATCTGAATGCAATTAATGTATTTAATTTTTCTTGTGTCCAGTAAAAGTGCGTCCACTCTTATGGACGAGTCCGGATGCCGTATGGATCACCCTGTCGCCTCAAAGTTTCGTGACCACGTCATGAACGGCGACTGGGCAAAAGCCAACTCAGATTTACAACAACTCAAAAGTTTACTTGAAAATCCAGAGTCTTTATTGGTAAGTTATAAATTGGAAATTCACGCGTACTCGCTGTTCGGAAATGTTTCTTATCGTGCGTCTTGTTTTGTAGGAAATGCAATTTCTGCTTCTCGAGCAGAAGTATTTAGAACAGTTGGAAGAGGGAAATGTGATCGACGCACTTTCAACACTACGTCACGAATTGACCCCACTCAGTCACAAGACGACGAGAGTGCATCAGTTATCTGCTTACATAATGTGTGCTACTGCGGAGGAAGTGCGAGAACAGGCTCATTGGAGTGGAAAGGATTCCCGTGTGCAACTTATGGAGCATTTGCAGCAGTTCCTTCCTCCTTCAATTATGCTCCCTCCAAGAAGGCTGTAAGTGCCTGGCATTTGCGTCCACCACATCAAAACGCAAACAGGCATACCCCTCCTCATTTAATTTTTTATTGCCTTACGTGTAGTGATGCTCTTCTGAAGCAAGCGGTGGATTGGCAAACCGAACGGTGCCCGTATCATAACAGTGCAGCCAGTAGTTGGAATGACGACTTGTCTTTGGTAGTTGACCACGTGTGTTCGAAAGATACTTTTCCATCCGTGACCCGACAGATTATGACAGACCACACCGACGAAGTTTGGGTAAGTAGCCAACACAAATTCCGCTGGATATGATTTCTGTTTCACTATCCATGTTTTTGCAGTTTTGTCGTTTCTCACCTGACGGGACTAAATTGGCGACTGGGTCAAAGGATTCAACCCTCATTATTTGGGATGTCCATCCAGTAAGTACCGAAGCAGCTCACGCCTGAAGGAGCCTGCTGTAGAATTCTAATGCTGAGCTTTCTCTTAATTTGTGACACTTCTTTTCAGACCGACTTCAAATTAACGCTTCGAAAATCATTGGACGGCCACCAATACGGAGTGTCCTATTTGTGCTGGAGTCCAGATTCAGTCTACATAATTGCTTGTGGACCTGATGACTCTCCTGAGTTGTGGGTCTGGAACACGGTTACTGGAGATTTGCACATAAAGATTTCTCCAGGTCCAGAGGACTCACTCACTTCCGCCGCTTGGCACCCAGACTCGCGTCGATTTGTCACAGGCGGAACCCGAGGCCAATTTTATCTTTGTGTAAGAATATTTAAGACTTTACGGATATTCCGGTGCGAATATTTAATTAGCACAACTTTTAATAGGATTTGGAAGGAAATGTGTTGGACTCGTGGGAAGGTGTTCGTGTTCAGTGTATGGCTTATCGTAAGGATGGGAAAACAGTTGTTGCAGCTGATACTCATAATCGTCTCCGCGGTTATGTTTTCGATACCACTAATCATGATCATCATATGTAAGCTGGTTTTCATGATCAATTTGAAGGGCAAGGCTAAGGCACTAAATAGTTCTTGACTAATGATTGGCGTACTGTTACAGATTTAAAGAAGACAGCTCCGTCATGAGCTTCACAATTGATTCAAATGATCGACTGGCGCTGTTAAACGTTGCAAGTAAGTGAATCACAATATCCTCAATGCAAAATTAACAAGTCCTTAGGCTAGGAATTCCATTTTAATTCTCTTCTTCAATTTCAGCTCAAGGAGTTCATTTGTGGGACTTGGAAGATCGCGTATTGTTGAGAAAGTTTCAGGGTGTGACCCAAGGATTTTACACAATCCATTCGTGTTTCGGAGGACTGAACCAGAACTTTATCGCGTCAGGCTCCGAAGGTAAGTCACTGGCAGCTGACAGCAGTGCAGATTTTATCCAGTCATTCAGGAAAGCAAGCAAGCGTTAATGGTCCTTTCTTCTTAGCAGACAATAAAGTGTACATTTGGAATGTACGCAAGGAGCGTCCAATCGCCTTGCTCGTCGGTCACACGCGAACCGTCAACTGCGTTTCCTGGAACCCCGTGAGACCAGAAATGCTCGCCTCCGTATCGGACGACGGTACGGTTCGAATATGGGGTCCTGTGGCGAAATCGACACCGACGAACTAACGAACTAAAACTAACTCCAATCTGTAATTGTAATTTACTTGACTTTACTACTGTAAATATTTGCGTATAGGCTTAGGCTTAGGTTAAGCGTGTTTGGCGTACGGCTGTAGTTGAATAGAGTAAACGCGATCCGCGTTTTTATGATACCGATTACCGATATCAAGCCTCCTTGTATAGAGATACTATATAGAACATAGAGATATCACGTGCATCGAGAGCAGTTAAGATTTTAGCCGTTCTTTTGTTATCGTGTCTTTAGTTGTTGTTGGCTGGCTGGGTTTATGAGTGATTCTTTTACGTAGTTTCGAATGTGGTGATCATTTTTACGGATTTTGGGTTGCGTTGCCTTACGGCCGAGGTCAGATTTGGATTGATCTTTTAACATTTAAGTGACTTGCCACTACTCTTATTCACAAAAGAAAAGATTGCAATCAATCATGGAATTAGGAAAGGGAAAGATTCTCAATATTCAATTACTTATTTGTCTGATTTTATTTGAATTATTGTTCTTGAAGTTTAAGTGGAAGTGTGCACGTTTGTTCTTTTATACGATACTTGATCATGTATTAACTCGATAGCTATTCTATTTATAACGCGCTAAACGAGATACGAAATTTTATACTTGCAATTGCAATTTGAATCATGCAAATTCTAATTAGTACTCAAATCGCAGTCGGGCGTCGGGCAGATTTTATCGTGTTATCGTGCTGTAGATCGCAAAATTCGAATTTGAAATTGTTTGGCGTTGTCACGTCATTGCATGTAAATTATGTTAGAGCGAAGGAGCCTGTGTGTAAATACTGAAAGTAGGCAGTCGCGGGGTAGGATTCTATTCGATCTTGTTAGAGTATTTAAGTTAGTAGACAGTAGGCTAAATCTGTTGAGTGCGAATTAATAAATGGAATCATCACGTTTGATTGCCAACATTACCCGTCCACGTCCACGTTCATAATTGGATTGATCCTTTTGTTTCAGTTTGTCCTTGGTGAGCTTAACCTTTACATGCAACGCAGCGACATTTGGACTTGACATCAACATCAAAGCAAAAGCTGGAAAGGAAACGAACACGAACATCAAACAAAAAGCATCATCAGCGAATTATTAACGATAATTGCCATCCGCGACTCGACTCGCGAGATATAAACAAGCAATCAGCAATCACGATTTTTTGGATGATTGCATGAACTGCCCGCCCGGCAAATTGCAAATCACAATAAAATGGCTGGCGCATCACTTTTTTCGGTTGTCGGTTCGTTTGCGACTTCCAATTTTAGGATTCGCAATTTGCAGAACAATGTTTGGCACAAAGCAATCTTCGACGGAATTGCAGTCTCAAATAAATTGAATCGATTCTTTAGAATTCCGCGTCCGCCATTATCATTAAATTGATTACGAAGTCTATAATTAAATTTTGATACCGCGCATGGCCGTGTTCTGCTGCTGCCCTTCCGGACGCTTAATTAAATATTTGGCCGATTCATAACAATGAGGATGAGAACAAGTTTAAGTGGATGCGCTTCGCGTGGGCGTAACCTGCCGATTCTGATACAACCCGTTGTTCGTTCGTTGCTTTGTTTGTATAAATTCAGATGTTTCATTCGTCGTCTTGCTTATTACGGATTACTGGAACTTCAACTTAACTGACTGAAAATTGTGATTGTTCCTTTGCTGTTTGTTAGACGTGATTGAATCACTGAAATCTAGTTAACTCACTTAACGGAAGTTCAGCTAATAAAGAAAATGGCGAATTTTCAATTCATGGTGGTCACGATGGTGGTCCTGGTCTCCGCTAATGTGGTAAGTCAATTAGATCAATTTTACCTTTTTAAATCCATTTTATGGTGTGGTGGCCGTCAGTTGGCAAGACTTTGCCTTATCGGCAATTGCTATTGCATTTGTGCATTGCAGGTCGCTGGGATCGAAGTACAGTGCAAGGGAATGGACATCAAGGTCACTGAAGAGCAAATTATGAACGTTAAGGAGTGCCTATCTTCTGCGGGCGTTACTGACATGAAGAGTTTGACTCCAGAGACTGCTGGCGTAAGTAATTTGATGGGAATGGCCATGGATCAATCCAGTGTATTGAAGCCAATTTATGTCAAATTGCTCAGTGTTTTTCGCGATGCGTCATGGAGAAGAAGCAGCTGGTCGATGCTAACAGCAAGCCCCACAAAGAGAACATTAACAAAATGATTGACGAAGCCATACCTGCGGCCATAAAGGACGAGTGGAAGGCGGCCATGGAAAAGTGCTTGGATAACGAAGGTAATTGAGCACTGAATACATTAACGCTGTCGTTGACGCTTGCAATGAAATTAATGGACATTTTAACATAGGGCAAAACCTGAAGAGCAGTGCAGACGACCCAAAGTGCATGAGCTACGTTCCATTGTCTCTCTGCACACATGCGGCCTTCATGAAGGTAATAATTAAATGCATTACGGTTACGGTTAGTCATGTCTTCTTGTATGCAAGTACTCATAAGTTTTGCAATTTACGATTTGCAGGTTTGTCAACCCTCTTCCTAAAGAAATGAATACCTCAAACACTTTAGAGGCATGACGTGGAAAAGTGGATGCTGTCATGTCAGTCAATTTAATGGTGATACTAAATTCTCGCTAAGTCATTCGTTGAATAAACCTAGTTTAATTGCATAATTGCATTTGAATGGAAAATTCGTTTCCCCCTGCATATGCATTAATCACGAGTACCATGCGTTTACCAGGCCATGACACGCGCCTGAAGCGTCGGTGACAAGTTTGCATGCTCTGTCGTTCAAGAGAATCATCAAATCGTGAAGGAAGCAAGCTTGTCAACAGTCAAACCGAACACTAAATGCCAGCATCCGGAAATCTCAAACCTGAGAGGCACTTATAGAAGAGATCAGAGGTCAGTCGCTGGTACATGGCGCGAGCACGCAAATGAAGTCAGTGATATACGACAACAGACAACACGGCGATATCAATTTTTGTTAACAAGTTCACCAAATCTAATTATCCAAGTTTTCCGCAAAATTATCATTTCACACTTCACTCGGTGATTTTGAAATTGGTGGCTGGACCCCGACAATTGACAGGCGTCGTGACGGACGCTTGGTTAGCGTCACCGCGGAACTTGCTGGTATAAATACAACTTCTAATGCCACCGCCATCAGTACCGAATTTTCAAGAATTCATCTCCACGCGTTTGCATTTGACCAATTTTCAAACCAAGGCTTCGACTTCTAATTAGAAAGATGGTCATCTCTGTAAAGTTCCTGCTCGCCGTCGTCATCTCTTCGGCTGCGTTTCTGCTGGTAAGCCATCCACATCCCTGACATCCTGATTCTGGGCCAGTGACACAAATTTTCGTCTTATTCTTGTAGTTTCCGCTTGCAGGTTCTCGGCCAACAGCAGCCGCAGCCACCCCAACAGGACACGACGAATATGAAACCGCAGTGTCGTGGGGTTGATCTGAAGTACAGCGAGGAGAAGATGCTCAACCTGATGGCATGCGTGAACGCGACGGGGTCGGACACGGCACGAGAAATCCCGGCGGAGAAAATCCCTGTATGTTCCACCCTAACTCACCTGGCCTTTCTTTACTTATTTGCATTAAAAAATAATTAATTCACTGACCGAATCGTTGCCTGTGTTTCCTTTCCAGTGTTTCATCAAATGCGTGCTAACAATGCAGGGTCTGGTAAGCCTTTCCTTCGGGAGTGCGATGCGGCGCCGGCTCGATGCCTTTTCCGATAACTCTTTTCTACGAGATTGTGTTTCGAATCAGTTGAATCAAATCTTGCTTCGGTTGCTTACGAATAGATTGACGAGACCGGAATGCCCCATAAAGAGAACATCATGAAAGCCGTCGATTCCTCCATGCCCGACGAAGTCAAGGAGGATTTGAAGGCCGGGTTCTCAAAGTGTCTCGACGATTACGGTAATTTGTTTTAGTCGCATTATTTCGCCGTTTAACCCTCAAGTTTTGTCTTTATCTTTATCCAGGAAAATCGATCGACCCGAAGGACGAGACGTGCATGGCTTTCGCTCCGCTGTCGGAATGCATGCACATGAATTATATGAACGTGAGTTACTCAGATTTAATAGCTCCTGATATGTGCTCACTGCTCAAGCAATTTAAGGAACTTGCGTCTAAGTTTGCATTCTTTCTGCGTTCTGCCTGTACAGGTTTGCAGGATCCAAGCGTAAGGAAATCGCGCGTTCCGCCGTATTTTTCATCTACATTTCTTGGAATTTCGATTTCTTTTTGTGTTTTCTTTCGAATAAACTTGCGAAAACTCTTCGCGAAATTCGGTTGCTTGATTCCTAATTTATTGCTTAAAATCGACAGAAGTAGTATAATTTTATTTGCTGGCTGATTTAAATTCGACCACCGACGACTTGCATAGCATTTTCTTGTCATCGTCCCCAAGGACGATCATCTTGAGCCTGAATTTTGCTGCTGGGAGGTTGTTCGGCATGGTTTCACTGAAGAAAGCGTTGACGGGCTTGCCCGCCTCGAGTGGGCAGGTGATGTTGAATCGGGCGGAGCACAGATTTTCTCTCTGCAGCGTACAAATACAAGAAATACAAATGCGATGCTCAATTCATGGGTGACCTGTGAACTCGGTCTTAACCTTACCCATAAATACGTCTCGATCCCCCAGTACAGGTCCTTATTGTATCCAACCACGAATAACTGCTTTGTATTGATTTTTGGGACCAAATCAGCCGCCAGCGTGATTTGCTTTCCTGCTTCAACAAAGCACGAATCTTTGGAGCACGGAGGAGTGATTTCCAGTCTCGTTAAATACGCCAGCGGTGAGCCGCAGTCTTCAAGTGGAACTTTTGTATTGAGCTGCGCCTCCTGCTGGGCAGTCACGGCCACCGCTGAAAATACCAGAAATAGCGCCAGCGTTGCCATCGACTTTAAGTAGAGTTGCATCTTTTCAGTCCGAACTTGCCTTGACGCTTGCCCCTGTGATCTGTGTTCTGTACTCCACGGCTTTAGAATTCTTACTGCACTGATAAGAGACAGGATCCTTGACGAAATATTGATTTTTTACATGACAATTCACATTTATAGCATGCGCATGCAGTGATTTTCCAGGGCACGACCAAAAACAAGACAAGAAAGTCAAATATTGAAACAATGAGGACAAGACAAAACAAAGGCAAGGCAGACTGATACACAAAACAAAGAACGAAAAATGTTTAAAAATTTTATAGTTCAAAGGTTGAGGACCAGATGGGTCGTGGCGAGGCCTCGGTGCAATGCAAGTTTGACAGCTTGAGACAATTGCCATGAGCTAAAATCAACTTCACATCCTGAAAGCAGAAATAACCGAGCGCAGTTAGTTGGCTGATAACTTTTTATACTCGAACTTAATAACGCGAAATCCAGAAACTTCAAACGACGATCTTTGTCTCAACTTATTTTATTAATATAATTCCATTTACAGTCTTGCATAATTTGATTTGATTCGGGATTGATTCTAAGCATTAATCGAACACATTGTTAATACCCTTCATGACTGCTGCAGCTGATGGCGGGCACCCGCCAATTGGACCATGAATTCCTTTACCGCCTTCTGCACACCGTTGATTTTGGATACTTTGGCCTGGAAAAGATTTCCTCGCAGCGTTCCCTTCCCGTCGAGCTGCGTGCAAAGCAAATTCCCCAAATTGGTCAGGGCAGCGGAGTCAATGACGTTCTCAGCACCACGAAGAAGCACATTTCCGGTGTTTCCGTCCGATTTGAGAGTGATTAAAAGAACGATGTCCTTCTGGGTTGAGAAAAACACGATCATGACGCCAATATGCAATTCGTATTAAGAATCGCTGACTGCAGACTTACTGTGACTCCAATTTCACGCAACAAAGCCATCCCGAAATCCAATTCGACATTATCTCTGTGATAATGTAGAAAATTCTCTCCGTTGGCATTCCTTAATAAATTCTGCGCATCCAATTTAGCCAAATCCTTCCGCAGATTTTCAGCAGCCTGTAAGCAAGAAAAGAAACAAATGCAAGCATTCAATTAATTTGCGCTTGTCCATCACTCTGCACTGAATCAAACTGATTTCTACCTTCTTCGTAGTTTTAAGGACCAGCTGCAATTTTTCCGCTGCTGTGACTAGTTCTGGGGCCGGACAACTGAAATTCGCGAAATAATTAGAAAAACAGGGACCACAACGGGCGATGGTAGAATAAAACGACGCTTGTCACCTGAAATTATTGGTCAGGCTCAATTCTCGTTGGAACATTTCGCCAAGTTTCTTGAGCACTCGGTTTCCGGCCAGGAAATGGAGGAGGCACTTGCCCTTTTTCTTTTCGACGGAGAGGAGTTTAATTGCCTGAAGTTGGGAGAGGCATGAGACATGAGTTCCGCAGCAGACGTTGCTTTCCACATCAGCAATTGTGACGATGCGAATCTTGTCCTTGATGTCTGCGGGTAGGTTTCGACCTCGCGCCTACAGAAAAGCATCAGGGGTTTAAAAATACGGCCATCGGCCATTCGTCACTGAATTCTGAATGAAATGGCCTCATTAATTTATAATTCCGTACGTTCTTTAACTTTAGATCATCCAGCGCGACGACGTCCACTGTGACTGGAACTGCAGCCCGAATTCTTTCGTTCACATCGTCCTCAAGTATTTGCATTTGCTCGTTGGTCATGTCTTTTGTATCTGTAGATTTTCCAAATTAACAAACTTTGTGAACGAAGTCATTAAAGATCGACTGCATGGAATTGTAAACGGAATTTACGAATTTACCCAATTCGATGAAGGACGTGCTGTCAGGCGAGCCAAGCCACCATGACGTGGTGTTAAACTGGAAGAGCTGGTCAGCTCTGGCGGAAATTAGATGCTGCCCTGGAATTTGAACAGAACAGACAGACCAGTTAAATCATAGCCAGTAATCAGTGGCAAAAGCAAATATCTTGCGTGTATTTCAAAGTCAGCGTACTAAACTGTAGCAGAGCTTCTCTTTAGTTCCTTTGAAAGACAAAGCACGAAATGACGAAGCAGCGTCCTATTTGAAGGGAACGCGACAACAGCTCGTGCGTTCATGCGTTTTTGGCAGTTGGTCGATTTTAGGATTTGGTACTCTCGTTAATTAATACCACCTTGTTGTAAACTGGTCCAGTGATCGCAAAATTGTGTTTCAGTAAGAAGTTTCAGCTACGACCAAAGGATTTACGCATGCACTTGAAAATGGGCTTGAACGGTAAGATTCTTTATCATTATCACTATCACTTCATTCACTGAATTATGGGTGATATTGGAAGTCTTGGAAATTTGGAAGAAAGGTGTCAATCATTGTCAAATATTGGCATCCAGGTGACGATGACGGAGACGGCGACTCACCAACCAACTCAAACCATAGCCAAGAGGATGAATCACTGATGGTTGACGATTTTCTGGATGTCGACGACGACGATGATGGTGATAATGACAGCACAGGGACACCGGATGAAGATTCCGATTACTCATACCCGATGGAACTTGGACCCGAACCCTCTACAACACATTCTGCGGGAGACCTACTAGAATCACTATTGACTTCTATGGCTGCAAGTGTGGGAGGAATACCGGCGACAAATGCAACTGGGGCTGCTGCTGTCACTACCACAGAGTCTGCAGTATCATCGGAAGCAATCTCGCCTGATTCCACCTCCACTCTTAATGAGCCTTTGCCCCTTTTGCCTTTGAAGGTGAACACCGTGAAGGTGGAGTCCTCAGATGAATCCTCAAATGATGACATTAACGAAGCTATTTCAAGATCTTTGCAAACCGCCTATGATGCCTATGGTACAAATTTCTGAATAATTTACTGTCAAATTAAGCGTATTTGCGTATTAAATTTGTTTTAATTGGTTGTAACATTTTGTTAATCAGATACCGCCAGTAGCGCCCTAATGTTGTGCCGTGTTCGTGCGGGCCATTATTCAATCCCATCCGAAGTAACATCAGCTGTTAATTCTGCACGGCGGACTTCTACTGCTCTCGAGCTCTGGTCACCAACACCAAAGCGAGTGAAATTTTCTTCGGCTATCGACTTAACTGACGGGCCAACTGGTGCCAGTTCTAAATCTAGCACATATTTTATCACAAAAGCTCTACCTGGTAACTCAGGTAAGACAAGAGAGAAGAAAAGGAATGTAGATGAAATTCGTCAATTCGTGGAACCAGTAATTCTTATTGACATTGCAATATCGAATATCCAGCAACAACAAACGAGAAGGAGCTGAAGAACTGTGCTTTGTATATGTGTCCGAAAACGCCAGCCGATTGGGTCTGCAGTGGCTGCTACAGTGTGGTGTATTGTTCCAGTGAGCATCAGAACATGCACTGGGCCGACCATGAAATTGCTTGCGAGCATTTTGCGCTCAGAAGATCTCCACAGTTGGTGTTTCAAGGACCGATTCTTGTGACAAGGGAAAGACAATGCAAACCAGGCTCAATCAATGCAATAAGCGCTGCTACGTCAGCTAAACGATTTCAATTGGTGGCATTGGTGCAAATTCCTGCGAAAGAAAGGGTTTTGGACGAGATTCCTGTCCTTCTCGCTCCCTGGCCCAGAATAAAGCATCATCAGTCGCAAGATTTCTCGGTGAACAGAGAAACCAAACTGAAATCAGCGACTTGCTTTGGCTGCTGCAGTGCACTGAGACTGAGCGATCCATTTACTTGCGTCAAGTGCAATCTGCCCATGTGCTCAAGCGAGTGCGCCTTGCATGAGAATCACGCAGCGAACGAATGCCAGATCATCGTCAAGCGCCAGTGGAGTTCCAAGGGAAACCCGTTTCATCGAGATCCCCGGACGTTTTTCCTGAAGCATTCGGATCAAGACGTCGAGTTCCTCTACGAAGACGTGATGATGTGCAGATTGATTTTGCTCTACATAAGAGAAGAAGGCAAGAAACTTGCCTACGTCACAAAAGGAGGCAGACGCGGCTGGGCGGCAGAAACCCCAAAATGGACTTCGCTCTTAAAAACTTGGAAATGTGAAGACTGGAGAAGACTGCGGGAGTCCGTCCGCGGTGAATACGTGTTTAACCGTTTGGAGGAGTTGTTTCCACTCAGCCTCTTTCTGACAAACGACAAGACGGTAGTTTGGAAATTGTTTTGCATACTTGAGACAAATGCTTTCAAGTATCAATACGAGCTTAAAAGGTGAGCTGTGGCTAGCGCTAAATTAATGAACGATGAGACGATATTTTCATAATTTCGCTGGCTGATTTTCAGGTACAACGTTCTCTGCAACATTCTGCCACTGGCACATCATTCCTGCCAGCCAAACACTCACACGTTTCTCGAGGAAACCGATGCCGGTGATCTCGTCGTTCGTGCAGTCTCGACAAGAAAGATCGAAAAAGGAGAGTCAATCACATTCTCGTATGTGCCGCTTTTCTATTCGTTCATGGAACGACGGCTGCTCATTTTGGACGACCACCTATTTTGGTGCCGCTGTTCAAGATGCTCTGATCGGCAAGACTGCAACCTGTTCACTGCGTCATTGAAATGTGCTGCTTGTAATGTTGCCTACGTCGTCCCGTCGAAGGAGCTGCTAGAAGAAGGTACGCACCACAGGCAGACAAATACCATCAGAATTTGGGGCCATACCATTTTAACTTGAATTGTGATGCCACATTTTACGATTTTACAGAGCCTGGACTCAAACCCCGAATGACTGACCGTGATTCAATCACATCTGCCCGGTCCGAATATTATGAAAGTCTTTCCAGCGCGAAATACGACTGGGCATGTACATTGCACATTTGCGAAATCCCACCTTATGGCGGCTCAAGCTCGAGCTCAAAGTCTGTTAACAGAATACATGAGGTGATGACAACTCCACAAGTTTTCCGTGAGCTCAGTTGGCAGGAAGAGAAATGTGTTCGTGTTTTGGATCACCCTGCCTCGGCCACGGTCATGGCGTACGTACGCTCGTTATCTGAGCAAGAACGCGTCCACAGTAACAACGCGATTACGCTGAAACTAATGGAGAGCATTCTTCGTGGGGATGTCGTCGATCTCACGAACCCCAGCAGCGTGAAGATAAGAGAAATGCACCTGGTCCTCGGTGCGAAGACGAAAATGGAGGCCTTCATGAAGACGTTGTTCAATCCAAATCCAGGGAATACAGGGGCAGGCTTAGGCTTTACTTTGGAAGGCAAGAAAAAAGAGATTGAAAATTGGCATGGCTGAGAGAGGCTGTGCTGTGCTAATCTGAAACTTAATTCCAGGCTACCCTTTGAAAGCCTTGGGGGAAATTAAGGCTGAATATGACAGACGAATGGGGAGCGTCAGCGCTGGTCGTGTTGTAAGCCTGCGCCCGACAAATGCAGCAGCAGTCACAGCAGTGACTTCAGCAAGATCAACTTCAACATTTCGTAATTACGCGGATGTGATGAGACGTTATGATTTTCAGACGAGTGTGGACTGATAAAGAATGAGTGAGTTGGCAGTCGACTGGCAATTGTGACTAATCTGGCCTTAAATTACCCGAATGTTGTTGCATGTGGTCGAATCTTCTTGTCCAGTTGAGCTTAATTGTGACGGGTTCACCCTTTTCCAAAATAATGCTGTTACTTTTTTGCTTATCAGACTGGACTTGGACGTAGTGCAGCGCCTGAGTTCCGCTACGAACAACTCGAACTACTTCATACTCGTTCAAGAACCCGTGATCGTCCGGCTGCAAGGCGGTAGAAAGATAATTCAGAGTACACCTTAGCATTAATATTAACATTAATTAGACAAGGCTGCTTGGTACTGTAAATTCTAAACTCTCTTGGATAATGATCCTGTTAGAATAAACTAAGCTTTGGTATTGGAAATAATCTTTGTTGGAAGTCTGGCTAAAATCTTTTGGGAAGTTTCTAATCGTTAATCGAGAATCCTCTTACTTGTCCTCCGCCTTCAGGAAACAAAATCGTATCTTCCAGTATGACTTCGTAGAAATTGTAGGAACCCTCGCCCGAATTTGGATTTGAGTAGAAGTCATTTGCTAGAGTCGGAGTCGGAGCGCCTTGGCCATTAGAAATTCCATTGCGCAACTGGACGGTGGCCAATTCCTTTTTGATAGGGTTCGAATCGTCTAACAGAGTACACGATAAGACCTTCGTGGTGAACTGGCAAACCGAAAAGAAAACAGGACAATTAATTCAGGCTCCAGATGTCCAGAGACTCCAGACATTTTTTAAAATCTTATCGTATGATTAGCGTTCATCGATTGATTTTGTACTGACCTCCGTCAAAGCTGGGCTTCTCTGGCACATGAACATATTGTACTGGCTTTGATTGTCTTGCTTCTATTGTTGTATTCCTTCGACAGCCGAGCTATCAGCGAAAATTCCAAAGAAAGACTCACCAGCACCACCACCAAACTTCCTGACACTTTGAATTGAATAGTTGAGTTTAAAGTGAAGAATCCATACGGCTTCTGCAAGCGGGAAGAAATCTTGATTTCATTCTGTTTATACGCGAGTTGAGTCGGAGCATCGGCATTTTATTTGCGATTGTACAACTAGATATTTTTAATTTTAATTATTTTGTGGAACGTTGGATCTCATAAAGTGGTTACAATTACAAGAATTCAGAGCCCGTGCCTCCCTACAGCTTATTTATTTCACAAACTGTTGGTTTGGCCATTGGCCTCTGTCCAGCGGGGTACAAAACTTAGAGCAGTTCAGCAGTTAATAAATTGTAATTTAATTCAGAATGTCTGGAAATAAACGACGACCAGACCGAGAACTTAATCATGAGAATTGGGATGACGAGGAGGAGCCAGTGGAGGCAGGCGTATTTCAACAGGCTTCCGTGGAACAAATTAGCCAGAGGAAAATCTTGAAGGCAAACCGCAGATTAAATGTAAGGAATTTATTAATTATTTTGGTTTCCAGGCAGGGTGTGGGGCGTGGGAATTAATTCGGTTTCAATCTGTTCTTAGAATCAAGAGTCGGGACCGTCTCTGAATCCATTCAGTTCAATCGCCTTCAACTTTGGAGCTCCAATCACGGCCTCATCGTCACCGCCCGTTCTGGCTCAAGCGGACTCAGTGACTTCGGCGACTTCTGATGACAGCAATTCGGGTGAAGCGTCAGCGAAAGTTATCCCTGACCTCAGCAATGAAGTGGACTCGTCATCAAGCCTGCCTGCCTACAACAACGGGAGCGATGCCCCAGCCAGGGACAGTTTGGATGGTCAAAACGCTGCTGCAAGCAGCAGCAGCGGGCTGAACGACTCAATCGATACGGCCACAACAAACACAAATGGGGATTTGAGGCAGCAGCGGTCCGCGAATGCAAACGTCAACGAAGAAGCTTCCAGCGAAGCGGACGCTTGCTCGACGGATTCTTTGCAAGAGGGAGCGTCGCATTCAAGATACGAGGGCACGTCGCAGGAAGATGATGAAATCGCGTCATCGTCCAACAATGCTGACGCAGACAACGAAGACTCGTCGAATGATCATTACTACAGAGACGCCGATGGCGATGTGGCGGGCGAAGCGGATGCGGAGGACAGCAGCAGCGCCCACGCCCAGGCGGGGGAACTGGAAAATGATTACGAGGACTCCAGAAACGGAGATGACATTGACTCGACCGTTCAGGAGCAAGAGCAAGCTGAATGAAGGCAAGACAGGGCGGGCGCGGAGTGGAGTGGACGTGAAATCGCCCTTTAAATTATTACTCTCACTAAATGATTAAGTACCGCCAAGTACAAGGATGCAGGAAGCATGCAGTGCAGTAAATGTTGTAAATGTTGCTGTTTTCGTTAATGAATAATAGTTCAAACTTAATTATTTTGGTACTGGTTCAATAATTAATTTGAATTTGCATTTGCATTCAGAAATTGTTTTTAATTTGTAGAATTCACGAATCGCGAGTAACTCAGCACTCAAGATGTGGAAATAAAAACTAAGATAATTTAACACTTTCAAAAAATATTCAACCAAGTCTTTGTCTTTGGTTTAGTTGTTTCTTCCGGTTCTGGGCTTCCTGACTTATTATTTATGTGTGCTGAGACGCTGAAGCCGCCGGCTTGGCCTTCATCCTTAATACGGATGCCAGCAGATTTGGAGGAATTCGATCCGTCACGGTGCTATCGGTCAAATTATTGTAATTCTTGAAGAGTTTTGATAAAGCTGTCAAATCAGAGCTTATCCGAAGTCCGAGGTCCTCAAGAACGCTGGATAAATACTCTGGAAATTGAAAAAATGTATTCAAAGCGTGAAATTTCCTGGAAAATTGATCCGAAAGACGTGAGCTTACGAATGTCTTGATCCAGCTGCATCGCTTGGCCTTCGGACAAATGCGAGCATTGAAGAATCCTTCTTGTGTATGCATCACAAATACTCGCTGACAGGGTAAGAAGAATGAAATCCACGGGCGATTTTCCTTCCCTGCAAGGAAGATTGGGGCAAAGTCGATTCAGGAATTCTAACGCCTAATCTCTGCTAAACTTACTCGTCCGTCGTTTGCTCGAACGCGAAGGAAATGGCTGAATTCTCCGAAGTGATGAACGGCTCCAGATTTTGGGGCAGAAGCATCAAATATTCTCCAATCTGCGTGATGTACTCGCTGGGAATTGTGCTTTTCAAGTTGGAGTCTTGAATGTAAAACTTTTTCTTCAGCTGCACTTCGATCGGTTCGGAGGTCACACGCAGGACGAGTTGCGTAGCGTCACAGCACAGCCTTCGCATTTGGTTGATGACCTGACCGAGAAGCGTCTCTTTCTTCTGGACAAACTGCAAGATTTCCGTTCGAATCGCAGAATCCAGGTAGTAGCCCCATTGGTCTTCCCACGGGTTACTGTTTTCTAATGAGGACGTCATCTTGCCAAAGATTTTCCCGCAGTTTGTGCTGAGAGTAAGGTCCAACTTTATCAACTGGAGTAGAATGTCACCTGTGCGCCGTGCGGGGCAGAAAATTGCTGTCATTAACTTAATGGACATTAACCACTGCTCAAGCTTAAATGCCTTAACTTACCGTATGTCTCGACTAGAGCCAGTGAATTTTCCAACAGATTTCTGCTGTGCGTTTCAGGCTGATCAACAGATTTTTCCAGGACTTTGAATATTTCTCGATTCCAGTTTACGTAATGTTGCAAGCCATTCTGAAAATGTAAAAATTGTGAAATAATGTAAATTTGAATACAAGTTGTACTCAATACATCTATTTGGACGGTTTTGCTTACACTCAGCCCTTTTCCAAAATGCAGGTACCCAAACGCCATGTTGAATGAGTTGACTTTCTCCTCGCTTTCTTTGATTATAAGGATCAAATCCGGGAGCAACCTCTTGGAATTCTCGATTCTGTCTTGCAACGAGACGGAGACGGCGGCTCCTTCGCTCACTTCACTAGCAATAGCGGAGTTTGCTGCCTGGATCTTCGTTTTTATGCTTTGCTCGTGATGTCTGGAATATTTTGAGTACTGCGCCAAGAAAGGCTGGAAAATCGTCTTTAGGAATGCTCCAATTTTCAAAGGATCCGGCTTTTGCGCTAAAATTTGTAGAGTGAATAATTAATTGTCTTTGATATTTATTTAGTCGTCTTTCAGGGTTGATTACCTTGACCATCGACAAATTGCTTGATATTCTGCAAGAAACGGTGCGTCGTTTGATTGAAGTGTAACAAAACTTCGATGAAAGCCACCTTCTTTGTCTCGGAGTCGAAGCAGAACTGAAGCGAAGGCTCGAGCGAGCGAATTGTTTCCGTATACAAATCAAGGAGAACGTTTGCCGGATCCACTGTGTCCTCGTCGCTGAATATAATTCTACACCATTGCAGCTGGAGAAATTAGACCGAGAAGTTAGGCACAAGCGCGAATGAAAACGGCCAACGTAAATGCGTTTACCTTCGTATGCCAGTGCTCGATCAGGCTATCATAAAATTGGACAGACGCATCTTTGAAGCTCATGATTTCCACCAGCTTCCTCCAGTCTTGTGTGATTTTAATTTTCTCACTATTTTGGAAATACTTCACGAATTGCTGCCCTCTTTCCATGTTGGCAAACATCGTGAAGAAATACTGCGCGTTTTCTAAATTGTTGGTGTCGAAAGCTAGGATCAGGTGCTTCGTAGCTAAAGCCTCAAGTCTATTCTTCATTTCCTCAAGGACCAATCGTTTCTCTTCGGTTTGAGTGCGATTAAGGGAAGAAAGGATGTTTTCCATGCCAAGTATGCATTCGTATGACTTCTGGACATCTCCAGAGTCAAGAAACTGCTCGACCTCCTTCGCCAATGTTGACCATTTGTCTGCTTCCTGAAGAGCTAAGGACGTGGCCATCAATTTCGATTTGACGTTGTCCAGTTTTTCAAGCGTGCTCATCGATGCGGTGGTTTGTCTTTGAACCTTATGATTAGGGCACAAAAAAGCCATAAGTTTCTGGTTTCCAGCTTGAAGCTAAGATTGTTTGACTTACTCTCTCGGCATCAGCAAGTCCGCCGGTCATATCTTCCTCCAGCCGAATGACTTCATTGTGGGCAACTTCGATATCTCTCGAAATGTTGGGCAACTGATGAATAATCTGTGCACACGTCACAAAGAATGTGAGCCATTTAAGCTTAACAGCAAGCGTGACGTGAACGTTAAGCAAATCCGCTTACCTGCTGCGTCACACCTTCAATATCTTCCTTAGTTTTCCCGATTTCTGAATTCAGCTGCAAGGTGAGGGCACGGACTTGATCCTAAGCATGGACAAATCATTATGTAAATAAAAAATGGAGCCTAACTAATGCGCATTGCACTGTACAGCTTGCAATTTACCCGAAGTTTGGCACCATCGTCCACAAATGTCGCCAATATGCTGTTCAGCCAGGCGTCGGCCGCAAAGTTCTGTTCGGAGAGCAGATCAAAATTGATTGCAGCTGGATCCATTGCCAATCGCACACGCGAAGACTGGAATCATGGAGTGGAATTATTGGGCCCTTCGGATTGATTAATTGCTGAGCAATTAATCGAGTACTCAAAGTCTCCACTGCCACGCGCGAAAGCAACGGCTGTTTTTACCTATGACATTCATTTCTGACTAAAAAGGCACTTTTGGAAGTTTGAAACCGGCACGCAGGTGTCTCGTTCATTTGAGACAACAACAAAGACAGAATCTGCTCAATCTCTCAGGCTGAATCTCTGGACGCTGGACGTTAGCTGACAAAATTCATTAAAATCCAATTCCTTCTGTCAAATTGATGCCTTATTTTCTACCTTCATCATTTTCAATTTGTTTGACTCATCTTTTTATTTTAATTCGTTCCGTGCAACGTGCATGCATGCTTCAAGCATTTATAACAAGAAAATGCGAGATGGGCAAGTCAAGTCAAGTGAGTGGTCATGGTCTGCTAATTTTGCGATTCGGAACTTAATAGCTTGGCTTTGGCCGTTTGGCCTGTACGTACACGTACACAGTGATACAGTAGCTCAATTACCACGCACTGGGCAAGATTTAATGAGGGGAGTCTTTTTAAGAGGAGTAAACACTAAATAGCAACCAGCAACAATCAACATCAACAATGCGTTGCGATTTGCACTGCTGCCGCTGGTTTCTTGCTCTTTTTTACCTGTACGGTCGACGAGAGTAATCTCGTTAGTTGTAGGGAAATGGAAATTACGGCTGCTGCACGGCTCTGGCACTAAAATGAAAGGGCGAGCATCTTATATCAAGATAACGACGACAGTCTCGAGAATTTGAGGGTTGTGTTTTTTTTTACTGCAGGCTATTGACAGCAACGCAACAGCCAGCAGATATCTCATACATTCATTTCTTTCGTGCCGTCATACCAAAACATACGTGAACAATTGACTGACTGTACCTGTCTCAGTCGCTGCATTATTGTCGCGTACGCTTGCTTTTCACGCATGAATTCATTTAGGTTCAATTCATTTTCAGTTATCCTTCGCTGTCTGGCAGTCTGCTGGCTGGCATTCTAAGCTATTAAGCCGAAGCCTGAAGCCGAATTGTGAATTGTGAACGTGCAACTAGCAAATGAATCATAGTTTTCTTAGGACCTCGTGTAATTGGAGGTGAATAGGCTTAACTTCAGTGATGCTAACTTAAATTAGGTGTGCTTTAAGTTAATTGGGTGTAAAAAAAAATCAAGAATTACCCCATCACTCGCCATGAAACTCCGAAAGTTAGAATTCCTGGCTACCGCCTCGGTGTGGAGGCTACAATTCGTCTTCATTCTCATACTTTATGGTAAGACAAAGCTTGCAGGCCAAAAACAATGAAGACAGGTGCCGGATGTTGGCTCCATACTGAATTCCCTGCCTTTTTTGCTTGCAGATCTCACCAATCACGCGTCCGGTGTGATGGACGACATGGACGACCACCACCAAGGCCTTATGATTGGTAAATTCAACGTTTACCATCATAGCGTCGGCGGGCAGGTATTCGCAATCAATGAGACGACCCTACTAATCAAGAACTTCAACTACGACGGGCTCGGGAAGGACACATACTTCTGGGGAGGGTCCGACGGCGCTCCAAGCAATCAGGGGTTCATCATTCCTGATGAGCGTGGAACGTGAGTCAATAAAATTCTTGCATTGCGTCTCGCGTATGCTTACGCTTCCGAAAATTGTACGCATAACGCCAACGCATTCTTGCCTGACGCCTGCCTGACACATTGCATTTTCCAGGACAAACATCCTGGAGAAGTATGACAACGAAGACGTGCTCCTCGTGCTTCCCGACGAAAAGCGGGTGGAACAGCTGCGCTGGCTCGCCGTGTACGATCTCTCCAAACTTGTCAGCTACGGCGATGTGTACATTCCCGACGACTTTCAACCCCCGCGACCCTACAACGTGGGCCCAATGACAATCAGATCGGACTACGTTGCCTGCGAGAATGTGATCATCAGGGATTCCAAGACGTTCGTGCTGGAAGCATTTCGGCTCGACGCTGCGGATGATGAAGGCAAGTCGAAAACTGACTCTTGTAACCTTTGAATGAGATTGTCTTTTTGCTTGAAGAAGGAATGTTCAAATGGCCTTTGCTCTCATTGTAGAAATCTATTTTTGGGTCGGTCAAGGTCACACTCCCAATTCGAGAGGTCACACCGTCGTGGCTGACGAAAATGGATAGTAAGTGCATCATCAGTGAATGAGTGAATCAGTTAAGAAGTGCAACCCAATTAATTTACTTGCTTTCCGTTCCCAGCCTGGACCCACTCCGAAGCTACAACAATGAAGATGTGACTCTCCTGCTTCCCGGCGATCTCACGCTAGATAAAATCGAATGGTTCGCCGTCTTCGATCGAAAAAGTGATAAGCCGCTTGCGTACATCAGCGGATTGACAACTGATTACAATGTCCCGCCTTATCTGGGAAAGATTCATGTAAGTTAAGTGTGATTTATTGATTTGCGCCTCCAAAAACTTGCAAGGCTCGGGCTTGACTTTCGTATTCGTTTTCCAGAAACCCGAATACACGCTTCCAAACTGTGAGCAGCTTCACAACGACATGCAAATCACGTGGGACGTGTCTGGTCAAACGGTGACACTGGAAATGCTTGGAAGAATGGGGGAAAACGAGTGGATTGGGTTTGGAATCGGGGAACAAATGGTCGGTTCCGATGTAGCGATCGGTCACTTTAAGCACGCGCAAGGAAACGTGTACGATATCAACATCAATGATAAGCTGACGTGCACGACGGTCCTCCAAACTCAACCGCGTGGAGTCTGCCGAGACACGCTGCTCGGCTACTCCGACTCGACTCAGTATCTCGAGTCGAGGCGAAATAACGGCGTGTCGAGTTTCAAGTACAGACGTCAACTCACCAAATCGGAGGAGCACGACCGTGACTGGAATACGACGTCGGTGATTTACGCGATTGGAAGCCTCCTGAGCGATGAGCCTGTGTACGGCATGCATCGAATTTGGGGCAATAAAGCCCTGAATTTGAGCCATTCAAGCAATGGAGTCGAATGTAGGCCGTTTTTGCTGGAGCTGCCAAATAAGTAAGTGTTTTATCATCGAACGTGATGGCGGAAGGCTAATTTGTGTGAATTCGTGCTAGAATTCCACCATGGGGCCCTGTGAAGATCGTCGACGGGAAATTGCGCTCATTTAACGCGAAGCTTGGTCCAAACGGAGGAAAATACAACGGCTACGAGGGAATTACGGGTCTAGCGAGCCCAGGCCTTTCGTGGTACATCCAAACCTTCATCGCCCCCGAGCTGTACATGCAGCGAGGCCTCACGTACTCGTTCAAAGTCGAAGGCGGAAACAACCCAAACAGTATTTATCACCCATTCGTCATATCCACCGGCCCCAACGCGGGCAACTCGACGATCCTCGCTGGTGTGGAGACGACACGACGCGGCCAGCAACGCCCGACCTCATCCGGCCGTCTTTGCACCTGGATGCATACGAAATACTCACGGAAACTCGATTCTACGTTCCCGACCTTTGCAAAGTACAGAAACAGCTTGAAATTGCGGTGCGAGAACGGCAGTGAACCGGGGCGCCTGGAATTCAGTCCGAATTCTTCCTGGCCGGACGTCGTGTACTACGGGAGTTGGACAGTGGCAAATATGGGCTGGAAAATTCATATCGTAGACTCATTCAGTGCGGCAGCAGGAACTTTAAATAGTTTTACATTAGTCTCAAGTGTGCTGGTGGGCCTTACCGCTGCGATGAGCGTTTTCCTTAGCTTATGATGTTACGTGTGCTGATGCTAATTACTATTACTTTACTGGTTGAATCAGAAAAAGACTGCTTTCCTGTACTTAATTAAGATTTTCATGCATTTTAGTCGGAGGAACCATTTTTGTAGTAATTTTATACATGTACAAGCCGTAGTAAAGGAAGTCTTTAGCCTGGAAAACGGAAAACGCACGTGAATAATTAATTACCGACCGGCCGTGGCCGGTGGAAACACTTTCTGCTACCTCCTGTTGTGTTGTAGGAAGTTCCTGATCCTGACTTCGACTTCGATTGCGTTGCACTGAACGTCGGGTAATTTGCGGTTTTCTGAACTGGCTCAAAAACCAATGTAGTAGAGCCTGGATGGGAAGCAAACTTATAAAAGGTCCTGTAACAATTGCCACTACTTCAATAGGCGGGTTGGTAGCTCAAGTACAAGAGCAAGTTATTACGTAACTCAGACGGTTTATTAATTAATTAAATTAGACTGAATCCTGATCCTGGTCCCCGGAATTTGACTTTTAGTTTTTAGGAGCAATAACAATGGATCCGTGCTGGAAAAGAATCTGGATCTTGACCATCGCCCTGCTATTCGATCATTTATTCATTTGTGGAGTGGTTGCAAATACTTATCGTAAGATTCTTGCACTGAATGAACAAATCCACTCAAGAATTTGCACAGTTGTAATTTAATATTTGATATACAGTTTCTTGCGAGAACCAACAAGGCGAAAGTTACAGCTCGGACGGATGCGTGCGATGCACCTGCATTAATGGGGAGACATTTTGCGAGACAATTGGTAAGTTATGCAATGGAAGGAGGGCATTATCGGCGGAATCAGGTGGCTTGCTAAGATTTATCGTTGTACTCTAATCTGCAGAAGGTTGCCAGCAAAGAATGGTGCTGCTGGACAAACGAGGGAGTGACCCGTGCCCTTACGGGAAATACTACCACAATGGCGAAAATTGGTGCGGGTGCAAAAATGGGATCACCTCGTGCGTGAAGAGAGATAAAACTGGATAACGAATGAATATTTTAACGAGTAGAGTAGAAATAAATCTGTAAGTAATTAAGCTTAATCGGGCGGGGGACGCTGAGACTCCAGATACGAAAAATGCAATAAAGTCAACGCGTGTTCGACTTTCGTGGCTACCGGCTTCATTGAATGACACACAGTGCACAGTTTATGATGTATAATAGTGTAGATTCTCGGCTTAAATGAGATTAAAGTTGCGTTAATGCATTTATTAGCACAGATCAGTGAGTGGGTTCTGATTGCTGAGCAGCAATGCAAGGTTGAAACCGGTCTGGACTCGTGCTTGGCTTGAAGTACGCGTGTATTTCACTCACTCAACAAGTGGAGCGGACGTGGCCGAGTGGTTAAGGCGTCTGACTAGAAATCAGATTCCATCTTGGAGCACAGGTTCGAATCCTGTCGTCCGCGATTCGATTTTTGCATATTTTTGCAGTTAATTTTGCACAATTTACAGTTGAGACAATGCGGCTCTGATATAAAAATGCAGGTTAATGAAACTTGTGCATAATTAACACGAGTTGAGGACATGCTTGGATCATTTTTTGCCCATTTTTGCAAGAATCAAATTGTTTGCATTGCATTATTCAGACCTTTTCATTGCATCATATCAGTTGAAATTAAACAGTTGCATTGCTTAGAAATTAATAATCACGGCTGTCTTCCAGCTAATTTGGGCAGCACATCCGCCGTGAATCTGAATGCGTGCCAGCCGTCTCGTTTTGTCACGTTCACTGCGTTGTACTTTTCATAGAATTTTATGGCCGACTCGTTCCACTCCAGGCATTCGAAGGTGAGACGACAAAATCCTCCGTCAACGGCTATCTAGAAGTGCGCAGATGACGAATGAGTGTTCAGATTAATTAGACAGAGACCGAGAAGTGTATCCACCACAAAATCAATTACCTTCACCAGCGCCTGCAGAAACTTTGTGCCAATCCCATGTCGACGGTGCTTGGGCGTAATGTACAGATCTTCTAAATGCATTGCCTTGCCCTCCCACGTGGAGTATGTAGGAAAGTACAGGGCGTAGCCGATCACGACCAGATTGGCGGTGGAATCCTCAGTTTGAGTCTCCGCGACCAGGCATTTGAAGTAAGGCGGATTCACGTCAAATCCATCTCGTTCAAAATCTGTAATGTAATGCCCACTTAGATTCTGATTCCAAATTATTGGCGACACACTGCACGGTGCACAGGCGACCAAGACTGAATGAATAAGCTTATCAGCAATCAGCTGGCTTACCTGCAGCAGTTAGTCTGGCCTGGTCTGACATCTTTTCGTAGACGGCCAGCTCCTTTATCAAGCCGGCGATCGCCGGGCAGTCTTTGCGTTCGGCCGGTCGAATGTTGACGGACCCCGGCATTTTGCCAAGATTCACTGAACCAACGAATTACTTAACCTTTGTCTATCACGAAGTAGTTTTCATTGACTAATGACCAGTAAAAGCGTTCTTGCACTCATGCACGTGGATTCTTAATATTTACGCAATATGGAAAGAGGAATTTGATTCGAACTTGCATCCTTTCATGATCATATGTTTAGTTTGTGATTTTCCACACACGTGTTTGTTTACGCAATCTTTGTTCGTGGAGGCGCAGAATTCCCAGAGGACACTTTGCACAAGTTTATACTCATCTAAATTAACATGGGCAAACTTGGACAGCCATATTTTTCGTGCAGGGAAGTCGACGATGTGTGCCTTCTGCTTCTGCTACGGTCACGTCAATGCGGTGGCCGTGGCCATCTTCTCCAGCGTTTCTGCTGTGAACTGGAACAAATGACGATGAGAACCTTTTCTAAAGCACTCGAACGCGAGACGGGCAAAACCGCAATCGAGTCGACAGAGACCGTGTTCAGAGTTGACACAGGTGCTAAAAGTTAAAGTGACCTATGACCTTGACACTATCGCATCGCAGAATTGCAATTGAACGAAGTTCGAGCAACTAATTGGATGCAGATTTATTAATTAGCAATACAGTTCATTTTATTAATATCAAATATTACCTTTTTTCTTTTGTCAATGTGCATGGATCAATAATGTCATGGCCTAGCTTCTATTCTGGTGCTTTGACTTTCTTAATCGTATATATAAAGCATAATTGCATCGCATTTGCATTTTGCATAATTGGGTTGGCTTGCATTTCTTTTTACATACGCGTCATGTGCGCTGTTCAAATTACATAAAAATAAATTCCAGTCTACATTTCAGTAACCATTTTTCTTCACTTCTAATTTGTACGAAAACTTGTCTTCCATTTTGTGGGTGATGTAGTCGACGCTGTCCTTCCAGAGTTCGTGCACGTTCGTCTTGCCGCTGAAAATGTGGATTCCGTCTCGGTTCTCGATGAATTTCTTGTAGTGTGCCTGGTAACCGGGCCAAATGCAGTGCTCAAAATAGCCTGGGCAGTCTGGTGGGTCGAAATTGCGCAGAACGCGACGAGTACGGCAGGTTTCCTCGTCCAGGGTCAGGAAAAATCTCACATCACAGTGTTGGTACAGCGCTTCCGACTCGAAGAGCATGAATCCCTCGAGAATCAGGATCGGGACTTGTGAGTACTTCGACAGGTCAGTGTCTATAAAAGAAACGTTCAAATTAGCACCACAACACCAGCAATGATAACAGCAGCAGATACTTTCTCCGACTCTTACCTAGTTCTTGAAAATTCGGAATCCAGTCCAACCCCTCGAAATTTGGTGTCACGACGGTGCCGTTGTGCAAGCCATTCATTGTGCCGTTGGGTTTGTTAGTCGGTGGATGGTCAAGAATGGCGGCAACGTCGCGATGCATTCGGTTCATGTCCAGCGCCTGGATGATGTCGTAGTGCACATGATTCTCGACTTCTGGGATTCTGAGATGGCCTTCGTACTCGTCTGGGAAGAAATACGCGTCCTGGTGAATGACGCGGCTCCACGGGAAGGATTTCTGAAGTAATTTGGTCAGCGTCGTCTTTCCACCGCACGTCACTCCTGAAAAGACACCACAAATTCCATTATTTCTTCGACTTCGACTTTCGATACTCCATAAACCTTGCAATTTGAAATTTCATTTCTCTTACCTGAAACTCCGATAACAAAGTAGGACATGATACGCTGCTGATTATCTTCGGAAGACTTCTGTGACTTTGAAGTTGAAGTTGAAGACGATGACGATGAAGAGAAGCAGTTCCCGATCGTGGACGAGAATGCTGCAGGAGTAAGGCAACTATTGGAAAGTTGGAATGGCGGTCGATTAATACTTCTTTTGGTCGAATTCAGGCCTGTAATGCATAAAAGAACAAAAAAGGGTCAAACCAAAGTCAAAGGCTGGAAGAGTGAGTTGCTAACGCAAAATAGCAAATCGTGACTCAAAATGAAGCCTTACACGAATTCGCAAGACCACAATCCACAAATTTGGAGGTCTCCGAGCCCGGTTATGAATTAAGAGTAGACACAGGCACGCGGGCAGCACGACACGGCAGAAGTTGACTAGCAGATAATGGCTTCCTTGTTCACTTGCCTTGCCTTTGCCGCTTAACTACTTAGCTTAGCAGTCTTCTTATTGAATAATTCGCTAAGAACGCCACACCACGCTCGACCGCAACCGACCTCTACTCTCCAAAACTACACTAAAGACCGAGCGCTGTGGTTGCTCTGATTTTGAGCTCAATGCTGAACCTAATAGCTAATATCATTTTGTCATTACTTTACTACTTACTACTACAAGCACAAGCACACCAATAATTTAATCAAGTGAAAAGTAGCTAAGCTGCGCTGCGTCTGCTTGCGTCCGTGTGAGACATGAACATGAAACAGTTGTCCTTCATTTGTATGATTTATGTCATGCTTTATGCTGGCTTAGCTACATTGTTAACAAGACTCATACGCATGCTTCGTGTAGCAGTCTCGGGTAGCGATGGATTTACGAAATTGCCGTATTACGTTAATTTATGAAGACACATTAATCGTACATGCAACACGTGCTGCGTGGTGCTCCAGACCTTCAGGGTATGAAACCAGAATCAACCATCGCGGCTGGTGAACTTGGCAATGGGATTAGGAAATCAGTTTGAATTCGCCATTAAAGTCATTATTAGATGACATTCCGTGACAAGCGACAATGTATGAAGTGAAAGAAGTCTGGCGGTTGCGGCTTGGGGAAGGACAGTCACAACTCACAATTCAGATAGTCAAACAGATGAAATCAACTGATGAACGAAATGGTGGAGGATGCTTTCATAATTCATAAATCGTGGGTTGCATTACATGATTGATTGATGAAACGCATTGGCAATGCACGCAAATTGCAATTGCAAGAATTCTGATTCTGGTTCTCGCCGGTTGCAGAAATCAAGACAAAGTCAGCTCAGCTCTCTCCATTGATGGATTTTCAATTTCCCAATTCGGTGACGCACGCTAACAGACCCGAGTAGCGATTGCAGCAGCAGCAGGCTTTCAACCATATTTATCATTCATGCCAGTAATGACTACGATCGTTAAGTTGCTAAATCAAATCATGTATACATAATTCAGTTCTTCGCATTCGGACGAAACGCCGCGCCAATACAAGAGTTGTCATTTTTACTACGAAAGCCTACATCTGATCAAGTTCATGACGCATGCCCACCCAGACATGTGCATGGACTTTGGAAAGTTCTCACAGGAATTCTCAAGCTGCCGGCTGCCACTGCTAATAATTAATTACGCATTTCTCCGAAACCGAGCCGAATCACTCGCTTCACTCCGGGCGTTCGGGCTCCTGCCGTCATGAGGTGTCTGCCTGACTTCATGAGTCATGATTCACGCGAGACGCGATTTCTCGTTACGGTCGAATTCGACGAAGAAACGTTAATTGAGAAATTCACCGACAAGCCATTCAATCGATTCCTCAGCACTCTACACTGACTCTGCAGTACAAAAATGTAACTCTCGATTCTCGAATAGTCTAGTCATGAGTTTTGACGATTACACGTTTAAATAGTAACAAATAACAATGTTCAATATTTACTTTAAAGTGAGTTTTCTTCCAACTCGTGGAAGTGGGAGCGATAAGAAATATGACGCAGTTTCTGCCTCACAAGCCTCGAATAATAAATCATCGACCCGCACAAATGCCTATCTTGACTGATCTGTCAATCAAACAGTCTCGACCAAACCTCGCAAGTCTCAAGGCTTGTCAGGCTTGACCCCACAGCATCAGCATGACATCAGCCCATTCGCCGAGCTGAGGCAATATTTGACATGACCAGACAAAGGATAAGAACGAAATCATGCGCCGCAAGCATGCATGGACGGATCTTTCGTATGATATCCCAGTTAATCAACTTACAATTCTTTGTGACAGCGACTGAAGTAGAAGCACGATGATGAAGATGAAGACGTCTTGTTGCTGATGCGGCTGATCTTGAAGTGTCAACTTTACCAAGCACAAATAAAATGTTAAAATCGCTGCGTCGAGTAACGAAGTTTCCAAATAATGTCAATTGTCTTGCATTGAACATAATAACAGCGCTGATTCTGACTTTGGTGTCTGGCTCATTAACAAAGGGTTGTGGTTGTGAGAGATGGAACCAAATTCGTCAGGAGTGTACCAAAAGGTCAAGGTGCCGGCGGCAGCAGCATCAGCAATCATCTGGTTAATAAGTTGCTCATTCAGCACTCGTATTTGTAGTACTGAAGTCTTGGCTAAGGCGGAAGGCGCGATGACAGGCGAGAATAAGGAAGAGGGCTGATGCTGATTAGGTAAGTGATAAAGGTAAAGATGAGCAAGGGAGTTTTCTGATAAGGAAGTGACCATTCCAGAATTCCAAAACACGATGAACGGCGGACGGCACGTCGTAGCGTATCCAATTACTTGGATAATGAAAACGACACGCTGACGTTGAGGTTGAAGATCAAGGTCACCATCGAAGAGGATGACCTCTTATCATTCTCCAGCAGCGGTCCAGCACGATCACATAGCAGAGCACAGAATTAACTTAAAAGTTCACCAGAGCAGTTTGAGTTGAATAACAAGAACAATTTACTTGCATAAGCTTGCATTCCTCGTCCGCAAGATTAAATCGCACTTAATTTAAATTAGTTTAACTGAGATTTTCGGCACTTTGCACTTAATTGGCCAATTTACTTATTTAGTAAAAATGATTACTGCTGATTAGATTGACTTTTTTTGAGGTTTACTTGTGCGTTGCCGATGTTTGTTGATGTTTACGTAAGGCGACGAGACGACGACAGCCGAGTAAAAACACAAATTCGATCGCCACTTGGTTTTGGATAAAACACGTGCTTTAGGGGCTTCGTTTTATAAGTTTCCTCTGATCTATACAGTGTACTATTTCCCAGTTTGGGAGCTTCTGCAACATTTTCCCATGAATCATCGAATTTTCCATTATTACAGATCATGGATACGCCATTGCCATTTCGAGCAACATGCATCCCACCGCGGTTCGCGTATTCGCGTAAACATAATTAGCGAGAGTAATGACTCAATTTGACAAGGCTTGCCAAGCAATGGAAAAACAAGAAAATAGAAACAGCGACGACTCGGTTTTAGTTTCGTCGGAGTCTCAGTTTACATTTCCAGTCCAGCCAAGAACTCAAACTCGAATTCAGATTCTACAGCGTAAAATACATTTGTATTCTTGTACGTGGCCAATGGACTGAAACACAGAAGCAGCAAAAGCAGAACGCAGAAGAGAATGGTTAACGATAAGATCGAGAATGGTTCGGTTCCTCCGAAAACACAAACCTGAGCCAGGACGGCCAGGAGACTAAAACCCAGGCACAGCAGGTTAGAAAACACACACGTAACACGCACACTAGCCAACTCGTACGTTCGCTGAAAGCGAATTCGGGAACGGGAACTACTTATCACTTAACACTTGCTCGTCTAGATTGGCTGCTAGCGATCCTCTTCCGTGTTCTCGTTCCCGAACTGCTTGAAGCAGTGCTGAGTGCAAGGTGGAAGGAATTTCCAAATGTATTTATTATTATTTCATTATTCTTGCCTGCCCAGATCGATTGGAGAACGAGAACAAGAACGAGAAGGCGAAGGCGAGAAACGCCTTTTCTGTCTTCACGAGTGACCAGGCAGGGCAGGTGAAAATTAGAAAATTCAAGTTACAGTTTTAATTTCATCTGAATTGAACAAGCAAGCAGCACGGCAATTGAAGCATGTCTTCAGCGTACTCGAGCGTCCGTTCTTCGCCAATTCCCGATTTGGCCTACGACTCGTACCGCAGCCTCGCGGCTCTTCGAGATCGGGACCAGACTCTGACTAAACGTCCAGTCGGTGTAGGCGGTGGGATTGGAAGTAATTTGGAGGGAACTCCGCCGCCGCTTTTAAGCTCTCACTCACACCATCAATACCGAGAGCAGCCGCAGCCGCATTATCAGCCATCGGGCCTCGACGACCTAGAATTCGATCAGAATCAGGAGCGCATGTCGATGTCGCGGTCTTACTCTCAGCAGCAGCCGTCTCCACGAATGCATCAGCAAAACCAGCAACAGCAGCGCCAGATTGACCCTGCCCTACAGCATCACCTTATGAAGATGTCCAGCAACCCTTACGACTACGTGACGTGTCAGGGTGCGACTTACGCGCTCTCGCCGTACTCGGGCGAGACACTCCTTTTCTGGATCCTGCTCGGAGTGCTCATTATTTTGGTCATTGTGAACCTCACACTTACGATCGTCATCTTTGGAACACTGCGGCTGGGCAGTGGAATGGAAAGTGTAGAAGTAAGTTTAAAGTTTGAGTTACGCCACGCCGAAGCAGACGGCCGGGCCAAGTTCGGAATTTTATCAACTGAATGTCTTGTCTTGATTCCAGATTTTTCCCAAAATGCTGAAATTCTTTGGAAACACCGACCTGGACGAAATCTACAAGCGAGACGGAGTGCTCGAAGGCTTCGCCAACGATCCAATGAGCATTGAGGCGATTGACGAAGGCACAGGCAGCGGCGCGGGTCACGCGCACGTCCATTTGTGGGCACACGACGGCCACCAACCCTCGCTCTCAATCGACAAGAATGGGCTCAACATATCACAAGTGGAGGAGTTCAGGGTCGTCGACAACGGCGACGGGAGCACAGTCTTCACAACCGCAAACCCAACGCTGAATTTCCCGGGTGGAATGCGGAACTTTGACGTGAAAATGGTCAGGACGAATAAAATCACGTCGGACGTCAACTCCACGCTGGAGCTCGTTTCGACGCGGTTCACGACGCTGAAGGGCAGTGAAGGAACACGGATGGAGGGAAAGGAAATTCAGTGGATTGCGGATCATGATATTTTACTCAAGGTAAGTTTGTGGCGCAGCCTAGGCGTATGATTCTTGACGATTTATCCAGTAATTGACTGCATGTCCTCATTTTGCAGAGCAATGACAAGATTATTTTATCCGGGCAAGATGGAATCAGCATTTATCGCTTTTCTCTGCCACTTGTGGACAAGCACGGCGTGACTCGGAATCGCTACACGCTCCAGACTCACGGGAAGAAGGAATCCCAGTTCAAGCTATGCATCTGCATGCCGGAAGGGAAATTGTTCAGAATCGAGATCCCGCTCAGCAATAGTCAACACAAGCATCGGTCTGCCCAGAAGATTGGCTGTCATTCAGCTGTAAATCCGTGCTGATCGCTGATCACTCGTTGTCCTCATCGGGCACTGTCATTGATCATGTCATGTATTTTGATAAAGAAATGCTAGACACTTTTATACAGGATTAATTAGAAAGTGAGATTCTGTAGTGTTCTCTTGTCCTAGTCCTATATTAGCTTAAGAATTAAAATTAACTGAATTTGTAATGACTAACCAATCATGTTTTAATCCAATTGTGTTCTATATGAGCAACAGCTTGCAATAAAATGAAGGATTACAAGATTGATTGTTTTTGGCTATAAAACACTTTGCAACTTTGAAAAAATTACATGAAATGATTCATCAGGCAAAATCAAGTTCTAAACGCAATGCAATTGGTAATGATTGAATTAATGGAGCCACCGCTACGGATGCGAACACAAGACTCGATCCGAGTTCACCACTGTTGTGCAGTCCCTGACGAATAAACCAGTCGAAGAAGAGACGGAGAAAGATTCCTAATAAATGCTTTAATTTATTGTCAACAAGCTGTCACGGTTTTCACAAAAACTCTGATCATGAGTCGCCAATTATAATTTTGCATACAACTTATGTGCCATTAATTACATGGAGTCATTAAAGTTTTGCTTTATCATCTGTTTGGATCGTGCTCCATAAAATTAACGTATCCAGTTAAACATTAAGAAGTTTTTCGACATTTGTGGACCAAAAACGCGTTCAATTTGCAGTGGATTCTCAAATCCTAAGCTTTATTCTAAAATGTCTTTCGCTCTAAGAAGTTTTTCGACATTTGTGGACCAAAAACATGTTAATTTGGGAGTTACGCCCAGGACAAGAAGTTTTTCGACATTTGTGGACCAAAAACATGTTAATTTGGGAATTACGCCGAGGACAAGAAGTTTTTCGACATTTGTGGACCAAAAACAAATTAATTTAGGATTCAACTCTTTACACAAGAAGTTTTTCGACATTTGTGGACCAAAAACATGTTAATTTAGGATTCAACTCTTTACACAAGAAGTTTTTCGACATTTGTGGACCAAAAACATGTTAATTTAGGATTCAACTCACTAGATAAGAAGTTTTTCGACATTTGTGGACCAAAAACTCATTAACTGGAATTCTATTGCTTTCCTACCTATGCCTGACTTAAGAATTAGCACTATGTAATAATCAGCGGTACAAGCTGAACTCAATTGATTCTTCGTCAAATCTTCTCTCCTCTGTCATGATGATGAGCCATATGAATATGTGATTCGGTTCCAGATTAATCTGCAAAGGAAACCAAACCAAATAGTGAATTAGACTAAGAATTTTCAGGAAGGCCTAATTATTTATGCAAAATCAAAAATCAGTTAGAATACCAGGCGATAGGTTATAATCATAGACGTCAGGCGCAAATTAAAATTCATCATCTCTACTTTGAAAGGTAATCTGGAAAATCAGAAGATGCTTACCATAAAAGTAGTTAGTGCGGGCTGCTGCAAGCTGTTGATGCTGAGGTTCCATTCTTGTCTCAATCTCCGAGAAGTCTGACTTCAGGTGATTGCACGGCACAAAGTACTGGTTGCTGTTCACGCGTTCATCGATGCAATGAGCGTCCTTGCTACCTGCTGCGCAAAGAATAAAAGAAATGTGGCCATTAATAATTTCATAATCCGCTTAGACCTAGACATGCAAGTTAGCAATTTTTAGAATGTTAACAAGAGAAGGGTAATTTTTTGTGCTCATCGCATGGACTCTCTTCCTGGAAAGTCTAATCCAAAGAGTCAAAAGTCACAGCAATTGAGACAAAATAAGACAATTTCGGTCTGTCTGGCATCGCTTAAAAATTTCAACCGCCGGTGCAAGACAAAGCTTATGGCCCACAGTTAATTACATTACGCTATGAAGGCATTTATCTTATCGTCCCTAATTTGCACTGGCTGAGAGCGTCGTTACATGTCTCTGTTGTTTACTACATGCAAGCTACTCCAAAATGCTGTAAATATGCTATAATAGGTATGATTTCTGGAAAATTCTGAATGCTATGTCCTACAGACAAGTTTAGTCAACATATTTGCAGAATTGTATGCCCGATTTCAAGTTCTAGGAATTTAACTTCAGTATTTAACCTTCCATACTTCATGCGCCTTTACCAAGCTGGCTGGCTCTTTAACTAAAGACTAATACTAAGAAGCAACGGAAATTACTTACCAGCTACCAGGAGCGCCTGGGTTTCATGCCAATTTAAGCCGGTGTAACTGCTGCTATCAGTTTGGAATCTACGGTTGTTCGGCTCGACAGCGGACCAGACAGGCGACAAGAGGCGAGGGACGTTAATATATACAAAAAGTACCACAAAAGAACCTGACGACCATTTAAACAAGTGTTTAACTGAATTTCGTCGTTACTGATTCATGATGGCAGAAAATACGGTACGGTGTAGCCACCGCCGCCACCGCCGCCGCCGCTGCACTGCATTCGACCCTCGTCTTACTACGAGAGCCTTCGGGAACCGAATGAACAACGCAGTACACGGAAAAGATGAAAGAAAAGACCCAACTCGACTCAGGGACGCCTGCCTGCCTGCCTTTCCACTGCAGACTGCATGTATGTACAAATGAACGCATGCTTTACTTTAAGCCGCGGCCACCTTCCTGCATGCATGCATTCAGAGCATTTTTGTAATAACCTTGCCTCAACTCGAGTTAAATTCACCGCTTATTCGCCAGTGTGAGCAGTGAACACTGCTAAGTTCCTTTGTCTTGAGCCATGGACAGTTGAGGTTCAGATTCTGTCCATGCATTTAACCTGAGCTCAATCACTTGACAATTTAATCAGTTAACTCCTGTGTTTATTGAGATTTTACATTTTTGGTTTATGGCTGCAAACTCGTCTTGTGTCTAGCACAAATAAATTAAATCAGCGCAATGCAGAGCACACTGCACAGTCGACGCCGAGCCGAGCTCTTCACCGAATTCAAATCATATCACCCAAGATATCGTTGCTCAGCGTCGCGTCGTTGCCCATCTTGACTCCTTTGTCATGGAACTTTATTTCAGACGTCGCTCTCATCGCAGACGCAGGCACTTTTCCGATAAGCGAGCCAAAGAGCCTTTGCATGTCTGGATTGCTCATGTTGAAGGGACCTACGATGCTATCGGTCAACAGCCCCAAATCCTCCCACAGCTGAATCCTGGCTGCATACGGTTCGGTGATCATTTCAGGTACGTCACCGTCAATTCGGAGCATTGTCATATTCAGCGGGTCGTCGATCGGGTCCCACAAATGGAGTTCGACCCCTTCGTCCGTCGTGTACACGGGCTCCCGCGTGCTGGCGAAGTTTACCCAAAGATTTATGAGCACTTCGGAGACTTCGTACTCGGGATCGGACATTCGAAGGGAGTGGTGGATTGAACTGTTCAGGAAATAAATTAAGTCGTCGTTGTGGGAGATGCCTGCGGATTGCGGATTCAAATTATAAAACTTGATTTTGGTGTTGTGGTATGGATAAGCAATGCATGCAAATTATTACTGACCCCATTCAGCCACGCTCAGTCCGTGAACGGACGCATAGCCGTACTTGCCCGTGTAATTAAAGAAGTAGCCGTACGTGGGGGCAATGCGAGAGTGTGCCTGAAGCCCTCGATGGACTCCGTTGGCAATTAGTCGATCGCCAAACAGCTACAACCAGTGAATAGTGAATCGGACTTTTATGCATTGCGCAGATTTTACACTGCAAGCTTGATTTGATGGCGCTGTACTTACGTTTCCCACTAAATGCCTGTTTGCGAAATTAATTTTGCGGTCCCCCAGGTAGAAGTCGCGTATGGCATATGTGGCTTTGGTTATTAGACGAATGTCTCCGTCGAAATCTAGTACTTTATGGCTGATTCGTGACCACATCCGGTCAATTCGGTCCAGGACGAACGGGTACAAGTACGTGACTGTAATTCATTATTCAGGTTATCAGTTTATCGTGATGCATTGAGACAATCGAGAGTCTGCTTAAATTTTACCGATTCCAAGACTATTCCCTTCATTTGCGACGATTCCACTGATCCAGGGCACCGAACTCACGTCGCCTCTTTCGTACAAGTTATCTGGAATATCTTCAAGAAATGCATTGGGTCCGGGTGGCTCAGCGACTGGTCCCATGATAACTCCAGGAAATATCCAGTATTGCTGAAAACGTGAAGGGGTAAGGGAGTCATTAAACGGGCGACGGAGACTAAAAGTAAATCGAATCGACTAGACTGCTTACAGGCAGCTTTAGTTCATGGTACAATGAGAGATGCGGGTCACGCCTCCGCATGCACTGAACCAACAAGGTGGTATCGTTGACGGGGCAGCCCAAACTCGCTGCTAAATTGAAGGTAAACCGAACCGTCTCGTTTCGGACGCCCCAAAAACAGAATGAGCTTCCACTCTGAGATATGGCAGCGTGAAACAGACCTAAAATCCGTCCAGCCAAAGTATGAACTAGTGTTAATGTTTTTCTTCACGTGGCTCAAGGCCCAGGCGAGGTGCGAATTTTGCATTTACCTCGGCTCTGCTTCGAAAGCATGTGAAGGTGGACCGCCACGGCGCCAGCGGATTGGCCCAATAACGTGATTCGGGACGGATCTCCGCCAAAATAGGCGATGTTGTTCTTCACCCATCGGAGGGCGAGATTTTGGTCTTTGAGACCCCAATTTCCGGGAGCCGCTTCGTCTCCAGTGCTTAAAAAGCCTGAAAACTATACGTTGGGACAGGAACAGGTCAGCATCGCAAAACTATATCAAAAACGTTACCAAGTGCTCCCAGGCGGTAATTAACCGTGACGAGGATGACATCTCTGTCCAACAAATACGCTGGGCCGTAAAAGCCTCCACTTCCAAAGAAGAAGCTGCCTGTAATTCCAGTCCCAATCAGTCCAGGCTTCATGATGTTCTGGTAACCTTTCTACTCTCAATTTGCTTACCACCGTGAATAAAGAACAAAATTGGGAGCGTCGAGTTCTTCCAATTTTTGCTGGTGTACCGAAGCTGTGAAACCAGACAATAAAAACAAAAACTCTAATTAAACGAACCGTTAATATAATCAGATCCCCAGGCTTGTAATTCCGAATTCGATTCGAACCTGTGGAGTATAAATATTTAAGTACAGGCAATCCTCGGATCCAATTATCCTCAGCAGCTGCAATGCATCTACTTGGAGGCAGACGGGGCTGGGTTTTGTCGCAGAGTACACGTTTTGCCAGGGCGCGACCGGAACCGGAGCCTTGATAACGCAAGCTAGTTCTATATCTCAATAATTTTTCAGATCAGTTAATCATCTTTCGTAGTTTTACATTATATCTCAGCTGTCCAATCGGTGGCACGGCGTACGGAATCCCCGTGAATGCAAAGATCCGCCTTCCTTTAACGGTTCTCATCGTGAATCCCTGAATCATTCCGGATTCCGTGATAACAAACGGATCCTGCTGCTGCTCCTCCTCGCGTGCTCCCACGCCTAAGCCCAAGCTTAAGCCTTGGGCGCCCTGGCTCGTATTGGTATTTGTTGACACCGACAGCGGACCGCCGGTTAACATAGGGAAGACCGGCGTGAGCGGTGGATTCAGCTCCGCTGGAACTGGAGGGTCGTAATACTTTCTGCATGGAACCACAGCGCACAAGGTATTCACCAGAAACATCCCAAAAACTAACACCATATTATTAAAATCGAGCCAGCCTCGATGTCCACACCCGCTCCGTTGACGGGCGCAAGCGCAAGAAGAGCCTGTTTTGTGCCACGATGGTGAATGTGAAAACAACAATCATAACGTCAACGCAAGTAAAACTCCAACGAAGCTGAAGTGAATGAACAGCGGCAGAAAATGCAGATAAGCAACTAAGCGACAGATGCGACTTGGTTCTGGCGTGTCTCGAGATCAACTGATGAGAGTGTTCAGTGCTGCGCTTGGCAAGATTTTTAGCTTCCGCAGAAAGTTGGTTAGATTAGTTGTTTTGGTCGAGGTCTGGTGCAGATGAGATGCAGATTGAAGATCTCGTTTCATCTCTCGACCGACCTACCACCGACCCTCGAAGTGGTAAGGCAATTCGCAAGTGTTTACATGTGCTAAATTAGATACGCTCGCTGGTCGTCCACTATCCACTTGCACTTAAGAGCCTTAATGCGATTTCGTGCGTATGAGTACAAGATGAAAAGTATCAATATCACTTCTACTTGTTATGCTCTATAAATACAACAATGTAGAAGATTGCTGCAAGAAGCAAGGAGATTCTGATGTTTTTCTGCCGCTGCACTGCACTTAATTGCTCTGCAGGTTGCGGTTTCACCACCAACATTTACCAGCGGATCATTTACTCGTGTTTCAGTGTACTAAGTACAAGATCTTATTAGTCAAGAAAGCGGTCATTATACAGATTAAATCTAGTCTGTTTGCATTTGCTTGAGACTTGAGATCATTGGCACAATTTTTCCTTTTTTGGTCTATGCAATAAATTAATCTTAATTTAGCAATTTTGTTAGTACTGCTCAAGAGCTCTCCAGAACTGAACCCGATTTTCGTAGACTTCATCCCGCATTCGTGAGTCAAAATTAATTTCCAGCAGCTGCTTCCGTCCATCAGCGGCGTAAGGAATCCATTCTCGGGCCATAATTCGTTCGGGACTAGCAGAAAGTGCTGGTTTCCTGAAAACGGGCCCAAAAATGATCAAATTAATGACTTTTGCAAACCTGGGACAGTCTTTTGCTTTCCTTACCCAGTTTGCACGAAACTTGTCCACAGTTTGATGAGATAATCAGATATGATGTATCCTCGATCAGAGGTCGCAATTGGAGCGAAGAATTCCGTCGAGTTGAAGAGATACTGCATTTCATCCATGTGCATCACTCCTGCAAGTAACAAATGCCAAACGCCAAATGCAAAGCAGGCGAGGCGTGGTATTAGGCTCATAGATCTTATCAGTATGAGTAATTAATTAGTGTATGAAGAAGTAACCGTAAGCAGAAGGCATACCCCAATCTTGTGGCGACACGAAGAACTTCTCCGTAACACTGTGCTGCCCGTCGTAAGTAAACAAATACGCGTACAACGGCGCCTGCACGCTCTCCGAGTGTGTCCTCAGCGTCTTGTGGAATGGGACGTAAAAGTATCGGTCGCCTAACATCTGAAAATTGCAAGTTTGCAAACTTCTAAACTTCTCAAAGAACTTTGTGATCGCCGCGTCCGAGTCGAACTCACACTGCTGAGGGACTGAAGTGCCTCGAATCCACTGAGGCTTATCCCGCGCTGGAATCGGCCCAAATAAAATGTCTGAATCTCCTTCGTCAAGTTCCTGTTTAGCACATCGTACATCAGCAATCTCGGAATTGCTTCGTGCACGTGTGTGAGGAGATTTCTGGTCCCAAGGGGAGTCAGATAGTTGACCAGAGCGTAGATATCGCCTTCGTCCCGGTTGACGCCTTGAATTGTCGGAATATTCGCCACGCTGCCCTCGGTGTACAAGGCTGAAGGTGTCGCTGTCAGGAAGGCATGCGTGTGATTCGGCTCCACGACCGGGCCAAACAGAATTGGCGGATTTTCGAACCATTCCTGAAGAAAATGGATAACATTCAATTCATTCTACACATTTGCTTGACGATACTTGACTGGACGGGAGCGGGAGTCCGAATAAAATTCTTACGAATAGTTTGTACTGTGCTGACACGACGCTCTTTGCATTCTTGCGTGTGATGCATTGAACCATACGGCCAGTGTTCTCGTAGTCACATCCTACGCTTTTCCCCAATCTTCGGGCCAAACTCTGCTGATTTGGTGGTAGCGCCCAATGAGAAAGGGCGGACGCTGACTGGATGATTGCTCCTCTGAATTTTCCTTTAGACAGCGGAGACATCATGTGCAAGTGGGTTGAGGCGCCTCCGGCGCTCTGACCTGTGTTTTGGGCAGGCGGCAACATAATTTTTGAATTCCAACTCCAAAAATGACAATAATTATTGCTGAAACTGACCTCCGACCGTAATCCTGGACGGATCACCTCCAAAGTGTGCAATATTCTCGACTACCCAGTCCAAAGCCAGGGCCTGGTCCTTCAGACCCCAATTTCCGTAGCTTGCGTGGTCTCCGGTACTCAAAAACCCTGCAATGCAATTCATAAAGGTGAGAAACTCTTTCCTCTACAAAAGTAAAAGGAGCTATTACTCCAAGCACAAAAAACGTTCTTACCGAGCACTCCCAGTCTGTAATTGATTGTGACCAGAATAATGTCTTCATCCAGCATGTACGTCGGTCCATTCAAGTGCCCGGCGCCCCAAAAGAAAGATCTGCTCAAAGAAATTAGAATTGAAATGCTTTATTGTGCGAACTTTTGAGCTCCTAAACAATGTCGTGCTAGAATTTCGAACTACGAACCCTCCATGAATGAAGATATATACCGGAAGCTTGCTTTCGCTGTCTCGCTTCTCCCGATTCTGCAATTAATCGCATTTCGCATTCAAATGGACACGATTCAAATGTAAATGTGAATCACTTACTTCTGGTGCGTAAATATTCAAGTACAGGCAGTCTTCTTGACCAATAACGTTGTAATATCTCAGGGGATCCATCTGCATGCAGGAAATCTTCTTATCTGCTCGGCGAACGCCCGTCCATCGGTACTTCACTCTGGGCTCCTGAAATTACGCAGGAAATTTCAAATTGCATTGCAGGTGTGTCAACTCCGAACCCAAATGGAAACTTCTCACCTGAAAGCGAAATTCTCCCGTTGGCGGCTCGGCGTACGGCACGCCCTCAAACGCTCGGAAAAGCTTGCCATTCAGGGAATTCGCGTAGTAGCCTTCGACTGTTCCACAGTTTGTATCGACGAGCAGAGGATTTGAGCGCTGCACCGGCGGTGGCTCGACGAGCCGCGGTGTTCGTGGCGGTGGAAAAATATGGTCACACGCAGCAAACGTGCAGATCAGACCTAAAACTCGGGTGGCACTAATCATCTCGGCCTCTTGGCACTGACACTGACAGCTGATTAATGGATCTGAACTCCGAGCCGAGGGAAAACACAAATGGACTGAAGACGGAACTGTATTGGAAGCCGAGTCGATGAAGCGGCAGCGGACGCAGCGGCTTCGTTCAGTGCTCGCTCGAGCTCAACGTTTGATAATCTCTCAGCTGGAAGTGGAAGTACTTCGTGTACATGTTTTACTTCAACAATACGAATCAAAATACAGTTGATTTGACGCAGCCATGATTTGATATCAAAATGGGAAGTGGATAACCTCCACGCAGGAACACAAACGAGACGCGAAACGTGCTGGCCTGGCCAGGCTGTCGGTAAAAGGAAGGTCAATAGCATAAACATCGTTCATCATTCAACTCGTAATTAATTTCTACGCTGGCACGACGCACGTTCGCAAATGGCTGAGTGCCGCCTAAGCTAAGGCTCGGGAGGCTACAGACAACGGCCACAAGGTAATCAAGAAGCAGCAATGAAGAATTTCAAGTTTAGTATGTCAAGTTTTACTTTTCAAACTTGACACATTAATTAATATAACTGTGATGCGCATATTTATCTATTTGTTGCGTTTAACTGGTGCAAATGTAGCAATTGCAACAATTGCGAACTGCCAGTCGAGCTGCACGCATTTTACATTTTCTGGTTGACCTTGACGTACTCAAACGATATCGAAATATTATCTAATCAGTTCACACTGGAAGAGATCGGAATTTACGGTTTACGGATACGCATTTCGTCAGGTTTTCGTTGCCGGATTTCAAAATCAGCAGCCAAATGTGGATATGAATTTCAGGTCTATGTCTAACTACGCATCAGTCTTTGTCGTGTGAGTTATACAAACGAGGCATCGTGCTCGATTAAATTATCAAATTATGAAGAAATTAGTTAATTGAATCAAATGATTCCTTTGTTCAGTTACGATTTTATGTTCTAGATTTGCTGTGCTCCTTTTAGAGATTACTTTCCTTGAAATCATCTGATGTACATAAACATAGCACAGCACGGAAATGCCAGCCAGCAAAAACTGCCACTGCGAAGGCGAAAGTGAATGAATAAATACGCTGTTCTCTGTGTTCTGTGTAATGTTAGCTTTTGTAATTTTTCGTGGCGAAGAGGACTCATTTTATTAACCTAGCAAGTAGGACAGTAGCAGTAAGCTTAGAACTTAATTTTAATTGTTTGTTGTCGTTATTGTCTATTGTTAATTTAGTGTAAGGCTTCATCCATTGAATTTGACCGTTTTAGATTATTTGATGCTATGCTAAGCCGTAATTCAGTGACCAGTAATTTTGTAAGTTCTGCTTCATTCTGTAACTAAAACTAACGGTCCGACGAGTTGACAAATTCGAGTTAGATCAGTGATATCATAAAACCTACTATAGCGCGTCACGTTTCGAACGAAAACTGTATGACGGGTAAGATTTGTGGGTCGATCCTAAAAACTTCTTACGGCATTGACTTTGGTGTTGTTTTTATGGTGATTTACATTGTCATCATCTCTTGGACGTGGACCTTAATTCTTTATCGCTGATTTTTTTATCGTATTCGTAGGGAAGCTGAAATCCACAGGCACGCGCCCGTCACGGCTGACAAATTCTTCGACAAGATTCACCGTCGCGCTGTTGGTTATTGGCATTAGGCATTCGAGTCGGGTTGTCCAAGAGTCTCATCATCTCAAACCTAATCAAAATTTTGTGTGAACTCAACTGACAAGAGCCTGAACTAATACAGCAGTGCAATTAACGACAATGCTGTTCCAGAACCAGATCAAGAATGAGCTGAACAAGAGTGCTGTGATAATGATTATGAACAAGAATGAGAACCACCGAGAACGCGATGACAATTTCGAGTGACCACTGACCTGGAGCAAGAGCAAAGTGACAAGAAGACGATCGTTCCTCAGACCAAGGCTGATCGTACAAATTAAATTACGAAGCTTCGTGCCAAGTGCCAACTTTCTGAACACTAAACACTTTTGAATGTCAATCGCAAACAATCGCTCCTGTGCTTCTCGAGATTAAATAGTCTACATGGAAAATCGAAGCTTGAGCACAGAGTCTTCCCAAGAAAATAAGTGAGCCTTCGATTGATTAAATTTCATGCTTTAGCTAATTGGCAGAATTTAATTGCATGTAAAATTGATGAATGCATTTTTTTGTAGAATGGGATTACTGCTTCGACATGCAAGTCAAAATTCACTGGACGAATCAAATCAGAATCCGTCAAACTCTCCGGAAGAAGATGATTTCAAGCCGATGTATAAAAATGTTCTTCATTTTGAGAAAGCGTTTGGAATCCTGGATACCTTGAGAAAGTAACTACAACGCTACAGAACGCAAATTGAAGAAAGAACTCATCTGATGCTTCGTTTCTCTTTTTTTGTGCAGGGGCAATATAATGTGCGACGTGACGCTCGTGGCTGAGGACACTGAAATCCCAGCTCATCGAATGGTCTTGGCCGCCTGCTCGCCGTATTTCTACGCTATGTTCGCCACGCCAACGTTTGAGGAGAAGGATAAGGAGCGAGTCACAATTCAAGGCGTGGATCCGATTGCTCTTCAGCTTCTTATCTCGTACGTGTACACGGGCCAAATCAGCATCACGGAAGACACGGTGCAAGTTCTGCTTCCAGCCGCCAACCTGTTGCAGTTGTCTGACGTGAAGGACGCGTGCTGCGAATTTCTCAAGACGCAGCTTCATCCTTCAAATTGTCTTGGCATCCGAGCTTTTGGAGATGTTCATTCGTGCTTGGATCTTCTCTCTGCAGCGGACACGTTCATTCAGTTTAATTTCTCGGAAGTTGTCGAATCAGAAGAATTTCTTTCGCTCTCCGCTTCGCAAGTCGCCAATCTGATCTCCAGTGACAAACTGACTGTTGCGTCAGAGGAAAAGGTTTTTGAATGCGCTTTGAATTGGGTGCGCCACGATCAGGACACGAGACAGGAATTTGTACCCATGCTGATGGAGCACGTGCGCCTACCGCTGCTGCCGCAAGAATATTTGGTCCACCGTGTCGACGATGAACCACTGCTGAAGACAAGTCCACAGTGCAAAGATTTACTGATTGAGGCTTTGAAATTTCATTTACTGCGAGGCGAACAAAAGGCCACGTTCACGAGCCCAAGGACAAAGCCGAGACAACCGTGCGGACTGCCGAAAGTGTTGCTGGTGGTTGGCGGTCAGGCTCCGAAGGCAATTCGAGTAAGACGTTCTGAAATCCTTCCATTTCATTTACCATTTGCTTTGCAACCTTGTAAACAACTTTTGTGTGCAGGTTGTTGAATCGTACGATTTCAAAGAAGAGCGATGGCGTCTTCTGGCAGACATGCCCACGAGACGTTGCCGATCCGGGCTTGTCGTGCTTCAAAACAGGGTTTATCTCGTCGGAGGTTTTAATGGCGGTCTGAGAGTGCGAACGTGCGATATCTTCAATCCTCAAACGGGAAAGTGGTCCTCCGGGCCCGCCATGAACGCGCGACGCTCTACGCTGGGCGTCGCGGTGCTGAACGACAAAATTTACTCTGTCGGAGGATTTGACGGTTCAACTGGGCTGAGCAGCGCGGAGGTGTTTGACTCGAATTGTAATGAATGGCTCAACATTTCACCAATGTCCACGAGAAGGAGTTCAGTTGGAGTGGGTGTTGTGAACGGCAAAGTCTATGCTGTAAGATTTTAAATTCCATAAATCTTCAAGCCTCCAGCAGAATTTACAAAGACAATACGCCCTGTGCCATTTTCAGATTGGAGGCTACGACGGCTCGAGTCGCCAGTGTCTGAGCAGTGTCGAGGCGTACACCCCGGAAACGGACAAATGGGAGCCGGTGGCAAGCATGAACTCGAAACGATCGGGCGCTGGAGTCGGGGTCCTGGACAATTTACTGTATGCGGTCGGTGGTCATGACGGCCCCATCGTTCGGAAGAGCGTTGAGGTATATGACTACGCGACGGGCGCGTGGAAGAATGTGGCGGAGATGAATTGCTGCAGACGGAATGCGGGTAAGAGCCTTATCAGTTAAAATTCCCATCTTCTCGACGCTATGCTCATTGCTCACATTGCATGCTGGTTTTTGTCTTTCTGGCCAAATTGTTCGAACTTTTAACGCAATGGGCCGAAAAATATGCGAATTCCGCAAAGAATTGCGAGAATGATAAGCATTTTATTGGGTGACAGAAGTGCTGTAAAGTTTAAAGGCTTTAACCCATATAAAACGAATTACGTAACAAGTTATTCGTCTCCAATGAATGCTCAGCGTAGTGTTCAATGCAACAGGCAATGCATCGCTCGTCCTTGTTCATAACACAGAAAAAACTCTGCTACATTCAACATACGGTAGCGTGGCCGAGCGGTCTAAGGCGCTGGTTTAAGGCACCAGTCTCTTCGGAGGCGCGAGTTCGAATCTCGCCGCTGCCAGAAATTTTTTGTTTTTGCACCGTTTTTTCGCATTCTTATCAGTCACCTTGCGCGTTATCGCTGCCATTTGCTTTACGTGCGCTAAATGCCTTATTTTATTGCTAATTTAACTAATTTGCCCATTTTTGCTGCCATTCTTTCAGGTGTCGTCGCGATAAATGGCATGCTGGTTGTGATCGGTGGAGACGACGGTAAATTTCTGTGCATAAGTCACACAAATTCGTACAAGATTCAAAGTATACTTCATGAGATACATTAAAATACGGTGTCTCTTATGAATTCAGGTACCAGCAACCTGTCGTCCGTCGAAGTGTACAGCCCCCAGAACAATACATGGTCGTACCTCAATTCGTCGATGGTCGTCGGTCGCTCGTACGCGGGATGCGCTGTTATCGACAAACCACAGGGATATCAGTAGTTACCAAAGCAGAAACGAAAGCACGCCGCGCCACGCAGTTGGCTAATTGCCATCGCTGGCCAGCTGGCTCACCAGCATAGCATAGCAGCTCGACTAGAACAGAACACAAAGCGTGCTATTTTGTAATACATTTTTCCTTCAACAAAATTTTTGAATAATGGCCGCGCAAATTGCAAATTGCATGAAAACAAACGCGTCTAGTGTGTTTGTCCTTTCCTGAGCTAAAATGCTTAATGCTCCTTCCCTCTTCCCTTTCCTTTCGTCACCGGTCACATCGGTGTCAAATTTCATCGAGAGAATCTCATCTGAACTGTATAAGGAACTTTTATTCGAACCAAACTCAAATTCAAGCTTTATTTTATCCATACCACATCAGACCACCACGAAAATCTAAATTGTACGTAACAAAATTATTCTTGTATTATAATCGTAAACTTATCGGTACGCGTGTAATAAAAATTGGAACTGAAAATACTGCACTGCACTGAAATCAAACGCCTTGAAGGAGAAACATGACGTAGGTCGTCATGATGCTCGCCATGCAGAGGACCGTCCCCCGCGAAAACGTGAAGAAACCTAGTGCTGAGAAAGAGACGGGGCTCGTTGAGTTCGTGGCGAGATACGCCATGATGAGGTTGGTGTGATTTTGCACCGCATCGCTGTCGCTGTCGGAGTCGATTTCTCCTTCTGCCAAGGCGCAGTTGGCGTTGGCGTTGACGCGAAGGAGGCACTGCAAGAGGCGTTGTCAAATCGCGCCGAGGCCTCGTACACTTGGCCGAGGTGAAAGAGGATCATTGTGAGTCTGATCATGAAGATGATGGTGTGGATGAAGAACACGATCGGTTGATAGAGTCGAGATCGTTCTCTTCTGTGCCCGTCCTCACACTCGCATTCCCGCTGAGATTCAGAGCCATGCACAAATTCATGTACTTTATCAGGAGGAAAAGGCGGAGGCAGTTCTTGACCGTGATCAGCGAAACGTACACGGCGAGCATCGGACCCACGAGTTCGTTTAGGAGCCGCTGCTCTAGTGCGATGCAGTCGAATTGCTGAATTGCCCTTAAAATTAACTGTACGCGGTCCAGCTTCGTCGTCGTCGTTTTTTCGTAGTTGTGCCTGACCCTTGTCCAGGCACAGGCACAGGTATGGATTCTAGCTTGAATTCCAGCACCAGCATGTTGATGTCATCTCTTTTCGAGTGCACCGCCAGCTTGGATTTGACCTCCTCCTGAAACTTGTCAATCGTCTTGATGAAGATCCGGGCGAAAAGTGAGCTGAGGATCTTGATTAGCGTAAACGAGAATGTATGAAGCATGGCAAACACAAACTGAATGGCCGTCCCCGCCAGCACGAGTCAGATCGAAGGATCCTCGCCGTCCGCGCTCGAGATGTAGTACGAGATCGGAAATTCACTTCCATTCTGATTCGGGCCACGGCGGATGAAATGGTGTAGATTGGGCCTGGAAGATGATTCGCTTTGATGTAGTTGTACTTGTCGAAGAAGAAGCAGAGGTCTGACCGCTTGAATATTATGAGAAGGATCAACGACGCGTTGAGTGACGAAATTAGCCAGCAGAGCACCACGACAAACTGGAAGGCACTTTTTCGGTGGTAGATGCAGGTCAGGAACTGGAAACACAGATACAGCAGGTATCCGATGGTGATAAGAAGCGAGACGGGCGACCGGCACGACAGCGAAGAGCGTGGGTCGAAATGCAGGTTGCCGGCTGCGGTCATTTGGAGTGGGAAAACGCCCAGAATTTGTGATACCCTCAGAATTGGGAGCAGGAGCTCCATGCAGTGAATTCCATGGTGGTGCCCTGTGCGGTGGTGGCGGACGTTGGCGACGCATGCGAGCCTCTAAGAACTCAAATGTCGAACTGTGATTTGACTATTTCTTTTGATAAAGCTAGTTTATAAAACGGCGTACGCTGAAGATGATAGCGAGAGGAAGAAGATAACTTCAAGTCAGTCACGAAAGTCACCACGCAAAAAAATATAGAGCGCTGGCGGAAATTAAAACACTGGCAAGCAACTTATTAATTTATATTGTTCTGTATCCAGCTTTTTCTGCAATCCATCCATCAGTGACTTTCTTTAACACAAAATAAAGTACGTTGTGCTATCTTGGCTTGGTTTTGGTTCCTTCTGGCGAAGCATTATAAGGTGATCAGTTTTATTTTGATCGTCTTGTGATTGATTGCTTCCAATCTCCTCCTCGTCTGGATCCGGCCTAGCCATCTGCACTGCAAGCGCTGTTAATCGGTTGATACTGCTCAAAATAAGATACACAGAGCCCCGGATCATAAGTTACAGTGTAATATAATTGATGAAGATGGTAAGATAAATTGAGGATGGGCTGTAAAAAGCTGCTAGAAAGTTGATCTTGTTCCGGATTCCTTTTCTTGTTAAATTCAGGAAGGAGACAGAAAAGAGCAAGCAGCAAAATAATCCACGCCACAAATAATAATCAATGAATCATTTATTTAACAGCTTCAAATCAGATGCTCAATGCAACGATTTCACAAAAAACCGCAAGCAAAAACTCAAATCATAAGCTTAAAATCATAATTACACGGTGCGTAATTAAAAATAGGATTACACAAAATATATCCAGCGTTTTGGCTCAGGTACAGTGAGTTAATGAGTAGAATAGTTAGTACATCAGTAAATCATAACCAAAGTGGTAGAATAACACAGATCAAACTGACCCTGCACAAAAATAACCGTGCAGTAGTGCAGGGCATCAAAATCAAAATAGTACAAAGCAAACTCAGTTGTAAAAATTAACGAAAAAGCGTTTAAAAAGTTAACTCTCGTCAGATCAACGTTTATGCTTAAGATCTACGTTTTAGATATCTCGTTTCGTTAAAGTACGCAGCAACAACAGCAGCGTTTCGGAGTCCTGACTTTCTTTCTGCTGACTGCCGGCGTCATGACAATCGCGCAGCCGTCGTCAGTCCCGAGAATGACTGACGACTCTTTTTTATCCATGTTTGCGGTCGTGGCAATCTCCATTGCCTCAATCAGCAGTGGATCGTCAGCGTCTGCGGCGCTCGCCAGCAGCGCGTGGACGTGCCCGTTTTTATGCGGCCCGATCGTTGAAGACTTGTTCAAAATTAGCTCGTTTGGGGAAAATAACAGCAAATTATTTGTCGCGGTTGCGTTAATTGAATAAGAAGGAAATGAAGCGTCTTTTCCTTTCCAGAGTCCATTACAAGTACTGGAGCCGCCCGTAGGAACTTTATTGTGTTGCGAAAAATTGGATGCAGTGCCGCTGCCCGGCGACTTGGCTCTCCGGAGATTATCTTTCAGAAACGAAATGAAAGAGCATTGACAGCGGGATTTTGAGGCCGGAGCGGTGGCTTGTGGCTCGGGAAATTCTGTGGGAAATTCGCTCACGTAAATTCTACCTGAAGGCGGTGGAGCCTCAACCGTTGGCATGTTGTCCATTAAACTCTCTGTGTTTGAGGATTCGTGGTTTGTTGCACCAGGCTCGAGTGTGTTGAGATTAAGCGCGAGGTAAACAGGCTAAAAGATTTTTAAAAAACTAATTAAGGAAAAGGATAATTAAAAATAGGAAAATGAACAGAAATTCCAAGTGAATAATTACCTTGTGGTCCCCCATGCAGACGTCACTCCCAATTAACTGATATTCGGGCTGAACTTTCTGCGGGTAGGAAACTTTCAGTTAATAACTTTCGGCGTGAATCTTTCCTTGTCAAATGCACTTTGAACCTTTGAGATCTTGAGTTTGGCAAGAGAATTGAAGAGCACACGATCGCACCAACTTGGACATCGTGTCCTCATGAATTGATTGGCAATGTCTTCGTCGAATGGATATGTCGGGTGAAACTTTATCTCGAGCTCCAGCAAATCGTCAAACTGCTTGGCTTCAAAATCGTACGGCAGAAGCTGCAAATCAAGAAATGTGGCAAATTAGTTACGGTCCCCAGAATGCGGTCGCGGTTGAAGTGAAAGTCAAGTAAAAGGAAACATGATTACCCAATTAAAATTTTGCTTAAACTTTTCCTCGTGATCTTTCACGATAAGAGTTTTCGAGTCCATAAAGAATTTTCCTTCCTGCAACTTGTTATTGTTACTGTTGCTGCTCGGTTTTTCGTGAACATCGTTTTGGAGCAGAGAGAAGACGTTAAACGTGTCCACTCGGAAATTGAAGTCACCAAATATGAACATCGGATGATTTTCTAGGTGGTCATTCTTGAATCTGTACAAAGACATATGCAATCTGCAATAATGAACATGCACATAAGAATTTTCATCAACTTACAATTCTAACGTGTAATTCAACGTTCTTTGCCGGTTGGCGGCGAACGGCGATGGGAAGGACGAGGAGGCGACAACATTTGAAGAATCGTGGAACAAGTGGATATTGACTAAATCTACAATTGTGCCCCGGAGTCTCCATCTTGTCCTGAGGAAACCCTTCCTTGACCACTTGAACTAAAAGCAAAAGAGGCATTCCGATTTTCTATTTCTTGTACCAACTGTAATGGCAAATGGCAATGGCAATTGGCAAGCGTCTTACGTTAGGAAAAAACTGCTGAGGGAACTTGTGCTTTTGTTTCCGTTCAGTCAGCTGCAGATCTTTTCCGATAAATAACTTCCCGTCTCCAGTAATAGGAACAAATTCGGATTCTGTAAGGAAGGAAATAAACTATGAAGTTGCATAATGAAAGAACCGTCATCGCGTCGCCCGCATGTCGCAATTTTCCCATTACGAATGCATCGAACGCTCAATCCACATCAGACACAACGTAAATTAAGTGCAATGAAATGATTAATGACACTTTGAGCTTGATATGCTTCAATAGCGAACTCGCGCTCGTGCACGACTGACCGTTGTCGTACAGCAATCAATAACAATCAAGCTTCATCAATGTTAATCACGGCTAAGGTTACTTGCTATGCGTAAGCGTATGCCATATTCGCCCTCGCCACTAACCTTGAAAGTCCCAAATCTGAATGTCATCAATTCCGTTTCGAATGAAATACACAGAAGAAAGAGCCTACGTGAATACGAAAGTAGTCAAGAAATTAAGTGAAGCAATTTCAAATTCTAAATTTTATTGCAAGTTTGAGCCTCCTTACCGTAAATTGATGCTGCAAATCGGAATCTGAGTCGACGAAACCCTCAGCTAGCAGAAATCCAGCGGATTTGAAATTTTCTACCAAAACACTGAAAAGACAAAGCAAAGATTGAGACACAATGAAAATTAGTTTCAGATTATACTCATCATACTGCAATTAATCAGGGCAGACAACGGAAGGCTAACTTTAACGTTCGCACGCAAGAAGAAGCTTACCTGAAGAAAGTTTGAATGACTTCACTCCCATTTTTGTACAGTTTTCCTCCAGTTTCTTGAAAATGAAATGCAATAAACTCGGGTTGCTGAATCTCGACCGTCTGATAACAGAACAGAAATAGTCAGCGTGCAATTAACTAGTGCAAGCTAAACTAAGAGCAAACCCTTGAAAGAGTTTGTTGAACATACTTTGATAACTTCTTGCATCCAGGTTGTCAATCCGTTATCAACCTAGGAAGTAAACATTCACATAATATCAAGTTTTGACAATTTGGGCAGCGTCGCCTGTCCTCATTCTTGTGATTAAAGGCATTCGGTATTCCTTACGTTTTCAAAGACGGACCCGACATTGGCGGTTATCAGCAGGACTCGGAGATACATTTTGGCGATTCGGGCACAGATATTAAAGAGGAAATTGCAGCTCGGGCTCGACGAGAGAGGTGCTAAGCACCTAACGAATGCGACCGCGATATGATTGTCTTCCGTTGCCTAATTCCGGTCCAGGGTAAATTAATCAAGCACCACTCTAAGTTTGGAATTTGTTCACCGGAACGTGTTACATTGTGTGTAATGGCACTTGTCACTTGTAATTCATATTTTAATGGATTGTTCACTTTTTTTTTTACCACTTGACGCTTAGCACTTTAGTGTTTGGCACTTCATAGTTGTAAGTTCAAGTTCAGACTCCACAATGACACTATTAATTGGCAACTAATTACAATAAATGGCTGTCGAGTACATTCCAGCCACAGCCACCCAAATTGGCTGAGGAATTCAAAATACACGACTTCCAGCCTTTTTTGTAGTACGTCCCGACCTTTTTCGGTGCTCTCACTTTTCTCTTCCTCTTCGTATTCTCGTTCCGTAGTGGCGTGTATCTGTCCAATGCCCCTTTTGCCGTGGTCTTGGCCGTGCCGTGGACGTGGTCGAGGATATTTATAGTAGATGACGATCTTCGATACTTCGATACTTCGTTTGGCCGTGCCGTGCGAGAGCGAACGTAGAACGAGTGCAAAAGTCTAACGCAATCAGACCAGGAAGGTTTTGATTAATCTTAATCATATCTTTAATCTTAGCCGGATCAATTACGATTGCAGAGCAGATTGTGTATGACAGTTAATCCGCAGATGATCCGTACCGTCGTCCCGTGTACGTAAACACCGAACAGGATTCACATTTCTCACATTCCTCAGCGGGCAAACGCAAAAAGTACAAATATCACCGTTACGATACACAGTTTACTGGCCGTCGTCTGCGCTGCGAGTAACGGAATATCAAAACAATTACAATTGTTGCAGACTGAAGAGCTTTGACAGTGACACTGACACGAAGATACAAAAAACGGAGCTTGATAAGATCATTTGAAGCTTCTGCTTCAGCTGCTCTCGTGGATTTGGTCTTGCTCTTCTCTTGCACTTGGACTTCATTCACTAAACCCCACGAGCGGACTGCGCTGCTGAACTGCAAGGTTAGCTGCTTCAAGTGCTAGACGCAGTTAATCGTCACCACCACCACCTCTTTCGTAACTGACTACGCTGCACTGACTTGACTTGTGTTTGTCATTTCTAGTTTGTAGCGTTCTTGTTGGCAAATCGTCAAGAATCGAGAAGTGCTACTCGCTTGCTCGCCACTACGCAAGAGAAGTCTGAGAAGTTGGAGCTGAGTCCAAGTTGGTTTTAGATGCTTAGACTTAGAATTCGAGTCGGCCTGCTGGGCGAGAGATTCCAATTACTCTTCACTTTGCTCAGCTCCGACCACGGCCACAGCAGAGGCAGAGCAGAAGCGGCAGCCGACAGCAGAAATGGCTCGTAATTCTAACCACTTACACTTATCTTTATCTCCGTAATGAACTAAATGATGAGTTTCTTCCATGCTGAAGCTAGAAGCTTCCTCGAGTTGCTTTCGTTCTCGTTCTTTCATAAACAGGATGTGCCGCAATTCCGACGCGAAACAACGATTTACTGAAACAAATTCACTCAAGTCAAAGTCAAGAATTAAGAAAATGTACGCATAAAGATGGAGCGGGAATTACGTCGTTTCTGCTTTTGTTCAGTAGGACGACTGGCAAATTGAACTTCGGTGGATTCGTGGCTTCGTGGCTTGATTTTGACTTTGTTCGCTCGGGGTTAATTTAATGGTCATTTAAAGTGGTCATAAAATTTGAATGATCACTTCGCCCGTGCGTGCGTTGGCTCAATCGGTCTAAAATTGCAATTACGCTTGTGAAATGACTGCTTATTTTTTTGTCTCACTTTTCCTTTCCTACGTACAGCTTCAGTTGGTCAGTCCAAGCAAATAAAAGACGACTCGCATCATCGCGTCGAGATTTGCGATTCTCAAATTTCACACCAAAAAGATGAGAAAACAAGGCGTTCGCGTCGTCTGTCGACGTCACATCACGACGGCCGGTCAAGTGGCACTTGCTATGTGGGCTTAATAAAATATGACACCTCAGCTAACATTAAACAGAGCCACACGACGGCAGTGCCTCGGTTCGACGGGATTTTTGGCTTGTTTACACTGCCAACTTGAATCGGATTGGGATTCGATTCGTTTTCAGGTGCTGCTGCTGCTGCTTACTTTCCAGGCGAGTTTCGGTTTCAGTTTCAGCGAATGTTTTAGCGTGCCGACCACCACATGACGATTCGCATTGGCGTCATAAAACTGCGAGAGAGTAAAAAACATATTGCATGTTACGATGAGAGTGACTAATGAGATGCGAAACGTGAAACGGAAAGATTACGTAAAGTTACGCTCCGCTCTGGCTCGGCGTGATTTATCCGGTAACCTGCAATTATTTAATCCCGTTTGACGCGTGGGTCGAAGGTAAGGTGTTTAGTGTTCCAGCTTTCCACAATCTGACCGAGGCGACGGTAAAAAAATAAGCAGGTGAGTCCAACGATGATTAATGGCCAGGCCAGGCCAACTCGTGACTTCAAAAATGACGCTACTGCGTCTATTTTCAATTTGCGAGCAGGAAATTATCAGTCAATTTGTATGAACACGAACTATCGCATCACAGAAACGTAAGTAAATATTTTATAAGTCATATTTCGCGAGTAAACCTGCGCTGCTAATCAGTACGGGCGAGGCGCTGACGTGACGCTGCTGTTCCACACAATCTTGCTTTTTTACACCTGTGTTGGCGATTCGCGAATTACGAATCTCAACTTTCCCAAACGTTCTAAGTTTGCTGGTTTGTTGGCTGGTCTGCTAAGTTGTCACCTTCTCGGATCGAGCGTTAATACTTCTTTGAGAACCGCAGGAGCGCGGTACCTTTCTACCAACTGGTCCTCCTTTACCCGTATCAATCTCGAATTTATTTAAATAAAATGACGCAAGCCCGTAAGCCATAATACATTCACTCGGCAAGACGTGAATGAGATTGTTACAAGAAAAGAAGTCTACTGGGCCAAAGATTTGTTCTCCATTCTCCAGACGTGGTTTTCTGGCGGACGCTTCAGATTCTTGGAACTGGGACTGACCAATTAGTACAAATTAGAGCAAGACACTGTGAGAACTTGGCCTATGACTGGCCTGGACTTTCCTGACTGAGACCAAGCCCACGCGATTAATTAGGGTTAGTGTGGCCTGCGTGTCTAACATCTGTTACTTCTACAATGAATGCAGACTAGACTAACCAACCCTTCAGAAATTGGCAGTTAAATTCGAGAACGAAACTGTAAACAAATGATAATGAGTCTCCATAATTTGCATATTCGTATTTTGCATGAGATCAGTACTGCAACTCGAATATTTGAGGGTTTGGACGTGTAAATATAAAAAAAATAAATCCAAAACCATGAGCTTGACCGGATCTAGGCCGACGAGCAGGTAAATTGCTATTGAACGGACATTTATTCAACTAAGTTCAACAAATACAGTTTACATTTACAATGGACGAAAACACGACCGACGAGACCTCGAACAAGACAAGACAATTACATCATTTCATTAACATTTATAATTTTGTAAACAACCTGTTCAACTGTGTTGTGTTTCTTTCATCACCAGTCACTTTAATGACTTGACTTAGTTAATAGAGTATTTAAGTAACCCACTAAATTCTTCCATTTAACTATTCATCTAAGACTACTCGACTACTTCGTGGCGTGGGCCAAAGACTGACTAAAACTGCTCCACTACGCTGATTACTGGTTAGTTTAAAATTGAAGACCAAGAATTGGAAATAAGGCATTAGAATTATTTAATTAGTAAATCCTCGATCGATTCGATTCTTGGAATCTTCTCCGTACGAAACTAATTAACTAGTTAACAACAAGTCAACGAGTGGATAACAATCAAAAGGTCAAAGTGTACAGTATTGAATATGTAATTAAGATAATAGTTTGCAATCAGCATCGTTGACGTTGAGAATGAGTTGATATAAGTATAAAGGTAAAGTCTTCAGATTGAAATGCAACAGAATCTTCAATATAATTAAGATGAGCCATTCAGTCACAAAATGCACGAAACACGACCGACCGACGTCGACGTTAATAATCGTTGGAGAAATTGTGATTTGTTTTGTACTTAATTACCATTATCTAAACTTATCATTGACTCGTGCCACAGCTCAGGAACAAGATTTAGCAATGTAAGAAGAAGTGGCGTGTGGCCGGCGAGATAAAAACAGGCGTGATGACGCATTTCTTTATGTAGTTGCTCAATTCAACAAATTCAACCCAGCCGACCCAAGCCCAAGTCCAGATAAAAAGCGGTATGGAAGGCGGAAGATAACAAAATAAGGTTGCTAGTTTTTAGTGCACGAAGCAGTCATTTTGTCCACTAAATTGCATAGATTTTTTCCATTGCGGATTGCGGTGACAGGCCATGCCAAAATTGGCAAAGGAACTTTGTTTTTGCAACTTACAGCCGGTCTGTGATCAACCAGGCCAGAATCGTTATCAGTAAAATTCGGAGTCACGTGGCAGGCACGGCACAGGACAAAGTCAGACCCGAAAGTACATTAAACCGCAAAGCAAACACAATTAGCATAATAAATTAGTGCACGACAAAGAAAATGATGTAAGATTCATTAAACACGAACCACGGCCACGAACGGAATCGGCCAGCCAGGCCGATGACGCACGAAGCTGCGGGTTCATAAATGCTTCGATATCGCTGAACACACAAAAACTAGTTACTAGTTACCAGTTACCAGCAGCATAGCACCGCATAGCAGTAATTTGCATGGAGTAATTATCGTGCCTCTCCATTAAATCAGCTTGAGATCGGTTTCTTTTCTGTTTGCTTAAGTTGACTCCTTAACGACGTCTTTCGTCCAGCAATCATTCGAGCCGTGCCTTGGGAAAGAAGTGTCAAGGCATAAAATTGCAATTAATTAATGCAAGCAAATGAAAATGCTGTGGAAAAATGTGACAATGACTCGAAACACGTCTCAGCTCAAAGCGGGTACGTGATGCATGTGATTTTTACAAATCATGATAGACTTGTCGCCAGCAGAAGTCAAGTTCAAAGTCCCAAGTCTAGATTTCTGGGAAAATTAGAGAATCGCAATGAAAGAATGAAGCAAAGAACGTAAAATGCAAAATAAAGTACGAATTTATCTACGAGTTTATTTCCTCGTAAATTCACCATTGTTGGCCGGACTTTTGCACAGAACGAACGAGAAATAATGCGAAACTCAAAGTCAATGGACATGCACGTATAATTGGACAATGATAAGATTCTTTTCAGTAATTCAGTTCAGTAGTAGTACGGATTAAGTGAGGTACAGTATCACGAATCATGATCACGTCTTGACGTTAACGTGAAATAAACTGCCACTGGCCAGGCCATTCTTTCAGCTTCTTCGTCTTGGAGTACAAGTTCTAAGTGATTGACTAGCGAGACTAATGACTAATGACTATCTACAGAACTGTACTAAAATTTCATAAATTAATCACATCACATCACGAAAAATCAAGATTTCAATTGCCACTCGTGCGTCGTGCTCGAGCGCGTACGCAAAACTTCAGGAACTATTTTAAAAATTCATAATTCTCATCTCAGTAATTCGCAAAGTAAAAACATCCAACGTGCCCTGTTAAATTGCTCGCTCGGCGCGACGGCGCAGCTTTACTGATTCTCAAACTTGTCCAGGAGGCGAATCTTGAGTGATCCATCCGCTCCGCATGAAAACAGTCTTCGACATGGGTCAAGGTGCAGTTGTGTCACGCCCTGGCCAGGAATGTTTTTGAAGAAGCCCGAGCGCGGGTGCTCGCCTTGGAAGGCGGCGCGAACGTTTCCTGCAAAGTCCCAGACGTGAACGTCACCGTCAGCCGAGCCCGTGCAGAAGAATTCTTCGGAGGGATCCAGACACATGCACTTAACGGCGCTGTCATGGCCTGTTCAAGGACGAAACAACAGTTAAGAGCACATCCAGTCAATCCTGCATGAAATATTTGCAATTTGCACTTCATTGGGACGATGGACCACCTTGATTGTCATTGAATGCATTGCATTGCAAATTTGCATGAGTCGAAGTTCGAATGACTCGAGACCATGTTCATTAAAAACTCTATTCATCTAGTAGAAAAAATCGAATGACGCACGACACGAATTCCAATTACATAAAACAGTCGACAAGACAATCAAACCCACAAACCACAATTTAAAGCTATAATTCAAATTGCCGTCTGTGGACAAGCCAGCGCTAGCCGGGCTGACCCAGCATGCCTGCTCGGCTAATCAATTTCAAGACCAGTTAAACGTGACATTCATTTACCTTGAAAGCGATGACGGAGTGAACGTTGCCGCACGTCCCAAATGCAAATTATTCCCTTTTTGCCTGCCGAGATGAGGCACTGATGTTCTTCAGCGTAAATGAGGGCAGCGCAGCCCTGGATGGAAAAGGCGAAAGGATTTCAGGATTTGTTGCCTGAAGCTGATGCGAGCCGAGAAGGCCAAAACAATACCTGATCATGGCACGTGAACGCCGCAATTTGGGCTTTGGGTTTAGGCATCAGCGTGTCCCAAATCGCAACGTTCTTCGATTCCGCGCTCATTCCAGCGGTTGCAATCAAGCTGGAGCTTCCCAGGAAAACAAAGTCACTCGTTTGCTTCGTGTGACTTTGACCGGTCTAAATGAAGATGATCAGAACCATGTTAAGTAATCGGTATTTTGAAGAGCAAAGTCAGCAATGGGAATTCCTTCAGTTCTTGTTGAATGCATCTTACATAAAACGGTCTCGGATTCGTCCCGATCTGCCACAGACTCAGGCGGCCGTCTCCGTCAGAGACACCGAATTTGCTCCCGTAAAATCGAATGCGCGTCACTTTTGCGAATGTGCCAGGCGGTCTGCTAACTGACACAGGCTGCGCGTGGGTGAATTCCCAGAGTCTCACCGAGCCGTCTTGGTTTCCGGTTAAATCTGACACAGAAGATATTATTAACTGTATGATCTGGAGAATATATTTAGTAAAATTATAAAAACTTACATAACGGCAAAGAAGCATGAGAAGCCATTCTTCTCACGCCATCAACTCTGTGCTTCAGGATCTGAAATTTAAGAAAAATTACTAACTGAAAGAAATTGGGCTTTAGAATAGTGCATGAATGGATAAAGCGAATACAATAATGTGGGTTTTGAGATAATTAGCTAAAATCTACATTCTACAATGCTGAAACAAAAAAATTCAGTGGGCGTTATGAAGTGAGTAGAACTGGACAAAAACCAAACGATGCTAATTGTCAACGCTGGGAATTAGGAATTACGATGCATAACTTCAATCTAACTCTCACCGGAAGCATAAACCGCCTCGACCTATCAAACACATATTGCACAAAGTTTGCATCTGTGCAGCCGGGGAAATTCAGTCCTTTTATCTTTCGGTAGCATTTTGGAAGAAGGAAACCAGATTTACAATTAACAAGTTGCCGCAATTAATTACATGAATTAGCCTAATGATTTGAAAGAAATATTTGCACCAGCTTACCAGAGAGTGGCTTCCTTTGGTCGGTTTATCCAGCTGGGAAACCATGGACCGATCTGAAGGACTTTGCACAACCAAGTAGGAGGAGCCAAGCAATGTTTCCGGATCCCTGAATTGAAATAAACGCTGAATAGCAAAAAGCAAAGTGGCTCAAAGAGTCCGAGCGAATTTTGGCTGGAATGCACTCACTTATGCAAGTTGATCAAGTCAAACTCAAACTGATCTTGAAACTTCCAGGAATCCATGTCGAGCAGCACTCCAATGTCGAGTTCTTGCACTTCCTTCGGAGTGCTCACGGCAATCATCCCGACTTTGGCCTGTTAATGTATAAAGTGAAAAATTGCATTAAGCATGAGCCACTGGAATTTCACTTCCAAGTGATTTCAGGTTGAATTCCCTTACACTATTCACGCAGAAGGCCGAAATGGACTCATGATCCTTGTGGACGATTCGAATGGGAGCGAGCGTGTTGCTCTCCTCGATCTCGGATTCGTTGTCGCCACCATCACGGACGTCTTTCGCCTTGGTTCGCATATCAATGCTTGACTCCCACAGCGAAATGGTGTCCTCGGCCCTTTTCTTGCCGAATACGAATCGAACAAAAATGTCCTGGACATAATCTTCACGTACGAGATAATTCCACAGTCGTCGAAGGTCGAAAGTTGATTTGGACATCCTACTCAAAAGGTGACGAAAGACGAAACTTTAATAAACACTTGGTACTTGTCAAATATTTAACTTACATAAACGGCGTGTTGTTCGGATCCAAAAGAGCTCTGTATTTGTGAATCGGTGGGCCGGTCGAGCTCTCGATTGTCGAGTTCTCTAGAAAGTTAATCGGGGCAGGAGCGGCCGACTCTAGTTCGCGAAAGAGTCGTTCTTGCCAGACTTGCAGTATTCTTATCACTCCGTCCAAGTACGGACTGATGTGGGTCAGCTCCGTCATTTCGATGCCCGCGATGGTGACGATTCGCCTAATCTCAGCTTTAGCAACTCGGATTGCGGCTAGTCTGATTAATCTCCACGAGTAAGAGAATGGATGGTCTTCCTTATTCTCGTCTTTGAGTTTGTTCTTCTTGGATCCGCCCTTCGTGTCCCAGAAGTCGTCTTCGTCCTCCTCATCCTGATCTTCCTCTGGGATGTCTTCCTCTTCGTCGGAGTCCATGAAGACTGGACCAGCGTCTGTTTGATCAGTCCGTGGCCGAGGTTTCGACATCAGGTACGAGAAAATTGGCATTTCTGGTGGGACGAATTTCTCTCGGAACGTCGGCCGCTCTTCCTGAAGGGCGAAAACGGTTTGAACGGTCAGTTTCGTTAATTGAAATGTATCATTAAAGCATTTACCTTTGACAAAGGCGTGGTTGGCACTCGAGGGCTGCTCAGATTAAACTGCTGTCCCAAAAGTTTCATGTTGAACTTCATTCGAGCTTTGTTCAGACTAGCAAGCGTTGTCCACACGGACGAAGGTGAAGTGTCACCTCCATCCTTATCAGATCCTTGACTAGGAGGCTGTAAAATAATGAAAGAAGTCCAATATTGATTGATAAAATGAGAACTGCACCCGAGTAACTTCGAACTTTTTCTTACGTTTAGTTGCTGCAAAGCCGAAATTTTTATTTGACGTTTGGAGCCCCCACCAAAAATAGTCGCGAAGGCGTCAGCGTCCATTTTCTTGGAAATGATTCGATAAATGCTCTTTGCATCACAAACCGCCAGAGCATGAACGAATAAACTGATGTAAATAGCACCGTAGCATTCGACAAGCAGGAATTTAAGTTTTGGGCTGTCTGGATCTTCTTCTCTGGTCAGCATTCCTCGCAGGATGGCGACACCCGGCCATTTTTCAGGCGTGGAGATGATTTTGTCCGAGCCGCCGATTTGAGCTTCGATTCCCGCACTGCTCCATCGCCTCCGTCTTGGCGTGTACAGCAACTGAGCCCCAACGTCGACTCGCGTGTTTTCGTTGCCCTCCGAGTCACTCAGTGACTGGAAAAGACTTGCCGAGAGAGCAATGCCCGAGTCTTTCAGGACGAGAATGAGCCTCCAATCACAGACGATGGAACTCAATTCTTCCTGAGGTGGCTTAATTCCTTCATCTTTCACTGCCAGCTTTCCACCACCATCGGACTCCTCCTCCTGCTCTTCATCTCCCTCATTTCCACCTTCTTCATCCACCTTCGTCCCTACTTCGGATCCTTCCTTTTCCTTCGCCATCACGTCCTCAGGAGGAAGTCCGTTCGTCTTTCCTCTTTGTAAGCTTTGAGTGACAGAGCCTACTTCAGAAGGCTCCGGCTGCACCTCCTTTACGGCCTCAGCCTTCTTCTGCTGGCGTTCATGCAAAGACTCGATTCGTAGCACTGGAACCGCGATAAGTTCAGAAATCGTCTGCAGAATATCACGAGCTGATGACTGGATGAAAGACACTGCCACTTTGTTCGGGTTGGAGACGGCAGACAGCAGTGGAAACTCAGAATGAAGTAACGGGAGTGGCGACAGCAAAGATGGGCCGGTGCTGCTCGTCTTTTCCTTTTGCAGTTCGTCGAGGAGGAAAACCAGCTCGATGTGCACGGAGGAGAGTGAATGCGAATGCAGGCGAGCGAATGCCAACAGAGTTGCGAGCAGGTAGCGATTTGCTCGCAGCCAGCGACTTCGCCGTGACAGCAGTCCCATTTTCCATTCAAGATCCATTTTCTCTGACAGGAGAATGTCGTGAAGGCCGGTTCCAGAAGTGTCGAACTTTGGTGTTAAACTCCTGCCATGCCAAGAAGTTAAAGTTAGTTCGAAGTTCGACCCCTAAATACGAAGCAATTTACAAATTTACCTGTCCCTCACTGCCCACTCGTCTTCCGTGAGATCATCGTCATCGCTTCTGTAGTGACAAAACTCCTTCAGCGTGGGAACCTGCTTCTCGAGCCATGAATACAAATGCAGGCGAAGCTCCGTGCCTTCAATCTGCCCAACCATGCTCACAAGTTCTTCACACATGAGCTTCAGGCAGCACGCCAACTTCAGTTCAGTGGAGATCATCGTGTGAGGATTGTTTAGATTTTCTTCCTGCTCGTTTTCGTCGTCTCGGCCGCTCTCGTCTTTCGACACGGACTTGAGCGTCTCCTTTCTGCTCTTCTGCCTTGCAAGGGCGCCCTGAGATTTTGTTTCTGGGGCTGCCGCTTCTTGTTCGTCAGAATCGTGCTCATCAGTGTCCCAGTCCAGTTTTAGTTCGTCCTCCTCGATTCTTGTCACTGGCTTCGACCAATCGAAGTCTTCCTCTGCAATTACAAACGTGCAAGCATCAGATAAAGGAAAATTAAACTTTGAAGTTGAGGGTATACGAATCTTACTTTTAGACCCAGCAACAGACGTCGAGCTCGCCCACGAAGAGTGATCGTCGTGATCAAAGATTCCAGACTCAATTTGCTTGTCCGTCTTGGCAGGAGACTTGACCGGACTTCCGAGCACACTCGTCGGCTTGCTTTTGCTATCAAGTATTTTCGGGAGCTGGGACAGGACATGAATTGCGAGGATGGGGCAGCCAGCAGCGTAGTGCTCATGCGCAGTTTGGTAGTACAGATTTCTCTCTTGCGAACTCAGCGCCGGCGTTCCCTTCGTCTTGTGTCGGACGAGCAGAGAATGAGTTCGGAGGAAAACGTAAAAGTTGAAGACACGCGAGGAGAACTTGGAGCCGAGCATGATGTCTAGACTGTTCTGGTACTCTTTCAGCATCCAGAGCGACATGGATTTTAGGAATGGATCGTCGCAATTGGAATCCGCGCCAAGAATTTCCTGGAAACAAAAACACGGGCGTTTAACAACGTGTCGAATTAACTTAACTTTAATTTCATACCTCATGAAGTAGTTTTTTCACAGAGGGCGGAGTGGATTCCAAGTCTCCGCCGTCGTACAATCTCGCAACTGCCAGCGCCAGCTGAATATCGTTCAACTTCGATATGCAAACTTCAAGTGCATCTTTCAAGCTTCCAGCCAACAGAAAGAATCCGGCCGCGTGTTTGAATCTCTGTTTCCCAAGCAGGGCGTACGCGTTTTTGAGCGCAGCTTTTCTCCATCTTTCTTGACTGAAATCATTTTGAAAGAATTGGGACATTTTCTCGTCTCGCTTTGCCCGATAAAGTCCCCAGAGCAAATTCTTCTTTTTCATTGCGAGGTAAAATATGGCCGCATCGGTGGGATCATTGCTCTTCTGGAACGCGTGCTTGCCAATCTTCTCGAAGCAGAGACGCAGCGTTTTGTTGCTCCTCAGCCACCAGCCGACTCCAAGTTCTCTCATTTGCGCCCACGTAATTTCGCCTTTCTGGTAAGCTGGAATCAAGTTAAGAATATCTTCTTGAGACTCCGAGTGAAAGGCCCAAATAATGTCGGACGTTTCGATGCCCTGTTTTTGCAGGATGGCTCGCTGAGCTGGAGGCAGGCATAGAATGAGGTAGCTGTAATGCTTCACGACGACGAGAAATCGGAGGCCGCAGTCGTCCAACGAATCTGGCGTTCCGTCATGCAGCGTCTTTCGCTTGACTTCATTCGCATGATCCAGCTGAGTCCCAATCGAAGCCACCGTGTCAGCAACGGCCAGCAAATGCATTTGATCGAGCGCTGTGAGTCCCGGAAGCTGAGCATGCGTCAAGACGCGTGATAGATTTCTGGCCTGGCGAGGCCCGAAAGAGAAGGTTTGATTGTCCCCACTCGTCGACCTCCTCCGCTGCTTGGAGTAGCCATCGGCTGCATCGTCAGCGTACTCATTGAACACCGGCTCCTCAGGCTCGTCGCTCTCAAAATTGAAGAGTTCGTTGTAGTCCTTCGATTTGTCTTCGGTGCCAGCCTGGCCCTGCTCCTTCTCAGCCTGAAGGAGCATCCAGAGAGGAACGGGTAAAATTGACTTGATTTCTGCGTAGTTTAGGCTTAGCTCCTCGGACGTGAGCACGACCGAACTTCTGTGCTCGAGCGGGCTTGGGGGCGTAGGGCCGGGGAAACTGACTGATAAGGTCCTGGATCTGGACCAACTTCTGCGACCTTCCTCGTCCTTCGGCAGCGATGCCTGGCGTTTCAAGGATGACGACCCACCTTGCATGCATCTGACCGAGTGGAATTGTATTTTTAAGCTCCCTCTCGATTATTGAAATATTTACAAAATATTTATCTTACCTGACGAGGTGACTCAAAATTGCCTTCACCCAGCGGACCTTTCCCGAATTCAGCATTTCCATCAGCTGTTTGGGGTGATATTGCGGCAGCACTGGGAAACAATGCCGACTGTACTGGAAGAGGCCCACACTTCCCGACAGAAGATTCACATCGATCATTGGTTTGTTTGAGTGGCTTCCTGCAGACGACTTCTGCAGTGTGATGGAAGGAATTATTGAGTCCTCCAAATTCTCGAGCGTCCACTGCGAGTAAACTTGCATTTCGTTCCTCATCGCCACGACGCACACAGAGTGAATCCAGCCGAACCGGACGGGGAAAGGATGCAGTCCGTCGGCGGAGCTAAGCTTGAACGCGTGGAGTGGGAGCCAAAACTGGGATTTGCATGAAGAGACGGAGGGAAGGGCTTTAGCACCGAAACTGAAGGAGGGCTCGCTGCTGACATGGACGAAGAGGCAGACCATATCAGAAATTGCTAAGGCAAGGATATGCTGCGCATCGTGCTTTGGAACCCATTCCAGATGCACGTCGTCCACGTCGTCGTCAATTTGAATCTCAATCGTGTCCTCGAGCAGCCACTCCGTCCCGCCCGTCGACTCGCAATCGTAAATGGCGATTGCACACGCGTACTTTTCATCGACATCGATCGATTCGCGTGCTGGCAGCGGAGCTGGTGCTCTGTTAAGTTTGTATACGCACGCAATTCTCCCGCTGTAGGCCGCACTCGCCTGCAGGAGCGTCCCATCCTTGTCGGCCGTGAGAGAATTCCATTCCCTGAATTCAATTCGATCTTCGTCGGCCTTCTGAAGCTTCCACAGCTTGACACAGTCCTTCGATGTCGAAATCAAAGCGTACGAGCTACCACAAACGAAATGCCCCGTGCAGGCCGTGAAACTCTGAATTTCGATGCCTTCCCAAAGATTTTGTTGCAGCAGTTTCTCAATTTTGATTTGCAAGAAGGATTTACGAGACGCGTGCTTGTGAGTGTCACTCGTCGAGAAGGGGATTCCGTTTTCTTGCGGTGCCGGTGCGTCGACGGTGGGAATATCGAACGGGTACGCGGTTGCGACTGGAGATTCAGGGTTACTGTACATCTCGTGACCGTGCTCGTGAGCGTCCATTTGCAAGCAGGGCGTTGAGATTTCGATTCTCCAAACATGAGCCTGATTTCGATTTTGAATGAGGACGACGTGGAATGATTCCTTGTAATCTAGGTGGCCACGAGCTGCAGGCTCCAAATCGTCGCGGAAAACTTGAATGAAGTTGATTTGGCCGGTGCACTGTTAAATAAAAATTAAATTATTCACAAGTGTCAAGATTCAGAAAGGGAAACAGGAAATATCAACACCGTCCTTGACTCACAGTGTTATCGATTCGATCAAGTTGAAGAATGCAACCTGGCCTCGACGTGGACTGCTGACTGACAATTGCGAACAAATCCGCGTCGCCTGGATCCTGTTCCGCCATCGAAGACAATGAGCTCGATGAAGACAAGCTCACAACAGAGTCCTAAAAAATAAAGGGTTGATAGTAGTAGCTGTATTTTTTGTCGATTCCCGTTATTAAAAATCAGGCAGCTGGAAACTTACATTTAACGACGCCTTTCGCTTCCGATGAGCAATCGAAATCTGTGACAGCAAATTGCTCGCGTCGAGAACCGCCTGGTAGACTCTTAGACTGGACCCATCCGAGGCAACAAAACACCCTGAATTGGAAAACAGCGAAGTACTCGGGAGCAGAGTGGGCACCCACGCAACGTTTGGGAACGCGTTCAGCTCCGTGGAATTGATTCTTGCAATCTCAACAATTCCGCCCGACTTGCAGAGTGAACCGATCGGATCCACTCGCCAAAGAATTAGCTCTGAGCAGTAATTTTGCTGCTTCTTATTGTCTTCAATGTCTGGAGAATGGAAGGCGTGACTCGCTGCGGTAAGCACGAGCGGCAGGACAGGATGGCATACCATTTCCCGAACTTGGAAGCGGTGTCCCGAGGCCCGTTTGGAGTGCGCCACGCTCATGACGTGGCAAAACTTTGAATCGTCTCCAAATGACAGCGTCCAGAGATTTAATGTCCCGTTGTGGTGCTTCGTGAGCAAGGCCGCTCTGTTGGAAGCGAGTTTCTCGAGAGGAAATAAGTACAGACTAGGACTAGACATGCTGGTCGCGTCGGCCAGTGGAATGGCGCCCGGAATGCATGACGAAAACGAGACTTGGCTCTGTCTGAAAGCGCCCGGCATGTATTCGTCCAGCCACTCCACCGACCACACCAGAAGCGAGCCGTCGACGGGGTGGAGGGAAACCAGCACGTCGGGTGTTTTGTGCCAGTCTTTCAGGAGACTTTCTAACTTTCTGTCGAGGAGGTCGAGACTCTGAGGGAATTGGGCATCGTTCAGCGAGCCGGAAGATGCTGCAGAGCTGAGCGAAGGCTGGGAGCTGTTGTCGTCTCCCGCGCCCGGTCCGGTCATGCCTTCAGGCTGAGAGTCTGATTTCTTCATGGCAACTGTGCCTGCTTTTGGCTCATCTTCCTCCGTGCTCTCCATCGAGTCTTCTCTCCCGTTCTTGCGACACAAATCATGCAGAATAGCTTCTGCCTGCTGCGTGAAGAACATTTCCTTGTTATTTATCCAGAATACTCGAAAATTATGGTGTTTGAGTGGTGGGACCTTAAAAAATAAAAATAAAAAGGTTAAAATTCATGTGTAATCTACATTAATCTAATCTAATGATTAATCCTCACGAGTGGAATGTCAGTTTCGGCGTTGATGCTGCATGCCAGGTGGAAGTGGACACAAGCACCATGGTTCAGGAGCATTGAGTGCGAGTGGCTGTAGTCGATCGTTGAGGTGACGCCATTCGCAGCCAACATCGGAATCGAAGTATTTAGAGGAAAGGGAAATGCGGACGTGATGTAGTGCATGCTGTTCCTGTGTCGAGTCTTCCGGATTTGAAAGCAGGCTCTGAAATAAAATTAGTCAGCACTCGGTTAATTAACGAATTACATGGAAATCAAGCCGCAACGATTTGCGATACAAAACAAAAAACGTTCCATTGGTAAAATTGGCAGGACTCATTCCGATCTTAGATCAACGACCAACTGTTCAGAATTTCTGACCAAAAGCTCCATCCGCAAGAAGGTCCTTCTCAGCAAGGCTTTACGAAATCGAAGCGAAGGTGAAGGAAACCAAGTACAACGTTGCTATTTGACAATGGCAGCGGACGCAGTTTACTTAATCAACGCCTCATGCGCCGATTCGGGGTACGTGACGGAAAAAATTTCGTGGCACGTCGTGAAAATCTATGGCCATATTCTGTACTACGCTTTGAGTGCATGCGTCGCTGCGTTCTATATTACGCTTCTGATACTGGCGACTAGGCCGTCTCCGTCTCTGTCTTTGTCTTCAGGAGAAAGTGATTGTGATCAAGAATCCAGATATGACCAAGTTCGCGTCAGAAGACCCGATTATTACGGCATGTGCATGCGCACACCCTCCGACAGGGCGAGATGGTCACCAACAGCACTAATTCGGACTCAAGAACCAGGGATTCCTTTTCGTGTTTTAACGGCCATGGCCAGGTAACTTTCCCACCACGCACTTGGACGCGGACTCGGATAAATCAATCCATCAGTGAATAACTTTTGCATAAATCTTTTCTTAGATTGCGAATAGAAAATCTCCGTGCAAAACAACGTGGACTCGGATTTGAAAATTCAACTTCAAGTCAAAGTGGCGACGGCAAATTCCTGACACGTCTACGTCGGCAATTATTCCCGGCCAGCAGCCCCAATCGGGTTCCGTCACCGATTCACCCTGAGACAGGCTCGAGCTCGGGAAGTGCGGGGAGTTTCTTGGAGATCTGGAACCCAAGTGATTCCAGTTTCGACGGGTTCAAAATTAGTGATACTGACGACGACGACGAAATCGAAATTGGACAGGGCGATTCTTCATTCGAAAAGCGTGAGACATGAATTTTTTAAATTAATTTCAATTACTAGCATGAGCGTAGCATTGTAAAAAGGTGTAAATTGATGAGAAGTTGCTGTGACTGTGACTGCAAACTTTATCTTTTATTTAAATGAGGTGGTAATAAATCGCGCATTGATTTTGTGATTATTTTTGCAAGTCAGTGAAGCATCAGAGAAATTCGGAACTTGTTACTCCCATGCAACTAAATCCTGCACTCCGCTCTTTCGGTTTCTTTCCTCTTGATTCAAATAGCGCTACACTTTCTCATAACATTTGAATCTTGAATCTTGGTTGGACCCGACTCGCAAATTGCAAAGGTCTTTCCATTTGACAAAGACTGGAAACAATTAACGCCGTAATTTCGGCCAATTAATTGAGCTCGTACTAATTATCTGACAATCATAAATTGCAGTGCAGTGCGGATGCTCGGGAGAATGGCTTCAGCAACAATTAGACCAGTGATCGTAGACGCTACGATCAAGCATACAGCAACGGTAAGTGAAAGTGAATATTTAATAGCAATTGACAGCCGCCGCCCCCAATTACTTAATTACTGGATAACGCAGATGATAATTTGTATGTGTTCTAGATTATATTCCTTCATGGACTGGGTGACACTGGGTAAGTTTCCAAGATTCGCAATAGAAATGACAATGGCAATGGTCTAGCAAGTTAATACATTATCTGCATTAATTATTTAACATCAGGCACGGATGGGCCGAGGAATTAACCGAGATTAAACCTGCATATGCCAAGTTGATCTGCCCGACGGCGTAAGTTACGGCATGCATTGGCGTGTGACCACGTAACTAATGGCTTAAGGCACAGCCTAAGCAGAATTCTTTCGATTTCTTCAGTGCTACGATGCCCGTGACGCTCAACATGGGATTTGAAATGCCGTCGTGGTTTGACATACGATCATTGGACAAGAATGACCAAAATGAGGATCATGAAGGCGTAAAGAAGGCTTCCGAGAGCGTGCTGGCCATGATCGAGAAAGAGGTGAACGAGTAAACGGCCTAAATACATTAAGGGACAGGACCGGCGCTCATCGCTCATGCTTTTTATTTGTATACACCCGCAGATTACAAGTGTTCCAGCATCTCGCATACTTCTTGGCGGATTCAGCCAGGGCGCCGCGTTGTCAATCTACGCCGGCCTGACAGGAAATTATGACCTAGCCGGCCTCATTTCTTTGTCCGGCTACATACCATCACGGAAAACCATCAACTGGGACACGATCAAGAAGCCTCCACTGCTGCAGTGTCACGGGGATTCCGACTTCGTTGTGAACTACGACTTCGGAGTTCAAACGTCAAAGCTCCTGCAGCCACTACTGCCAAATTACACATTCAAGACGTACAAGGGCATGGGGCACTCATCGAGCGCGGAGGAACTTTCGGACGTTCAAGATTTCATAACTAAATGCATTCCTCCCGTCTAAAATACTACAAAACTAAGGCTTCCGTGTGAGAACAGGTGTACTCTGTTTAGTTAGCGTAGTCGGGTAGTCGGAACGGGATAATAAAAGTAAATGGGATCATTTTCTTAAAAGACACGGTCTTGAAACCACGGAATGATTACTAAATAGCTCCGTCGCCTTTGAGTTTGTATTAAAGATGCAAAGATTTGAATTTTTAAAGTTCGCATGCGTAGTCCATAACAGGTTGAAATGCTGATGCTGATAGGCTTGTGCGGTTTGGAAGTAGTGACATCAAATAATTCGATAAGAGTTGAAGGTCAAACTAAGATGAAATTAAAGCACGGCTTACTTGACATGCTGCAGCCGTTTCATGATGCGGTGTTTATGACTGCGATGGAATTTTGCATCGTTGTGCTGGGCATCTCGCGTGGCGGTGACGGAAAATCCGTCCTCTGGTAATACTGTCTCCGTCCAGATTCGGCATATTTTGTCCAAGCAGCTCGTGATTAGAGCGTTGAAAACTGCACCTCTGATAATTCAGGAAAGAATCAGGCCACACATACTTTGTCGCTCTACCGCTTTCCATAAGCCAAGAGCCAACTCGACGAAGTTCGACCGAAAACTTACTTGGGCATGTATTTGCTGGTTTGTCGCCACGAAAATCCTGTGACTGCTCGTGGATGCGCAAGATACAGAAAGTCGTACATGATTTGACCTGGGCCCCCCGAAAATTCTGAAATATTTGAATAATTTTAAGAGTTTTTTCTGACAAGAAAAAGATGATAAACTGTACGGTACTCACTTGAACATGGATACCAAATCTTAACCAGCCGGTCGAATTTTCCGGCGGTAGCGAAAAGAAATGAGTCTGGAGAGAATGACAGGAAGTGCACTTCAGTGGCCGTCGCATGCTTCCAAATGCATTCCCAATTGATTTTCGAAACTGGATTTGAGTGGACATTCGCATGGCTTTCTTGAGGAATCGGTTCACCGATTGTGAATCTTTTCGAGAGTTTCCACATCTGCAGACTCGTGCCTCCCATCAGGAGACGGACCCCTTCTTGGTCCCATGATAATGAGTTGACCCTGCAATCGCATTCTAAAGTGCTCGTCTCACGCCATCGGTAATTGAACAACTGAAAGATAACGCAGGACCAAGAATAATTAGGGTTTGTCAAAGTTTTACTAATCGGAAATCTTCTTCCGCTTGACGCTTACAGCAGTCGGATTCTCCTTCTGCTTGGAGAACGCTGGTTCAAAGATTCTGATTTTATTCTGGTACGCCGCGGCGATTTTCCCACATTCTGTGGAGCAGTGCACGCATGAAATCTGGACATCTCCGGGAATTATCTGCACACGTTGGAAATCGAAGGATAGGATCACCAAATTGCATCCCGACGCGTACGCCTACAAGTTTACAAAAGTGTCACATCAGTGAGATCAGCTGATTGTGGATTTTTCCATAACTTCGTGCAAAATTGGCTGCCAGTGCCCCAGGAGATACTTACCAAGAAGGAGATGCTGTCGATATTCCCCAGGGAAAACGATCTGTCGCCAATATTACACGCTCCCGTCAAAATCTGGTGCGAACCACTCATGGCTGAGCCGTTAATGAAATATGTTGTCGCGTGTCTTTCAGCTAAGCCGACTCCTTAGTCCTTAAACGCAGGGCAGCCTTTGCCCACGAACATTTGATTCGCTCACACTAAAATTAGCTCAGTTTCTTTTAAACAATGTACATTCGCCTATCGCCGTTCTTCGACGTTACGTTACTTCACAAGGCTCCGACCCATAATTTTAATTATCACACGTACACTCGCTAACTAACGATTAGCAGTTAGCTCGGCGCAGCACCAAGCAGACAGCAGAGATCCTGAGATTTTTGAATAACAATCATGTTGTTTATCATAAAATGAATAGGTAACAGTATTCTATTGTAAATGTAAAGATATGACGTACAATTCGAATTTTCCCGTGTCACATTAACCCAGAAGACAACATGAACATAGACTTTCGTACTACCTCGCAGGATACTGCTGAATGCTGAATGCAGTGGCTCGGGTGCAGCTGAAAGGTGCTTACACGGTATCCTCCCTTTTATTGACTGCAAATGTACACACGTGAGTCTGAGAGCCCGAGCCGAGTATTGGCACTGGCAATGGAAATGCCACTGCAAGGGAATTCAATTCAAATCCACGATTCTCTAACTCAACATGTGAAATGGTAACGAAAAGCAATGCTGGCAATGCAGTAGTCGTGAGACGAGTCGTGGTCGTGCAAAAATCAGCACATTTGACTCGCGATTCGCTAACTTCACTCCACGCACTGTCCACAGCCAAAGGCACTCGAATGTCCTCCGTAAGAATACGGACAGAGTCATAAACTCTTTGTTTTGGTTCAGGTTCGGAGATCAAGAAAGAAAGCCGACTGGATTCGTCGTGTCGCACGGCGATGTGATGTTGGGAGATTTGTATGCATTTCGTATTTGGCTGCCTGCACGGATTTCGATTTCCTGTGCAGCTGCTGACTCCATTTCTGGCTTGGGTTTCGAAATTTTGAGGCCTGGAGACTTTTTACTTTCGATTTTTTACGAAATTATTTACAACTGATTTGGGGTCAATTTGTGGTGTGTGAAGCGTAAGCAGAGAATTTTAGCTTGAGTGCAGTTGGTGCAGAACGTATCAGTGATCAAGATGAGTACAGCAGCAGCCGGTGCCAATGCCGGTAATGGCAGTGCAAGTGGTGGCGATACAATGCAGCAAATTCAGGTAAAAGAATAGCTGGAAAGCCAATAGTCACCAATGAACCCTTCGTTGTCATATTTTCGTGGCCATATTCGTAATCGCTGGATTTCCTGTCTGCTAAAATAGGACAATCTGAAGAGTGTCCATCAGCAAATCGTTGGAATTGGGACCGAGCACCAGAAGTCTGTCTCGACTCTTTCGGCCATTAACAAAATCCATGAGAAGGCCAGGGAGAGCGATAAGATTACTTCAAACAACAAGGTTATTAATATACTAATTACAGAAAAAAAATATAAAACTCAATCTTAAAAAAGGTTTTGTACTTTGGTTTCAGCAAAAGCTGAAGAATTTGTACTCATCTGCGTTGGAGGAGGCTCAGCAGCAGGAGGCGATAGTCCGTGCAGCGCTGGAAAAGTTGTATGAGATTCGTGTACTGAAGACAGAGCGCAAAATCCAGGCCAGGCAGGTTGGGGGTGCCAAAGAGACAATTCGCCGGGGCACTTTAATGAAAATGCTGCAGACGTCAGCCTCATTGCTTCCAATTTGGATGGGAAAATTTAACGAGAGGCCGCCGCCGTTGTGCGGAGCCATTCCAGCCGACATTAACTACGTTGCAAAGGTGCATTTCGTGAATTTGAACGAACTTTCCAAGTGGCAGTGCGCCGTGGTCGATATTCTTATTCATGTGTAATATGTTGTATGTACAGATTGGAGACATGGTTGCTGCTTTGGTCAAGAACGCTGACTCCGGCGAAGAAAACTGGATCTTGGCCGAAGTCGTCCGCTTCAATTCGTCGGTGAGCAAGTACGAGCTGGAGGACGTGGACGAGGAGCAGAAGGAATTGCTTACACTTGGCAAAAGGCACGTTGTTCCTCTGCCGTTGATGCGTGCTGATCCGATGACGTATCCAGAGGCACTTTTTCCAAAGAATACTCTTGGTAAGGCTACTTGAGGCGTGGAAAGCCTGAGTGGCTGTAGGAATTAAGTTTAGACAATGACGCCTTTCCTCCTCGTTTTGTTTCCCCAGTCTTGGCACTTTACCCACAAACGACTTGCTTCTACAAAGCCATCATTGTTGGCCAGCCGAAATCTCACAGCGACGAGTACGAGGTCCAATTCGAAGACTCGAGCTACTCTGAGGGCTTTTCGCCATCTCTCAAGGTGGCTCAACGCTACGTAATTCCAGTTAAGGCAATAAACAAGACTAGCAAATAAGTGGAAGACTGAAAAACGAGCTAAGCAGCAATGAATTGCATGATTCAATGCTGTTACTACTGCTAAATAGCTAAATGCTTCTCGATTCTGTTTCTGTTACGCTGCTTTATAGTATTACGATTACTTAATTTGTACTGTGACTGTTTTAGTGCTAACTCTGAAGTCTAGACGAACACGTCTAAAACCTAACCTTAAACTGTACTCTATCGAATTTAGCCATTAATGAGTCCTCATTCTCATGAATCTAATTTACTGAATACGGATACTCAACTGATAAGCCTAAGTTTTAGTTGTATTTTGCTATTTTACTGAAATACTTCCATTAAGATTTAACTGCCGTCCCAAGACTGTTTCGTTTATCTTTTAGACTGCTTGCATTTTATCAGTTTTATCACCTAATCAATGAAATGACTGTTCCGATTCTAGTACTTGTACTTGGTATTCATTTTTATTTCAATAAATTTCCAGTTTGCTATACAACAATGAACAACGACAGCAAGTTGATTGCAGAGCTGTGTTCTCGGGCCTGACTACTGACCACTGGCAGCTCCGTCAAAAACAAGGCTCAGGAAATTAAAACTAGATTTCGATCTATTCTTATACTACGTGTACGTCCTGGCTGGCGTAGGCAGTGACCGAGTGGCCTATCAAAACTTAAATCCTGGTGTGGTCGATGGCATACACTTGTCCACGGTAGACTTGACAGCATTTCCCCAAACCGAATCAGGGAAACCCCGATTTGCGTACTCTGCACCTTCCGTCTTCGTTGAAACAACCGGATAACCTTAGAGTGCGAGAGAACAGGAACATGAATTACGAATGACGAATTGCACATTGAAAAACGTGGATGCTCGTGTTAATTTCAACAATTAATTTACCTTCGTCACCGGGCAGCACCCTCACACGACTCTGAACGACTCGCCAGCCACCAACTCGTTCCCAATTCTAAACAAATATCAACATTAGTCACCAGGTTTTCTTGGCACGTATGGGTGTATATACGGATAATCTTACGCACATTCGTATTATATTTGAAGTAATAGTAAGTGGCGTAAACAAATCCAAGAGCCATTAAAAACTTTCCCGTGTACCATCTTCCAACGACTGCTGGGTAGGTACCCTGTAGATTACATAATTTTGTGTTAAAGGATGTGTCACGATGAAGCAGCAGCAATAATTTATGATCATGAGGCTTGGCTTACGATAGCTGGCTCCAATAATTTGAAGAAAACGATGTCCAACGGCTTTCTGAACGCTCTGCGAATTGGGTTCATTAAATCTGGATCGTAGTAGGAGTATTGTATCGGTTCACGCGGCGTGAGCTCTTGATCCTTCAGCCACTTTTTGCGCCATGCTCTTTCCTCCGGGGTCATTCCATGCAGTCTCTCCTTATCGTAAACATACCGACCAGAGATGTTCATAGCTTTGACGCCTGAGGTGTAGGAGTGGTCCGCCGCTGTTCCGGGCAGCTTGTTCCCGTCTGACATTTTGATTCCTTATGTTATGCCAATCGCTAAGTCAAGTCACCTGAAGCCACAGAATTGTCCCAATTAGACTTCTTTTACGAAAAAGATTATGAACACCGCTCTATTTTTGCTTACCTCCAGAAAATTACTCGCAGGCACACCACGCAGATGTTGGCTGTTGGCTTTCTCTCCTGGACTGAGCACTTGAATGATTTCTCTTTAACATCAGTAATTAATTAATTCTTGCGAAATCCGAAGTCGAAGCTCCGTAATAAGATACTTCCTTTATGGAGCTGGAGCTGAACCCGTACGAGATTCAAACCTTCGCCCCGTAGAGATTTTCACAAGAGATAGAAAATACGCACAGTGCTTATACAGGTATTCTCGTCGTCATCTTGGCTCAAAACAACGAAGATTTAACATCTAATTATTACAGGACCAGAAAAATACTATTGTGGACTTCGCCAAGTGATTTTCGAAACAATGGCGAATGTGATTGGTGGCGCTTTGAAAAGGGTGAGCCATTGTCATTATTCTTAATTTCTAAAGCACTTTAATAAATTGGTCAGTTGGTGGACTGGAGGACAGTTATTTAATCCGCACTGCACTTATCTGTGCCTTGAGCGTGGAACTGCTCTGATTGGTGTTGATTTATTGGTTTGGTTTATTTTCAGACCACTGGACTAACTGGTTTGGCCGTGGCGAAAAATCCTCATCATTCACTTACCGTCCTGTACTCGAAAATCCTGCGAGCACTGAACAAATTGCCCAGCGAATCAGCATACAGGAGATACACAGAGGATATAGTGAATGAAAGGTTCCAGCTAGTCAAAACGGTAAGTTTGGAAGGAGTTCACTGCTTCTGGAAGGTGCTTGGATAAGTTTTCTCGGGCAGATGCCCTAAAGTCAAGTTGCATGAGTAAATTCGTGACAAGAAGCAAACTTTGATATTTCTTTCGTGCTGCTTTATTAATTACCCAATTAACGCAGGGGCAGACTCGAACACGTCCTTACATCTCCAGCTTACTGGTCTTTTTTATTGGTGCTTCTTCTTGCATGACCTTTTGGCTAACGCATTTTGTTGTCTATTTCCAGACTCCTGACGTAGCTCAACTGGAGAGCAAAATAAACGCTGGGCAGATCGAAGAGGTCATCATACAAGCAGAGAATGAGCTGTTACTGGCTCGAAAAATGCAGGAGTGGAAGCCGTGGGAACCTTTGATAAGAGAACCTCCGCCAAATCAGTGGAAATGGCCCATGTAAATCAAACTCTTCTTGCTTGGACGTTAGCTCCTTAGTCAATTATTGCAACAGTAATCCGAAATTCGCCAACTTTGTTCAATAAATCGAAGACGATGTAGTAAACCAAGTTTACAGACGTATTTATTAAGCAGGTTCTAAATTACGGCATGGCATGACAAATCAAAAAGTGCTTACACAATCACTAAAGTGAGATCATAATTACTTGTCTTGAGTAAAGGTGGTAACTGACTAGACTGCCTAAATAGTAGTAATACTGAGGCTTTCATTTTCACTGATTATTTGCTAAAATACCGTGCTGAGTGAGTGCTAGAATAATATAATACCTGATTAGTGTAATAAAATATACCACGTGCATCACATCAGTGCTAGTGATACTATTAACAATGCAATAGCTTATCAAAGATTATTGGCATTGGCTGCTAAATCTAAAATCTTAACAGTGCAGTACAAGAAAGTAGTCAAGTAGTGCAGTACGGTGCACGAATGACAGGAAAATTAATGCTAGTACATCATGGACACCCGTAACAGTAACTAATAAATGGAGATCCATATCACATCTCGCTGATCACATCACACATTGACGTTGTCCTGCTTGCCAATCGGCTAGGGTCGAGCTTGGCTTGGCTTTGGCTCAGCGCATCGTCGTGTCTCGTTCTCTCATTCACCGTCGCCTCCGTCCGAGCCCGAGATTCGTCCCCAAACGGCTCCTTGTCGTCTCTTGATTAATGAAGGGGAGAAAGCTGCGAATCTTCTTTAGACCGTGATCTCCTAACGCGTGCGGCTTCCACTCGGAGCGGAAGTTGGCGGTGCTGGCGAGTGCTCTGGCATCTGGCAAGGAGACAGCAGAGAAAGAAAGCATTAAACTGCTGTATACGTAGACGTGTTGACTGTGTAGGCTCGCTTTTAAGCCAATTAAGTTAAGTGCGTGACAGTCGCAGTGCCTGCCTGCTACGCTTGTTTACTTTTTGCGACTTGCGAGTTCATCAGTTTGCCACTTTAATTGATATGTATTTCTAAATGATGCGTGACACTGTACTTTTGCTCGAGAGTTCTAATTCACTGGAAAAGTTGGGCCCACACAACGTGGTATTTTAATACCGATTTTTACCCGTCGAATTAGAATCCCATTTGCAGATTTGTAAGTTTTTGCTGCACAATTATCGCTAATTTCCGCCAACGTGCGATCAAGACTACATTTTTTTAAATTCATTATCACTATCATCATTTGGTAACTAGTTTCAATATTCATTTCACGAATTCATTCATGACTCATCGTCGAGCTTCCAGCACAAATTAACGACACCGAACCTGTCTCGGCTCGAAATCCTGAAATCCAATCAGCAGGAAGGCAGGAGCGAAAGCGAGGAAAGAGGAACTTAATTTTTGGGCTACACTTTCTCGCTTTCAGGAAATTATCATCTTTCACGTTGAAATTTCATCCCGACGTGCGTCGTACTTAACACGACCAGACATGACACACAACGTGAGTGTAGTCTGGTCATGTGTCTAATGTAATTACAAATTATCGCGAATCGTCCCACAACCGCCATCACACGCCACGTCAAGCTAGACCAGGCCACATTGTAAATTGAATCCGGGACATTAATGTAATAAAATTCCAGCGTTTGACGCTTCACTAGCTCACATTTGCTTTGCATGTTTAGTGGCAGTAGTGTAGTCGTATTTTTTTAGAAAATTGCAACGAGGCGGCGAGATTGAGTCGAATCAGCGCTTAATCAACTTATTTCGACGCGTAACTCAGCGCCAGAATGTCAAAAAGCATTAATTCTTGCCTCGGAGTTGATTTTACTGCAAAATAGTGAAATATGCGAGAACAAAATTCTCGCCAATTTGCGCAAAAATCGACTTACCATAGTTATGTTCCGAATTTCCGCCATTTTCGCTCGACCCACCGCCGACTTCTTCTTGTTCGCCTTCGTCTTTGCGTAGGGCTTCGATATTATCTTGCAGATGCTCAAAGAATTCCTTCATGTTGCTCAGGGCCCCTGAAAAGTGAACGAATACAAAAAAGTGAACGTTGGTCGAGCATTTAATCTAAGAAAATCTAAGATCAAAGCAAACACTGATGAATTATTAAATTCGTTGCTATTCTTCGCACGAGCTAGAATTCGTGAATTCATGAATTCCCTAACCCACAAGAAAGACGGAGGAAATTAACACGCCTGTTAAAAATAAAGCATTGTGCAAAGATTGTGTTACAGCGCATTAATTTATTATGAGCTTTCAGTTCTACACTACTTCGTCCTGCTGACGCTCGTGTGACTTCTTTGTGGGCAGAAGGAAGAGAAAATTGGAAATTGAAAGAACACGAAATGAAGCGTGAAGTCGCGAAGCCTAACATTTGCGATTCTATTATTCATAGTCAAACCCCTGCCCTAATCCCATTGTTGTTGCTGTTGTTGTGCTCTGACCGAGCCGAGAATGAAAACGAAAATGAAAACGAGAATGAGAATTGAGGAGGTGTGAACTTCCCGACTCACTCAACTTGACAGCTGAGCAATTAATTCTAGAAACTAGAAAGGTGAAAAGAGGAGACAAAGTACAGGCAGGGAAGAAAATGCTCTTTAATCTCTTGACATTAACATTAAGCTCTGCTTTTGTTCTTTGCACGAGTTCGAACCCACAACCACAACAATTCAAAGAGTCAATCAAGAGCCTACCGCAAAGGGCACGGCACGCCAAGGAGAAAATTCTCGGAGTGGTGGGTCGAAGAAAATTAAGTATATGTGCACATCTCCCAACCAGGAATTTGCGAGGCTTCATGGCTCTCACGGGTTGCCTACTTTCACTTTCCTCGTGAATTTCTTCTAGAATATTGCACTCTGCCGCACCGATTTGGAATTTGGATCAGTAACTTACTTGCGCCAATGTACGGAGTGAACGTAGGCTGCTCGTCATTGTCCAATCCCGCTCCCGGCTGCTCCGCGCTGGCTTCCAGCTCCGGATTGTGAAGAGAGTGCAGGAGTTCCTTCAGGGTGGGATGCTGCTGCCCGTTGGCAACCCCTGTCTTCGAGTTGGCGAGCAGCGGGAGCGGCTGCTGCCCACGGCCACTGCCGCTGTTCCCGTCTCGCCCCGTGCTGTGGTAGAATTTGGAGAGCCGAGCCTGAGGAAACTTGTGCTGGAAGGATGGTGGTCGGAAATTGGTGTAGCGGCTGTTTTCATCCCCGCCGTCGTAGTACTGCGTGTTTTGGAAAGGGTCACGTGCCACGCGACGCGAGTACGGGAGCACGGGCGATTTGACCTCACCTGCGAAAGGGTAAAAAGAAAGAAAGAAGAGGCGAGTCCGAAATTAGATGAGAAGTAGAAGTTGTTAATTATCCGTGCCGCTATCGACTTTCACATTTCGCGTTTCACATCACAAGCGCATGAGGAGGCCTTCGCTGACGTAAGTGCAACCTGCCGCCCGCCTGCCATCCACCCACGCCACGACATTACAAAACGTTGATGCCATGCAGCAGACTGTGTCGAGAAGCCAATGAGAAGGCCAATCTGGCCTAGCCGGGCTTGGAATGGAAGGCCCTGCCGGAAAAGTTGGATTGACTTGCCTTGGCGTGACTATTTACGTAGTTTTGGGCAACATGACATGACGCTGGCAAGCCGCAAATGTCAATTTTTTGGACAGCGGGCAGTTTCAGGCGCAGGCAGGCAATTGTTTTCATTGACTGCGTCGTGCCTTGCTAATAATATCAAAGATCTTCCCACAGCCGTATTCTCCGTGGCTTAACTGGCTTGGCATCGCCATCGCCATCGCGTCGCGTCTACCAAAATAAGTCTGACTTTGCCCCATAGATGCAAATGCATGCGTTGTAACTCGCAAACTCACAAGTCGAGTCGAGATCTTTCGTGCCTTCTTTCTTTTCTGCGAGGCACTGGTGCGTGTGCGTGTATGCGTCATAAAATTTGATAGCTTCTCCACCCGACCAGACAGACAGCCAAGCCCTGCCATGCATTTGTCCTGCCAATGTGTCATATTTCAGTAGTTACAGCAGTCTAGGTACTTGTAATTAAAAGTGGGAGACAAAATGAGACTCAAATTTCCGAGTTTATCAGACGAGCAAGTAGGCGTATCAGGCCTTGATATTATACTACACTACTCAGCACAGTTTAGAACAAGGCCAAGCCAGGCCACGCGAGTTATCAAGTTATGTATCATACATTATGAGAAAATGAGAAAAGAGAAAACTATAGTAAGTAACATGTTTAATTCACTGTTTCCAGAAACCGACCACACATTCCTAAGGCAAGTCGCAGTTTCGCATTTCAAATTGCTAATTAAGCCCACCAACGTGCCAACTCGACCCGACCCAGAAACAAAGTAATAAGTAGCTGACTGATTCGCGACTATTTTCCAGGTTCGAGAAAGTTTGTGCCGATAATCGTGCGTTCGCGTTCGAAAAGTCGTAAAAGGTAAAAATAAACACGACTTAATGAGCATCTGAAATAAAAAAAAAGTAGTTTTCCTTTGAAAAAGTTGTCTGCGAATTCTATTTTTAATCGTTCCGTCTTATTAAAATTGGTAATATTGGTCTGTTTGCAATTTATTATTCTGCGCATGCAATAGCTTCTGATTGAATGAACATGAAATGCTCTGCTTTGCTTTGCATCTCGGGTCGAAAAGCATTGAAGCAAAATAGAAGCAGAAAATGAAATTGAATGGCGGTTTTCAAATTACGAATTACGACTTACGTAATTGAATGTAAATGTAAATATACTCGGGAACCATTTCGGCGATAGAGTCGGAATCGGATTGTAAACAAAAGAACAGAGACACGTCATCGTCATTGTTTAAGAGTCGTGGGAGAAAACTTTCTTACGCACGCACGAGCCGAACAACGAATTGAAAGATTTAATCTTTGACTCATGCTTCCTGGAGCTTCCTTTGATTGATAATCTTTCTACTGCTTCCTTGCCGCCAATTAATTATGTATCGCAAGTTCGTGTACGGTGTTTACTGGCCCAAATCCCGAGAGTACAACAACCAGATTAAAATCGATAAGAAATTTGGGCGGCTGGCCGTAGTGGTTTCCTCCCACATTCATCCTTTGTCATCATCGTTTTTTTTTACTTAATTAAGGGACCGAGTTCCGGGCCCGACTACTTTGGAACGGACCGAATGGGCAGTTAGTTTGGTAAATTTTTCTCTCAATCTATCGATTGACGGTTAAGGCTTGACGCCTGGCGCCTGTTTCGAGCACGCACTAAAATGAGCCAATGTCAAGCCAAACCCACACTTTCATGATCACGACACCGCAAAACAACTGCTAAACTCCTCATCCGTCTCCGATTGAAGGCTGAAGCTGATAGCCACGGCCGAGCACCACAACTCAAAAATTTCCGTGACAGGTGGCTACTTTTTAATGACGCTTGGCTGGCACTTGAATTGTAAGTGGTCAGAAATAGGAAATAACCATTTGCTATTTGGCATTTGGCGGCAGCCGCCAAATGGCTTGACGAAGTCAAGCCTTGATTATGATTATGGCCTTTAACTTCACGTGCCTGTGCTTCCGTGTGCGTTGATTTATTCAATGTTTTTCTAATTGAAGACTCTCTTCGCTTACACACGACGACCACCACGACCAATTCATAAACATATCGAGATGTAGATGTGTAGATCACGAGCCAAAAATATAGCTCATCCCAAGGCGAATCCATTAGTGAATTATGAATTATCCCATCAGGGACCCGAGAGAAAAGAGCTGCCGGACAGCGTACGCGTACGTAGCAAAAGGATTTCAATTTCATTTCCTGTTTTCAACTGGCAGAGAATGAGTGGGAGCCCTCATGAATAGAAAGTTCAGGCATGCAACAAGTTACAAGTTCCAACGCGCATTTATCCTGGCCTTAATCTCTTCCTTAATCAAGTAACTAGCGACTAGTGGACTATTTTCTGCTGTCATTGTCGTCCGTCTATTCTTGGATTTCTGGGCCTCAGGGAATAATTCTCCTGCCCCGGCCGGACACCGACACGGACACTGACTTGGTCAATTTCTGCCTCTAATCAAGTTAGCCGCCGAATGATTGATAACCACTGATAACGATAGCGATAACTCACCTAATCTAGGGTGAGAAAGGCGTGCGTATCCTGCACAACACCCGAAACTCGGTGGATAAGGTCCTGCAAGCAAGCAGAAGCACAAAATGAATGTCATGCGTTTGCATTGAAACAGTCTGAGGTGAGAATCGAAAAGGAAATGATGAAGTGAAAGGAGACAGGCGCGGAGAAGAGAAGAACTTTAATCTAAAGCATGTAGGAAGCTGTGTATTGTGTATTTGCTGACTCGTCACTTTTCATCAATTTAAATCAATTAACCTCTTCCGACGAATCTCTAAAATTACTACTGCCAATAATAAACGAGGCCTTGAATAGCCGCTGGGTCGTCAGACTGGAAACAAAGCTGGAATCGACGACTGAGATTGTTGGGAGTTATGAACTTTCGTGTCCTGTCCTTCGCTCTTGGCTTTTCGCCTTCGTTGATGCTAGCAACGGCGGAAGTCTTACAACTGATCACGTATAATTAAGGGCTCATACCCACGGGTACGGGTTTTACGCACATTTAGCCTTACGCGTCATTGGAAGTAGTGTAGCGTAGCAAGTGAAATGCGATCCTGGCGAGTGGCGAGACTGGAGATTTACGAATCTTCCAGTTTTCGTCGAGTTTCCGATTCAAAAGGGGACAAGAAGCCTTTCAGATGCGCAAGACAAGCAAAGCAGACTTGTAGACTTCTTAATCGTAATTGTATTTCGCATTTCTTGTATCGTCTCACAGGTTAATAATCTTAAGATTCTCAAGAGATCGCCTAAGGACCTTAGCTTTCTCAATAAATTGCAGATTGCAGTTGCAACTACAGCTGTCACAATTCGTAAATCGGGTACATTGCACACACAAGCACGTCAGTAATCGGTGATAAATCATTCGTAAACGGTACAATGCTTAACAGATGAATTATCATTGCAATGCTATGAATTAATGAAGGCTAAGCCAACGCCAGTCTGGCCGGTCAAGATCAAGAAGCACGATTAAGTCAAGAATTGCATTTTGCATTGCTTACCTTCTGCAAGTGACCCCAGGTGGCCGAGAACCGTCGTGCAGCAGCAGCACGCCAGGAAGAGTAGAGGAATCCAGCCCATTCTTGGATCCAGAGTGCTTGTACTCGAAATCCTAGACACTTTACTGGCTTTACGGTCGTTTGTGCTCGCAAGCGCAGGAAACATGGATCAGCAACTCTGATTTGACTGACTGTGACTGTGATTGATTTGGAAATTCGAATGAGATCCTGCCCTGCACTTGTTTAGTTAAGTTATTTCTGAAGACGTAGACGAAAACGAAGACGCGAAAGATGCGAATGCAAATTTTGGCCTTTCGTTCCAGGAGAGCAGCAGCACAGACCGTTAAGAAATTCACTGGCCTGTCTAATTCAGAGATTTGTGTCAGTCGGACCGGGAATTAAGGGGTTTATTGTACAAATTACAAAAAAGTCTCAAAAAGTTGTAACTGGATTCCGAAGCTGACTTTTTCTTTCTTTTCGTTTCACAGACTTGGCGAGCAGAAAAGCGTTGGTTATTGTGATTCAGTCATTCGAGAGGAGAAAGTAGAAATAATAGCTACGTTTTGTACGTTATAATAATGAAGCTGAAGCTGAAGTCGCAGATGTGTTTGCGTAAGTTTACGCCCTGTTTAGTGACTAATGTTTCGCGTAATACCCGTAATAGCAAGTCGTAGTGTACCTGGCTGGATAGCAACTGGGACACGACTGATGAGGGATTCTGTCTCAAGTTGCTCCTATATGAAGATCCGGCTCGCTTCGCTTTTCGCTGGCTAGGCTTCACCCGCTTCGTGTGCGGGGTTTCGTGAAGCAAGTCCAATGAATGAATCCGTGTTCGCGTTTCGCTTTCAACTTCGAGTCAAGTAGCCATTGTACATGCACGTATGCGAAATACGAAAACGGAAGCTCGATACAAACAAAAGGTAAAATTCCCCATCTCCATGCGCAATTCCCAATGCAACGCAACATTAGTCAGGCCTTCCATTTCGAGGAAATGATCCCACAACCGGCCGCCCGCGGCCCGCGACTAATTTCCTCAATTAAAGGTTCCCGTCCGCGGCCCCGGCCTTTCTTTTAGCGTAATGAACTTTCTCCGCTTGCTTCCCTTCAATGCCTGCTGGCCGCCCACGACAATTCATATTCATGCTCGCGATGTTTCGTGGCGGCTCAACTACTCGTGTGGTGTTGTGTGTCAAGATACTGGTCGGTCGGTCGCCACTCTCCACGCTGCTGTTCCGTGTCATTTGCATATTGTTTGCACAACACGTGTAATCAAGCCAAGCTAAAGCTTGGCCCATGCTGTGCCTGTACCGTGCCGGGAGTCATTCAATCTGATAAGGCGATTACGGAAACGAAACCTCGTTGGTTATGCATGGCTTGGCTTAGTTTTTCGTACAGCAAGCTTCCTGAATTGTGGGAAAGTACGGCTCCACGCCTGACCTGGCACGCTGACTGGCAGCCACTTGTGACTGTGACTGTAATTTGCAAATTCGCGATTCGCAAACGTCGTGCCCGTGCCATGGCATGTCGTGTAAAGTGTAAATAGGAAGTGAAAAGGTGGTGACGGTGCTTTCGTGTTTCTGGCTGGTGTCGGTGTTGGCAAATGAGTACTTTCGAGTTTTTTTTATTGCATTGGCACTTAATGAATGAAATAAAAAGCATTTCCGCATCACGGCTGTACAATTTTCTAGCTTCTTTCACTGAGGACGGAGTCTGGGCCGACTTTGAGTACGAATTTACGAATTATGTTGTGAATGACGAAAGCAATTATAGACACATATTTAGACATAAGCTGACTAACCACAACTGAAAGTGGAATTAAAGCACTTGCTGTCTTGTCTGTCTAGTTCCAGTGTCTATGCTAATTGCTGCAATGCTGTAATTTGTATTTGACATTGGAGGCTCGGTAACTGGCTGGTACTTTTGAATTTTACGGTATTCATTCATAATTCAATTACAAAACAAGCAAAGCGCATTGCTCCAATTAACCAGCTTAGCTTCTCATTGATTCTTAACGAGGTTTTGAATGAATCCTTCAGCAGATTTGTAATAAAAAAGAATTCATTTCATTAGGGCGTAAGTGGCTTCCGAATTGTGGGTGAGACTCATGGTTGAACTCGAACCAATTACTTATTCCACGAAAGCTCGTTTGCGATACGTAAAGCCTTCCCGTCGCTACCGCCCGCAGCCAGGCAGGCGACCGCAAATTCTAACTTGAATTCCTGTGAACTTGTGTCAATTATTTGACAATGAGCTCGAAAATCAGGAGTTAAATTCTGGAAACTAACTTTATTATGCGCAGTAAGACTGAAATTGCAGTCTGTTTCTTTGCTTTGCCTTGAAAGACGAGCCTTTGGAGACCCGTCGCGCAACCCCACTAAGGGACAGAGTAAGACAAAAAATGGAATAAATTCAAAATGGTGAAGAAACTAGTGAAAATGACCATTTCTAAAATTTTTTGAAGATTTTTCTCCAATTTTTTATTTTACTGGCAGCTTGAACCTTTATTTTATGTAAATGAGTTGACAAGGCCTGAAATGTTTCGTCAGCTAAACCATTAACCAAATAACCATTAAGCATACTAACTCAAACCTTGGTACACGGTACCCCCTTTTATTCTATTGTTTGCCTACTCTGTCCCATAGTGGGGTATACCCCAGGCAATCGCCGAATGAATGAGTCTGAAGCTAAATTCCAAGAGTGGGACAAAACATTGCGACTCAATGCATCATTCGTCAGATTTTATGTTTATATTTCCAAGTTTTCACTTTCCAGATACTCGAAAGTTGGAAATTCACAAAACTCGCACAACAGAGTGCGGATTTCGTTCCCTGAAGACGAGGTGGTGGTTGTTGAAATGCCAGATGACAGATAAACAAGAATTTGTGGCACATTTTATTGCCAGATTCAATTTATCGTAAAAATAAATGCCTGACGTTATGCTTTGGAGACTTTGGACTCCTTTCGGGCGAAGATACGCGATTCGCTTGCGAAAAATTCGGATCAAGTCATAAAACTCCGCGTGCGGGCGCGGGCGGTGTGTTTTCTTTGAATCATTTCGTCCCACATTCGAAATTCGACGCAGGTAGACATGACGCGGAGTTGGTTTTTATTGCCTGGCTTCCGGGAAGAACGAAGATGTTCGCATTCGTCATTCTTACATCGTTTTATGATCCATTTTACGCCATGCTTCATGGGTTTAAGACTGACGAGAACGAAAACGAGTTGGCGAATGGCTGTCGGCCGTGTTTACGTTTTCCGTTTTCGCTTCTTACGCTGGTCGATCTCCAAAATGACTGACTACTTAATCATATCAAGAAATCTTTACGATTATTGCCCTCAGCGCCAAAAAGCCAACGTCCAGACCAAACGTCCAGCGAAACAGCAACTCACAATAAGTTGAACTGAGCTAATAAACAATAAAAGTTTTATTCTTTCATTTATGTACTCGTTAAGATCTCCTGCCTTCGTCGTCTTGTCTTCGGATTTCTTTCCAGATCGGCCAGGCCAAAGAAATGTAGAAATGTCCAACAAGTGCTCTGCTGGCCACTATACACTGGGGCAACATGCAACAGGACAAAAATGGAATGCGAATGGCCATGGCCAAAGGTCGGAGACATAAATAATCCAGCCTCGCCAAGAGAATTGTGATGGTGACGGGGGCGGCATTACGCATCAAGTAATGAACAAGAATCATGAAATACCTGTAAAAGTGGACATGACACAGCCTTCTGAAAATAGCTTGGAAAAGTTTTTCTTAATTGGATCGCATATCGCATGCAGGGGGACGTTGAATTTAATAAAGTTAGCTCACTGGATTGAGAATTAATGTATCATTCTTGGGACGCACGGCAGAAACCCAGTCAAGGACAAGAACAATGAATGAAAAACAGCGAATACGAATACGAATACGTGAATTTAATAATCTTTTGAGAGCCTGGCAACACGCACACAACATCAAAAAATCTGCAGCGCGGATTCTATTACAAGTACTTTCTCCAGCCAGCAGCCAAGCCAAGATCGTAATTTCGTAATGAAGTGAAACACTTTCGTGTGTATACAGAAAGCACAAAGCAACGACGGCGACGAGACGAGTCTCTCCATTCTTTAGAAGAGCAGAAAGCAGAACAAGAACATTAATATTTATAACACGCTGAAAGTGAATTATAACGCTAAACGCTAAATACTTACCAGCCCACGTCAGTCGCCGTAAAAGAGTAATAACGAGAAAGCGAGTCTTTGTTTACTGGAGTGAACAAACTGATAATAATAATGAATTACGACCATCCATCGTCATCATCATCGCCTAGCGTCATGCCGTGTCGTGTTGCTCGTAGTTGTCGCGGCTGCTTCCTGGAATTTACATCTTTCATCCTGTTAATCCTTTTCTAATTTTTATTATACACATTACAGGCTGTAAGTACGTATTATCAGTATTATGTACACACTCCAGCTGCAGCTAGTCGATTCAGCCTCAGCCCACTCTAAACATTGACGGATCGCGTGCCGTGCATGCGGGTCCCGCTGCTCTCATTTCCAATTAGCATACGTGACAGTAGAAGCTATCGTCAGAGTCATACCATCCTGCCACTCCGCCAAGCCGAGGAAGCGATGAGAGAAAGCAGAACATGCAGGAAAGTCCAAGCAGGCCAAGAGCCAAGCCACTTGGAGTCAGGACGTCTCTGGAGCCTGACTTAATAGAATCTAACGAGAGTGACGATGGCGATGATAATTTTAAATAATCACAGGATAATGGAAAGGAGGGCAAAAAGAAGAAACTTACGTGTGGTGGTACATGTCGTAGGTTGCAGCTGCAGGTATTAAGGTAAATTAGATAAGTAGAATTGATCTCGACTGCTGTCACGTTTACTTACCTGTGCTGCGCTACCCACGCATTCATCCGTTTTCACTAAAAATAGGACGGTCGACAGACGGTGCCGACTCGACGCCCGATCCAAAGGAATTGCAGACTTGTCAGATGCTGCAGGTTTCCTGGCGCTGAAGTGAGAAGAAACTTTAAACTAGACTGCTGCAGACTGCTGAGGGGCGTTGGCGTTGGCGGTGTAGTGCGTGCACTGGGCATAGGCACCGATTGGCTGCTGGAAATCTCGATGGTCGATATTCTTTTTGCTCAGACGTTGACTTATTCAATGATGTACGAAGGTGCCAGGTGCGCCACTGGTGTTTGTCTTCCGTGGCACCGCGGCGCTTGGTTGAAGCGCAATTATCGTGATGATGATGCGAAGTTCTGATTGATGACTATTTCCAGTTTCCTGAAACAGTGTAATTAAAATATACTGGCTGGCTTAATTAATGCGAATTTAAAATGGCAGTGGAAAGTGTCCATTTGGACAAGGGAGGCAACAGGAAATAGCAGCTTACTTTTACTTTTCTTTTTCCAGTCAATTAATTACAGGCTGAATTAATTGAAATACTGCACTGTATCGTCAGCTAATGACTGAATGAGCAATGCAAATAGCTGTCACGGTGTGGGACGAATGATTCGTGATTCAGCTGCAGACTCAAATTCAGGTGCAAGGTTCTTTCCAAACAAAGCTGAACACCCACACACACACAAACGAATCTTTATTTTTATGTTGTTTTGATTTGATATATGTAATATGCACTGTTTTGTAGATCTCTCGTAGCTTGTTACTCACGAGTGTCGTTATTTCGTTGAACTATTTAATTATCATTAATTACGCCTTGGCCATGTCGTTTGTCATTGATATGATTACTGCTGGCTCACGACCTCTTGACCCCGAGATTGCCTTTGTTACTTGACCGCATTTGTATGGAAGAAGTTGGAGTCCAAGTCAGTCGCACGAGTCGACGAGTCTTTCATACATGCAACAAGTCGGAACTCGGAAGATAGCACAAAGATGACAAGCAAATAGCAAAATAACATGCTCACAATCTCGAAAGTCGAAAACATTCTTAATCTTTGCACTCAAACCTATAAATTGAACATGTAGCTATTTTGTTATGTAGTCTAGCTTAGTTGTGGTCTTGCTTGTGTGTACGCAGTGTAGTTTGCGGTTAGCTAATCATGAATTTGCTCGTGATACTTAACCAACTGAAGTAAAATCAGGAGCCAAACAGTTCCCGGCTTGTCCTGGCGCGGCGCCTGGTTTCATTGTATAAGAACATGTCGTCGACTGTGGCACTGAAGAACGGCCCCTTCGAAGGCGTTGGGAATTGCGGGAACAATACGGTGGAAATACTGGCGAGGAACTTGCTTGACGTAAACTTCAAGTACACGTGGAAGATTTCCAAGTATCTGAAACACGTCGACGAGGGCAGAAATATTGACAGTCCCCAGTTCGAGGTAGGTGTCCGGCATCGCATTAAGTCAATTGACAAGACATTGTGCTACAACGCCAAAGATCTGAAAAGAGATTTGGTCATTTCTTTGCTTTCAGTTTAATGTAAACGGAATCCAGACAAAATGGTCCCTCGCTCTTCGATTCTGGACTGATGAGGCTGGTGGGAAGCTTTCCAACCCCGTCGTGGTGTGTCTGAATCTGGTTTCTTATCAGTGTGATGAAGAAGAGCAGATTCAGGTCGGTATCAGCTTTTCCAGATTTGACAGTCCCCAGTTCATTCGTCCATAATGCTTTCCAGATTCGGTACCAATTCGGAATCTTCAACGCAATTGTGAAGCAATACGAAGTCTGTCCTTATGCGAGGAAAAAAGTGGAGTTGAAGGAATGCTCCACCCCAAACGGTCCCAAGATTGGACTCCTGAGCGTGGGCTATCGTGACGTCATCATTTTGGACAGACACTTGACCGACGGCTCTGTGGAGATGTTTTGCAAAATTGTTCTAGTAAGAAATCCGTGCCAATATCCATACGAATTGTCAATGCGATATTGGAAATTGTGGATTTATTTATCGCTCAGCTCCGGAGCAAAGTCGAGCAGCACACGCTCGCACTGGACCTCTGGAACAAGTTCAAAGCGTCCGAGTTTTGCGACATAACGCTGAAGTCGGCAGAGTGCGAAAAGTTTCCAGCACATAAAACTATTCTCGCAAGCCGGTCGCCCGTGTTTGCTCGCATGATTCTGAGAGGCGATGCGATTATCAACGTGCAGATGCCAAGTGTCGTGCTGAGATCATTGCTGGAATACATTTACACGGACCACGTCGACCCGCTGGACAATCCACAGGGCCTGCTTAAAATTGCGTGCAAGTACGAACTTCCTGGACTGAAAGTAAGTTGCCACTTCGACGGACACGTGAAAGCGCAAAAACCAGAAGATAGTCTCGTAAAATTCCCTTTGCATTTCGTAGAATATTTGCGAAGGAGCGCTGATTGACTCAATCACCCAAATCAACGTGGCCGCCATTTTATTGCTTGCGGACACATTTGACTGTGACGGACTGAAAAAGGCGGCTTTAGCATATTGCGAAGAGAATGCAGGCTCAATCGTCAAGACTTTAGCGTGGAAGGTCATGGAACATGTAAGGAGTTTTTGTGTAGCAAAAATGACACGTATTAAATTACTGCACTAACGACTAACTAATTCGCATATAAATTTTATCTTCTTTCAGTTAAATCCACAACTATTTGAGGAAGTCTGCCAGCTGAACTGAAATACTTTCGCATTTCTCAATAGCACTAAATCTGTTGGCGCTTTTGTGTATGAATATACATGGAAGTTCCTTTTTACGGCGTTTGTTGAAAGACAAATGCCAATGCCGTCAATACAAGCTCCTAAACCTATGAATTCAACTGTCAATCAAATCAAGACTATTAAACCACAAGCTGTCAGATCCGTGTTGATTGTAAGTTCAATATCATCTTCGTTGAGGTAGTGCGGGTGAAGCCAATTTTGGTATTTAGTATTTTGACACAATGAGGATCATTTGTTGCATCACAATCAGTCTTTAATTTCTCGTCAACATGTTAATTGTTGAGCTTGAGCAATGCAATAAATTAGTTGTAAATCATGACTACCTGCCCTGGAAGCCTCCGAGCAAGATTAAGGTGGTGTTTTAGCACTATACGCTGTTGCTGGATAGGTGATGTGACCTATAATCAGGTACTTTGCGCTTGTGGTCGCTTGGCACTTTGTCCTCCCACACGAATATTGATTTCGGGCATTCTTTGTGGTACGCTCTGCAGCCGTCTTCTCCATACTTCCCAGCGAGCTCTGCCTTGAGATACTCCGGAAGGTGGCTTTCGGCGTACGCTGAACTGCTGATGCTGAAATCAAGGCGAAGAGTTCAGAATTGGAATTCATGGCCATGGCGCACTAGAGAATTTCCGTACCGTAATCGTAATCTATGGGAAAAGTTTACTAACCTGAAGAATAAGGTCACAAATTCCCCAAATAGACCGTAGCCTTCGCCGAGCGGGTACTCGTGAATCTCGCAAATGATTCGCAGCAGGCAGGAGCGACCGTTGATTCCAAACGAGGCGAGAATGGACTCGAGCCTGGGGAGAAGAATGGCCCGCTCTCCTCCGGGAAGTTTTTCGGGAGGCGGAAGCGAGAGAACTGACGAAGATGCACGGCCGGATCTCGTCTTGGGACCGGAGCCTTTCTTCGGTGGCTTTGGCTTTGAACTCGTGTCATTTCCGGCTCCGTCCTGCTTATCGCTTTTGGTGTGGGACCCCAGAAACGATGAATTGTAAAATAGATCGGTGAAAGGGAAGAAAAGTGGAGGCGGCCACGGGTGATCGACGTGGGTCATTCCGAGGCCGTCAAAAAACACTGCCACAAAAATAAATATTTGCATGTTACAAATTTCACCACCTGGGTAACATGTATTTGTTCAACGAGAAGCTTACGGTAAAACGGCCATGAAATCTGAATGTCTGAATTGACTCCTTCCGGCGGTTGTCGGATGAAGGGAATCTGGAGTTTTGGGGTGACAATGAGCGAGGACCCTGGCGGCAGAATCAGTTTCCGGTCTTTCATCCAAACGAATCTCTTGTTTCGGTGGTGTGGCTGTCGCGTTTCTGTTCCAGTCACAGCGTCAGAATTGGATGCTTCTGCCAGAGCCAGAATTGACATCAACAGAATGAAGGATCCATAAATGCTTATCAGCTGGGGCCAGACGCTCGAACTGTGCTTCAGGCGGAACTCCATCGTGTAGTAATCACATTTGCAGAACTGGAACTTGTCTTACGTTGTCACTTTCAGTTTCAGTTCCACGTTCCATTTCCTTTTGACTCCGTTTACTTTTACACGTTTTGGTTTAAAGACGTACAATAACTGCAAAAGTTGTGTTCGTGGTGGTCGTTTGTAGTTGATTGTGATGTTAATGCTGAGTCTGAGTGTTTCGATTAAGGCACCAGTCAAGTCAACAGCCAAAGAAAAGCAATACTTGCTGATGTGATCCGCAGTCGAAGCCGAAGTCGCCGTCGACGACGTCAACAAATCAAGTTCAAGTTCGAGTACTTCATTAACTTTCTTTCATTACTCATTAATTGTCTGCTTGCAGTTGCATTGCATTTTGGCATTAATGCATTCATTTTATTATTGCTACAGTGTAAATGAGGCTCGACCGTCACTCTCAACTGTCAACGCTCCAACCCGAACCCTACAATGACCTTCGACAACAACCGCCCGTTTGATTTCACCACGCCATGCGAAGGATGAAACTACTGGAATACTTTTTGTTGCTGACTCAATTTGCAAATAGTCAACGCCAGTGACGGAATCAGCGCAAGAAAGTGAAACTCACGCAAGTTGGCCACCTGCGTCTCAATAAAATTGTGTGCATTGTGAAATTGTGATCCACTTTTGGGGTGAAATCAAGAGCCTGGCTTGAAATTCCCCATTCCGTGGAATCACGAATCAGCGTCACAACGAGAAACTCGTCTCGGTCAGAGCAGAGCAGGTAGCAAATTCACCAGCGCGTCATCATCATCGATGAATTAATCAACTCTTGCCCTGTCATTGCATTGCGATTGCGCGCTACGTTGCTGCTGTTGTCAATACGCTAACAATTGCCATTGTAGTCGTATTGATGACAGCGACAGCATGCATCATAGTATGAATGAAAGATCCACGACAAGATTGCACGTTAACAAGTGCAGCAATTGTATTACAAGCAGGAAGTCTAAAATGGGCCTGTCCATTGTGCCTGTCTGCGAGTTGCGTTTTTGCCGCTCGCAGCTGGAGTTCTGGAGCCTGGAGGCCCTGTTCCGATTGTTCATTGAACAATGATCGGATCACAGTCATATTCTGATTATGTAAAAATTATGCCCTATTCTAATTATGTAACGACAACGACTTGCAAATTGCCTTGTAAATTTTCCATATAATTCCCATTGATCATTTTCTAAGACAAATGCATTGCTTCAGTGGTACTTCGCATGCGCATGCGCCAACTTCTTGAGCCCAGTTGTCAATTATCATAAGAATAATCCCTCCATTAATTAAATACTGCCACGAAGTACGCGAGAATGCCTCGCAAAGGTGGGCTTTGAGCTTGTTGCCCAACGCTTGACGCTGGCTTTTGGCTGTTAACAGCTTGGCAAATGGCAATAATACGGAAGTTGAGTTGACTACAAATGAACCAGAGTCTGCCTGCGTCTGTTTCATTTCAGTTTTCTGTGCAATTTCGAAATACAAGTGATCCTGCTGGGTGCTGGCTGGCGTACAATTGCGAATTGCAAGATTATGTAAAAATAGATACGTTTCACCTTGTACTTGAATTTTTAAGCTATTAGCAGGCAGAAAGTGTCCGTGAACGTGAACCTGCCTGCCTGAATTCGCCATTCGCATGCGTTTGCTTCATTGACATGCTAATAAAGAATGACAATTAAAAAATTGTTGTAGAGTCATGATGTGGGACGCAAATGGATAAATGATGTTATTATCGCAGGCAGTCAGGATTTCGAAATCCCGAAATCCACATCGCAGCTCGCAGCATTCGCACTGCCATTCGCAAAATTGGACCAGATTCCCATTTTTTGCACGCCTCGCATGTAAATTAATGTGGAAACGTTTCGAATTGTCTTCCTCTTTCCCATTTGCAATTATTTCAGGCCAGGAAACTGAAGGACGTTGGGTTCGTTCGATGTAAATGCGAGGTGGCAGAACTGATACGATGACTTTGCAGGTTTCTTTTTGATTTACGTAGACAATCGAATCCTACGAATCTTGCCATGGTTGAGGTTGTGTATCAATAATTTCTGGATTGCATCGCAAAAAAATAATTGCTGTTATTGTTTTGTTCTGCTCTTCGTGGAAATGTGAACAAATAATTGCTACCAATCAAATTCTGGATCCGATGCACGATCCAGAGCCCATAATCATTCATAATTATGCAATCATGCAGCACTCGTACGAAAAAAACGAAGAGCAAGAGCAATACAACGCGTAGGACAAAAGATGATGAAGACTTTGAAGACGAAGAATTGAAACTGGAATTGGAAACTGCACGAGACATTTTTTTCAATGTCAAACCTGCACACAAAGAAAAACGAGATCTATTTAAATCCAGTTTTAAGCGTCTGCCTCACAACTTTGACTCCGACTCCAGACAATCATAATTTTGATCTATTGTGAATTATTGCTGTGTATGCGTATTTGCGTATTGCACGTGACTGTTCGTTTTTCGGTAGGAAACCAGTTCTTTGACGTCAATGCTAAGAACTCGGTGGGACGGTTGACAAATTGGTCCCTGATCACACACTAATAGATTGCATAATTCTCATGTTTTGTATGTCCGACTCGGCCAATTAAAGTTAGCTAATTAGAAAATCAGCAATTAGCATAACGACGACATGACACAACGAATTTAGCATTTGACATTTGACATAGCACGAAGAACGACGAACACGAGCACGAGATTTTAAGAGCATGTGAGAATGTGAAGGGCGCTCGCTGCGCTGCCGAACGAAGTTAAAAGCGCCAGCAAAAAACAGCAAAACTTTTTTGGGTAAGAAAAAAGGACATTGCGAATTGCGAATTATGTAACTTGACGAAGCAATCGTCATCATCGACGATCACGCGGCGCGGCACGGCACGCATAATTAATCATTTTTCACCATCGCAGGCAGCATCATTGGCATTGTCAAGTCAATTCGCAACTCGCGAATTTGACCGCATGCTGGCTGGCACGCGTCTGTGACAAGGCCAGAAGGCTTTTGGCCTGCTTGGACAAATTTATTGCACAGGAAGCAATTCGAAATTCGCGTACGCTCATTTTTCACTTTTCACGCGTGAATGAGTTTTATGACGATGTTTGGCCAATTAAGGATTTAATTTCTTGCTGTGCATCGTGTGCGGTGTGCCTTGTTTCGTCTGTCACAGCCTAAACGTTCAGCGGTCAGCCTCACACGTCGTCGTCGTCGATGACAAGCACAAGAAAGCAGAAACCAGGAGGGCCTTGACATAATTTGTGCAACGGCTCGTCTTGATCTTGACGACGACTGACGACGACGGAAACGCAAACGACAAAACAAACACACGCGAGCGAGCGTTGACGGACAAGACACAAGTCCGAGTGTCAAATGTTCCCATCGCCATCGCCAGTTACAATTGAAATTGAAATTAAAATTCTGCTTCCTTGCCTCGACGTCTGCGAATGACATAAAACAAAACACAGCGCAGGCACATGTGAGATTCTCACTCGCAAGGTTAATTACACGTTATGTTACCGTTGTTTGTTTTTGTTTATGTTTATTGCTTGAATTCGCATATCGCGTAATCCGCGTGTGGTTATGCAATTGAGGAAACTTGCGCGACGCGATCCCGATCGCGATTTAAATGTGAGTAATTGGCAATTGGCAGAAGGCTGGTTGCCCATTTGCGGTCGAGTCGAGTCGTGTCGTGTCGTTGAGGTTTCAAACTCGGCCTGGCTTAAGACCAAGGCTTGACTAAGAAGCATTTTGGATGATAAACAGAGACATTTGCGATTTAAGCATGGATTTGAACGAGGTCAGCAATCAAGCTTGGAGAGTCGAAAGAGAATCTTCGAAGGAAACGTCTATACTTTTAAGCCGACTTAGAGAACATTTACTGAATACTTCTTTCGGCGTTTGCGTTTAAGCTCACGCACGAGCACGACGTAATTTCTGTCCTCTCCAGTTCTTGGAACTGAACTGGACTGGACGCAAGTGCCAGTGCCCATGAACTCATCTTGCCAATAATGGGTTAAGACTTTTACGACTATGACTCATGTGTCCATTCATTAACTACTCTGCTTTAATTCATGTAAAACCTGTCCTGTCCTGTCAAACGCGTACAGGATACTTTTTTTCTAAGAAAACAGCGCAGAAGAGTCAAAGAATTGCCAATTGCCAAGTTTTTACGCGTGTACCTGCCGTCCGGCCCGGCTCGCAAGTCGCAACGTTGACACGTTACAGCAAAAATTCTGCAATGTGATCGATAAACCTTGAAACCGATTCTTTCAAGTGTTTTAAATCGTAGTCCGAAATTTTCGTGTGAGTGCAAAATGGCAAAAGTAGCACTGGACTTTAGTCACCGTCTAGAGAATCTCATTTATTCATAACTCAATCCTCACAAAGTCCAGTTCCGAAGAAGTGGTTAATTCTCTTACTGGTTTCGGTTCCAGCCTTGGCTTGGCCCGAAAGCAATTTGGAGAATATTTAACCTGTATTGATTTTATCACAATGTTTCCCGAATTTCTCCTATCCGCAAAACTACACACACTTTTTCGTCTTAATCCGCCTCCCGTGCTGGCTCATTTTACAAGTAATTGACTCTCAAATCTCGATTTTAATTCTCGACTCTTGTCAGACAACTTTTTATGGTCAGCTCGCAAGTTTACTCGAAAAAAGTAGTGACATAAGCAAAAGCGTCGTAGCGTCAGTCAGTGGAAGTGGACTGATGAGGTTGTCGTCTCAATTCTCTTACTGCAATTTGAGAATTGCGAATTGGCATTCGGCAGTGGTTTAATTGGTTCGTATCCCATGCCGCCACGACTCGCCATAGGTAACAACTTGTTTCATCTGCGTAATCATTGTTATTGTTGCTGTTGTTCTACGTACGTACGTGCATTTTGTAGTGGATTTTCCACGGCACGGCACATAGAGTCGTTCTCAGAATGAGTCGAGTCAACTTGGCAGGCTGTATGATAATCTTGACTGACTCCTCTTTAATAATACCAATACGCTCATTATTACGTCTCTACAGTAAATGAGTAAATACGAGTAAATATGAGATGACTGCTGCGACTAGACTACAATTAAGGCGATGACTGATGTGAGCCAAGCGTCCGCCGCAGACTTTGTTCACTTCATATAAGACTCGGCGCTGGCAATTGGACTCAAGCCCAATTCAGGTTTTGAACTGGCATCGGAAACAAGAACTTCAAGCTGCCCCAACGGTCAAGTCGTCATCTTGTCAAATCAAAGCCACCCTAAGCCAAGCCAAGCTGAGACAAATTCAGCGAAAAGGGTTCAATTCGTGATGATATAGAACGATAGTCGACGCACAACTTTGTGAATTCTGTCTTGTGAATTTCCCTTCTTTATGCTTCGTGTTTTTGTTTTGGGCTAGTGAACGTTGTAAGTAATTGTAAGGAAAAGTATGAGCAAGTAAATAACAAGTGAACCAGGATACTCCAAAGTGCAGCGGCAGTGAAGTGCAATAAAATTCTGTCAAGATCAGTTGATTAGTGACTGTGTGAATAATTAGCTTCGTGGTTTACATAATTTTCTAGAACACGGCTGACTTTTCCACAATTTGAGAGCTAAAACTAGAAGATTGTGAAGTGATAAGGAAAAGAAGCACGTACGCGTACACGAAAACGTACTTTGCAAATTCGCAATTCGCAAAAAGTGCGGCAAGGCGGCAATAAAAATTATAATTAGCTACTCATCATGCTGAACAACAACACTGCAATTAGCAGCAACCCTGCAGCAGCTCCAACTCCCACACCATCCTCAGACCTGGACGACGTGGACCGCATCTCACCGCTTCCCGTCTTCAACAATCCAGCGTACGAGTCGTCGAGTGACGATCAACTGGAGAACGACACAGCTTCCTCGACAGTCTCAACTGAGCGTGAGCACCACAGATCCAAATCGCATTCGCAATCGTCAGACCGCACGCGCACCGCAGAGACTCCGCCAGACTCGCCTGGCGGCAGCAGCTCGAAAGACCCGATCGAAGACCTACGGAGCTTAGCGCGCGAGATCAGCCCGGGAATCACACTAACGAGAGCAGATGCCAACCACATTCTGAAGGACATGAATCAAATTAACCACGCGTACAGCTCGGACTTCGATAACGACGACGGAAACCACAAAAGCAACGGCCAGGCAGTGCAGTCCCAGTCCAGGCGAACGAGCACATCCAGTTTGAATTTGAAGAACCAGAAGAACAACATCAGTACGAGTGAAGTGTGCCTCAAAATAGACGCCAAGCAGCTTTCCGCCCGGAATGGAAAGACGGCCAACGAGAACGACGCGTACGGGAATGATCTGGAGGCGGACCTGAAGCGAATGGCCAAAATGCACAAGGCGGCCAAGAGTGCAAACGGAAAGGCGGCGGCAGCGAGCGCGTATGAGGAGGGGGGAGCCGCTGAGTCGGGTCCCAAAATATTCGGCTTCACACTGCAGCAGTGTGCACTTTTCCTCCTTTTTGCAATCGCCAACATTCTCTCAGGAATCTGCATCTCCCTGCAAGCTCCGTTCTACCCTGAAGTCGTAAGTCATTAATTCGTTAATTGATCGGTCTATTTTTAAAGGGCGATTGTGATTGCAATTGACTTGCTTCGTACGTAAACAAAGCCAACCCAGCCCATTATTGCAATTAATCATTAACCAATCACGTTTGCTATCCGTTTGTTTGTTAATTAGGCGCTGGAGAAGGGCGCGTCGTACACCGAGAATGGGATGGTCTTCTCCTGCTTCGAGCTGACAGTCTTCATTATGGCACCTCTGTTTGGCAAAAATGTAAGCTAAGCTGTTGTGCTGTATTTTTGCATTTCGAATTTCGCTGCTGCTGCTACGAGCCAGTTAATTTAAATGTGCCGAGCAGCGGAGTGCGTGCGTGGCGTGACTGATGGCACTCACGCGTTTTTTCCCTTTCTGTCTGTCCTTTCAGATGAATCGAATTGGCCCAAAACTCGTTTTCAATACTGGAATCATACTCACAGCTCTCTGCTCGTCCGTATTTGGGTAAGGGCAGAATTTCCATTGTTTTGGAGCCGCCGTCCGCGTCGGCTACCACGACCGACCCAGTTTTAATTGTGGTTGTGATTTTTATGATGTGATAATGAATTGGGGGTTTTTGTTTTTTGGCCCGACCGGCCTTTGCCTTTTAATTAGGTTTCTGATTCACGTCGACGACCGGTACGCTTTCATTGGACTTTCCATCATCGTCCGCGTGTTTGAGGCGGTTGGCGCAGCAGGTGAGCCAAATCGCGTTTGTTCTGCCAAAAATTCGCAAATTGCAATAATCTTGACCTCGACGTGGTATTGACATTCAAATTCACTCGTGTTCGCTTCTCTGCGGAAAGCAAATTCACATGAATATGAATGAGAATGAATGCTTAAAAATGGAAAGGTTGAATGATCCATAGACCAAAGCAAAGGCCTAAATAATGATCGAGGAAATTGAAAGTCATTACTCATTAGTCATTAGCAAAAGGAAGACGAGACAGGCTCACGAGCCGTAAATAATTGCATGGCTCCTGTGAAGAAGAGCAACACTCATGCCCTGCTCGTCATTACTCTAATTGTAATTGCTTACGGTATTTTGCCTTGCTTTGCTCATATTAGCATTAAATTAGCGGTGCCGTACGCGATAAGCATGCATGCATTGACCTCACAGCTTAATTTGCCAATTGCAGCGCACGCAATTGCAGTGCAGTGCACAAGGAATTTTGCATTTTACAAATGTAAATTCTGTAAATATGAATGTAAAGCTGACTTGTTTAACTCAAAAAGTGTGCCAGCGTGACACTTGTCTTGTCGCTCAGCTTGTTTTTGCACCCGCGCGCCGCACCCGCCGGAAATTTTAATTATTGTGTAATTGAAAAATTGCATTTGGCCGAAATTCGCAAGAATTGCTTGCAATGCATACGGGAACCGAATTCTTGAAAATGAAATCGAAAGGTCGAAGAGAAGAAATTCGCAGTCACATGCCAATTAATGCCAATCGCAAAATCGTAACGGTACAAATTATCGTGCCGGCATTCGGCGTGCTTTTTTTGCATTCCGCATTTTGTAATGTTTATGTTTATGCGAATTGTGAACTTGAGACGAGTGCGAATGCGCGTGGCTTTGATGGGCAATGATTGATTGCATGTGGCCTGGTCTGGCTAAAAGGCAATCAGCAATCAGGCGATGTGAATTTTCGCATGCGTACGTGAATGTCATCCGTCAGTCATCGCATCAACACGCCACATTTTCCATTTGCGAACGTGAATTTTGGCGTAATGAGCCGTGGCGACAGAGAAGGCCGTCGTTTAATCATACAAAATGCAAGTGCAATGGACTGTCGAACTGCGAGTCGCGAGTCTCTGGCCTTGAATTTGTTCGCAATTCAACATTTTCGACTGCGCTTGGGTGCTGAAGGCAGGCAAGCTTCTTTCGCGAGTGCAGCCTGGCACTGGCGCTCGCGCTGGCATGCGAAATAATTTTGCAATACGACCGCGACAAAGACTGCAAGACCAAATTGGTTTATGACCACGACGAACGGAAGAAGTTCACTTTCGATATCAAAGATTAGGATCAATTTTTCATAACCTCTCAACAGATTTGACGAGACGCCATTAATCAATTTACGTTTTTTGTAAATTACTTGGATGCATACTAAATGTTAACGAAGTTTGCTGTTTTGGTCAGTTAATTAATTGAGAAAATCAAACCAATGTACTTGACATCCTCGCATTTGTTGGACGGTTTGACCGTCATCACTGAAAATCTCATTGAAGAGGTCATGAGATCATTTTCCTGAATGCGCGTCCGCTGAGTCGCTGAGATACAAAAGCTGTTCACACTTTGACCTTCAGTTTCCGGCACGGCGGCCTGATTCTGATTGCAATCTCGCACTCGAATTTCGTTTTGCTTTGCTTGCTGGGGCTTTCAGAAATCAGAATTCGCAGACTGTCCAACTGGCTCAATTGACGTAAATGCTCGCCCCACTTTTCTCAGCATCCAGGACCATAATTAAGCGCTAGTTTTTGCTCGACTCCGACTCTATGACTTAACACTCAGCTTTTACATGACCTAATGCAATAACATTAAAAAAAGGCATTAAATTGCAGGGTAGACGAACGGATCAGTCCAGTTTCACTGTTTCACAGTCAAGTTCCATTTTTATAACGATTTCCTGCGAACTATCGATTTACTTCGCGCTCGCGCTTTGTTGTTGGACGATATTGCAAAATTGTAGGCTCGATAATCACACGACACGACACAAATCCAGGTAGAAAATGTCGTCAATGGCCTGGCCATAGACGCCTTCTCCTTGCGTGGGCGCGCAGGTCACTTTGTTCCAGTTTAGTGATCATGACCACACGTCGGCTCGCGTGCAGTGCCGTGCTTTCTCGAGCGAATCGCCTAGAACAATTTCTGGCTTATTTTTGCAATGAGATGACAATTTCCTCAATTCCAAGCCTCAACCCAGGTTTATGGCTTGAAAATGCTGTTGTTTTGGTTTCGAATGGTTAAAATCGGCCTTCGCCTTGCGCGTAATAAAATGCATACAGCATGCAGCATTTAAGAAGTCTAATTGGTGACGGTGATTAGGATAATGATATAATGCACCTCTTCTTGTTTGCTTTCCAGCTCATGTCACCGCGTCCTTCACCTTGATCGCCGTCGTGTTTCCGGACAACGTCTCAACCGTCTTTGTGAGTCCAGCTCCAGCAAATTCCATGCGTGCATGCATTCGTGTTCTCAATTCTTCTCGAGAACGGGATTACAATTACGATTTTATAACCTTTGTTTTGTTTCTTTTCTTGGCGCGCACGCACACGCAGGCCATGATGGAAACGTGCACTGGGCTCGGGCTCATCGTCGGTCCAGTCGTGGGCGGGGCCCTGCATCAGGTAGTGATTACAACAATGACTTGCCTTGACTTTGACAATTAAACACTAAGCAGTCAACCTTCGACTAATTGTCTATGTATTTCCTTGTCCAGTTGGGCGGTTTCACGGTTCCATTCGTGGCTATCGGTGGACTGCTGTTCCTGTGCTTTGTCTTTGGATACGTTACGTTAATGCGACTTGACATGAGCGCCAACAACAAGGAAGACGACCCTACAGAAAAGCAGTACGGTTACCGGGATATCCTGACCATTCCAGTCGTGGCCCTGTCTGGACTTTCTATCCTCACGGCAGCAATTAGCATCGGATACAATGCCCCTGTGCTGGAGAGACACATTGCAAGAGTAAGCGAAATTTACCAATTTGTCAATTCTTTCAAATTCATTTTCACGGGCTTTTACAGTTTAACCTGACCAAAGTGGAGACTGGGCTCGTATTCATCATCAACGGAGGTACGTACGCCATAACGGCTCCATTCTGGGGTCGACTTTGCGACAAACTCGAACGCCCACGATTCTTGACTCTCCTCGGAGCCGTTTTCATCCTCATCGGCTTCTTGTTCATTGGACCAATCTTCTTCATACCTTTCGACACGTAAGCAACCCAATGCAGCATTGCAATTAAAAATTAATTCTTGCCTCGTAACCTTCACCTCTCATCTTTCTCCCACGGCAGAATCTTGTGGGTTACCTGCTTCGGACTCTTCATTCAAGGTCTCGGCCTGGGAGCCAACTTTGTGTCAGGATTCGCACTGGCGCTCAAAGACTCCATGTAAGCTTGGCGCTTAGCGCAGCGTATTTAAATTACATAACCAATTACGTGAGCAACGCGCATGCAGCGATCTCATAATGAATTATAATGGCTTAATTGTGCGCGATTCCCACAACGTGCGATTTAATTATTGGTTTGGCGTTGAATTGTTGAATTGCATTGAATTTGTATTGGCTTTGTTATTTAATAGCGCTAATGGGTTGCCGGACGGAATTGGAACGTACGGATTGGTGTCTGGACTCTGGATGAGCGCCTTTTCACTGGGAAACTTCATCGGACCATGTGAGCGGATAAAAATGCGAATGCATTAAAGCGTGAAGGTGTCCGTAGGATCTCAACTAAAACCTGATTTTTCTGCTTCCAGCTCTTTCTGGAGTGCTTCAAGACAATGTCGGCTATCGCGTCGGTTCCATTTCGGTGATGGGAGTTCAGGTGGTCGTTGTGCTCATCGCGCTCGTGTTCCTGGTTCGAGGAAACCGCGATCGGGATCCGGCGCAGAAGAAAGACGCATCCGCCACCGAGCTCGAAGTGGACGCTGAAAGCGGGATCGCTGTGCGCCAAGCGAAATTCTTCACCACCGCGTTTGACGAGAAATTCTAATTTCGAACCAATTTTACTAATACTCGAAGTCGAAGTGCTTTATTTCCTGTTGCGTTTGCGTTTCACGATGTTGGAAAATATCAAGCTTTAAATTCTCTTTTCTTACCATTTCTTATCTGTCTGTCTATATACGCCTGTAGACTTTAAGATTGTAAATAGTAAATAAAATACAAATATCGTGCCTAGTCGCTTAAAAACTATACCATTGCAATAAATTACTCACACTGAATTATAAATTTCATTTGAGAGCTCAAAGATCAAAGTTCTGTTTAAGTCTTAAGGTTCATGCAAATTCACATTTCACAACTTTGGCAAGAAGCTTGTCTCTAAATTAGAATTGGTCATGAAATTCTATTAACCTTGACGCAGCGCAGAGCATAGACTATTTCAAAATAGGAAGCGAAATATTTGAGATATCCGAGAAGCACGAATCGCGTGTTGAGTCTGCGAAGTCAATGAACACAAAGTTGACTTTAATGAAATGAACTTTCCTTTTCCTAATAATTTGAATTGCTCTCCAGCAGAATTCCATTCGCATTCTTGACGAGCACCTCGAACGGTTGATGTGAGTGGTTAATCTCCTTCTGAGTCACAAAAACTGTGCACTTCTTCGAACTGCCTTCCACAAATCCAATGTGAAGTTTTTCCAGCTGCTTTCGACCAATGTACAAAACTTCTCCAATGTCACTCTTTCCGCCTATCACAGCATGAGGTGGCATGGCCTGCCCGGGCGGCAAGTTGATCCATTCCAGTGAGTCAGGATGTGCGGTTAATATCTGCAAGATAACAATTAATATTAGACAAGTCGCAAAAATAGTTTGCATTGATTTACTCACATCAACCATCGACTTACCTCAAATGCCTTAGTGAAGAATATTTTTTCACCCCACACGAATGTGGCCTTTCCATCCGTCGGTCTGAAGAAGCCTGGAACAAGCGCCTTGTTGGGAAGTAATTTTCTAGCAACATAAACCTTCCCGTTTTCGTATCCACCGGAGAAAGAATCTTCTGGAACCGTATCTGCAGATTTTGCTTCGGCCCAGTAATAGCACCTTAGCACGTTTGACTTTACGCTCTGCTTGCCCTTCTCATTAAGCGGACCGTACCTACGAGAAACACACGGAAAGTTATAGACTCCAATTTTAGCCACCAAAAAAAATGCTTGATTGATCAACTAACCTGTATATGCAGGTCCCGAGATGATACTTGAGAGCATCACCAGTCACTTTTTGATCACAGCCAAAGTTTTTGTAGTGGCAATGGAATTTACACAGTCTTATGATATTCTCGTAAACAAAGTTCCTAGAATCTGTGAATTCACTTTTGCAAAGATGACAATGAGCAAGCTTTGGTCGGCATTCCCCACAAATACTGTGACCATTCACGCAGTTGTAAATCGGTGGCAACGGCACTTCATTGCATACTGGACACTCCAAGACCATATTCAAAGCTCCAGCGGTTGGGAGCTCGGCGACTTCTCCTCCCATCAAGCTGCAAGAGTATTGCATACAATTCGGATAAAATAATTATACATGTCAAAATAGCAAGGGTGAACGCGTTCAGTCGTTCAGTTACTAAACTTACAATTCAGGCTTTTCAAGCTGTTCCATGGCCATCAGGATCTAAAATCCCAGATCTAAATCGGTTGAGCTTTTGCGAGGAGGGCAAGGAAATTTAGTGTAGTGAATGACAAGGTTCTACGGCCGCAGAGCAGATGCTTCACTTCACGATTCCTGTTCGACAGAAAAGCAGTAGTTACTCTACAGGAATATTAGACTGGAAAAAGCTTAAGAATATAAATATTCGCTCACCATATCGTAAATTAGTAATTCGGTGATAGAATAGACGTCCCTCTCAGCTGATCCAATGTTAGCAAACAGATTGGCGATTGCGATTGGCTAATGATTGTGGCACTATACAATAACGCGATTCATTGCGCTGCTATCTTTGATTCAAGGCTACTGAGACTGGAATTGCTGCTAATAACAGGTTAACCACAACCTTTCCATGTTGGCATTATCAGTTAGCTGCTGTAACATCTGGCTATGTACCCGCACCGAATCTAAAGACCAACCAAGACTACTACGTAGCGCAAAACTTGCAACCGAATTTTGTTTTTTCAACTTCACCGCAACTGAACTGCAGACATAAACACGGATGAGTCATATGAGTTTTGAATTAGCTAGCAAAAAGGAATCAGCATTAATATGCAACCTGTGCTTGAAGACTCGCGATCTTGCCATTCCATTTCTTTGTTTCGGATTTCATGCTTCAAAGGTCTGCTGTGCTGCACTTATAAACTTTGCACCGATGTTACGTGATTATAATCGCGTAAAAAACATAAACTTAATTAAACATTTTTCATTTTTAATGCATACATAAAAAGTCCATAATTCGTTCGTGCTAAATAACTGTCAGTAAGCGGTATTAAAAACGCATCAATAACGACATCCAAGAGATAACTATTTTTGTCATTACGCTTTTGGGCTATTTTTTCTTTCGCTTAACGGCTTTCATGGGGGATTACGAAAGGCTACTGGCCAGTCACAGGCGTTGTACTTCTTCCAAGGCTTCCACTTCGTCATTGTCGTCGTCTTCTGGTTCGGACTCTAGGGAGTCGTCATCGGCGTCCATGTCCATATCTTCGTCATCGTCATCTTCATTATCTTCTTCATCAATGTCATCTTGGTCGTCATCCTCATCGCTTTCACTGTCCCCCATAAGCAACTCGTTCATTTCACCGCCGTCAGTTGGCTCCAAGGGCTCTTTAGTCAGCAGAAGCCCTTTCTCCCATAAATCGGACGCAGTTTGAAGCTGCGAGCATGACAGTTAAAAATTTAGCGTCACGACTCACGAATTGAAGAGGAAATTTCATGATCATTGATTGTTTTACCTTGAGAATCTCGTCTTCGATTGGAAGGTCCTGAATCTTTGTGTACTCAGGATATCGGCTGATTAAATACTTTATGCCCTCGACAGCTTCCTCAGGAATTTCCAGCACTTGAGGCTCTTCGCCGTGATACTCCAACGAATTTTCAAGTGTGAAGTAAATCTTTATAATGTTGTCTTCGAACAAAAGGCGCATGCAATTCTTCCTGATTAGCTTGATCTCCACGTCCGGGCTGATTTCGCAAGAATTGTACACACGGCCGTTTGTCATGAACTCCCCGCCTCCGTACACGCTCTGTTCTTGTTCTTTGGAGTTGACGAAAGGAGGCAGCGCGTCGGACATGAACTTCTTTCCGACTTGGTCCGCAGCGTAATCGCAAGGTACCTTCAGCAAGTCCTGCATCAAGCTCCCCAGCATCTTTTGGAACTCGTTCCGTTTTTTTGCGATTGATTTGTCTTTGCTAGTTGAATGCGCCAATCCCATGTAGGATAAGAAATCAGTCGATAATCCCTTGCGAAACTTGACGGAGTTCAGCTGGGCTTGTTCCAAAGCCATTGGCAAATACTACAAAAACGAAACTAATTAAATTTCTGTGGTCAGTTAGACTGCCTATGAGCAACTTGTACCTGTTTCAAGAAATCGCCGTACGTATTTGTTTGGTAGCACGAAATCGTGATATGGAGTGAGTGTGCGCCTTCGACCGCTTTCGCCTGATGAATTGTGCCCCGTGGGAAGTAAAGCATGTCTCCCTCCTCCAAAACCACGTCTAGGATAGGCTTCCCCAAATTATCAGTTTCTTCGTTAAAGTTTCCACTGGAGAACCTGGGCAGTTCTTCCGCCGCTGTTCGTGGGGCATACAATTTCCAGTGCTTCTTTCCTTCAACTTGTAAAATGAAGGCCTCAATGTCATCGTAATGCGGGGCAAATCCTTGAGTGCCAGGCGGGGTCAAGTATACGTTCGCTCCAACAAATGTTCCAAAAAGTTCCTGAAGTAGAAATAAACACTAGTAATTAGTAATTTAATCAGGACCACTTTAGGCCCGGCCTTACCTGCAAGGACGCATTGAGCCTCCATAAATTCTTAATGTACGTCTGTGGGTTCAGAATTCTGACGCTGCAGCCATTGTTGTAGAAATCCCAAACGACGGGCGGCAGAGCTCGGCCTTCTGGGTTATGAGTTTCTCGTACTCCATCAGTATACGATGTCAAATCGACATTTTTTCCAAAGAACAGCTTGTTGTCTCTCAGCATATCGTCCAAAAGCTCTGATGAAAGCAACCATTTAAAGTATTTGGAGCCATTCTTCAACAGCAGGGGCTTCCTTTCCCAGTAGTTGGAGAAAAATTGGCCAGAAGACGTTGGTGAGATTAGCCACTCAAATAGTGCCTGACCATGCTTTACGCTGTCTTCAATCACTTGCGAATTAATCAATGACTTGATGTTAATATTTGGTTTGCTTCCATCTTCAGCTGAAATTCCAGGCTTCGTCTTGAAGGAGCTTGACATATTTTGACCTGATGCTGCTTTACCGGTGATATTCTTCTTCATCGATGACGGTGCACCTGCAGCAGGGGCGGACTTTCGACTCGTCATTTTCTCGACTGTCTTCTTTCCAGTTTCAGAGCTAATTTTTTTTACAGGATGAAGTTCGATTCGCTTCTTCTTTGTGGCCACTTCAGTTTCTGCTGGGTTGGACTGAGTCGCCTTCTTGAGTGTCTGGTTTGGTTTTACTTTTGCTCCTTCGATCATCTTGACGGCAGAGACCTCAGATTCGGAAGCACCATTCTGATCGCTCATCGCCGCTCTCTTCTTCGCCTTTCTTGCCTTACGTTTCTCCTTCTTTGAGCTATTGGCATTTTCAGTTGAAGCTGGAGTCGGAGGCGTAATATGCGAACCTGGCGTCGAAAATACACTCTTCTTAGTATTGCCCGAGGCGGTGCCATTGTTGGTTCCATTGCCCTGCTGCCCACCCCCCTTCTTGTTTTTGGGAGTATCCTCTTCCTTCTTGACCTTGTATTTATTCCGTTTATTTGGGTTTGGCTTATGATCTTCGTAAGACTTCACTCCCGGTACCTAAAATTTCGTGACCCAAATTAGCCATCCAATCACTGACTTAATCTTAATTCTTAATGTAGGTTTAAACTTACCAGCTTTCTGTACACTGCAAATGCAGACAGCTTGTTAACGTCGACTTCGACAGAATCCTTCATTTTCTCTAATCTGTCAAATCAGTGTCAGACTCCTCAGTAAAGGACTTAGATAAGTAAATATGCGCCTCCAACGTTAAATCAGATGTACGGGCGAACGAGCCGCTTGAAGTACAATTACAGGAGAAAATACAATTAAATTAGATGCACCAATGCGCGCACGTGGATCCACACAGTTCACAGTCAACAACTGTGTGCTCGTGCTGGTCGGTGGCATTCAAACAGCCGCCACTTTTTTCTTCAATGCAGAATGAACAAAGGACAGTTTGTCAAATAGTTTTCCTCCGGCATGGTATTCGGAAAGAATCCGAAGCATACTTGAAAAAGAATCTCCCAACTATTTTAGACAGCTGCCAGGCTCGATCGGCTGGATCCGCATTAGTTAACACCCGATTATGCTTTATACCAGCGAATACAAAATCGAAAGCGATGATTCCTTATTCTAGTGCATATGCTCAAAATATTGACAGAAGATATTGTGTGGTGGCCATCCGTCATGAACTATCGGCATTAACGCAAAAAATTAAATGCGTCATAACTTATAAATCTTCATCACGGATTTTCGAAGGATGTTCCAGTTCCAGATTTCAGATCATTTTGAGAGATTATTGAGCATTAAGGATTAATAGACGATTGAATGCACCACGTATAAGATTAGATGGACAAAGCCATATTTTCTTAATCTCCGCAACTGCGATGCAAGATTTACATTCTTGAATCCTGTACAGTCACGTATGTACATTAATATACAAAGGCTAAGGCTACTTTAAACTTTAAAGGCTGCTTTATCTCCTAAACTAGTTTGCGGTCGGCTCGATTCGAGGTTGGTCATCTTGACAAGCCTCTTAACAGCAAGAGCAACCCTCAACTTCTTTATCTCAGTCTGTCATTGTCTTTGAACGCAACAAAACACCAACCAGACCAAAATACTAATTAGTGAGCTCTCATTATCGTGACTTATCGTCGTTATCGGATCGGTTTCAGTTTCAAGTTCACTACAACGAAGCGTTTACGGCCATCGACTAAAACTAACCGCTTGTAGGAGCCTTGATCTTAACATTGAAAGTAATCGCGCCTTTAGAGATTTCGTGAGTGGTTGCGTTGCGGTTAAGAAATGAGCAGTGTAGTTTTTAAAGTGACTGACGTTGGGCACGCTGTGTAGTGAACAAATTGACGGACTTACACTTAACGCATTCGCCCTTTGTTTCGTTGACGTCTTGAGTCTTGACTCCGTGGAGATTTGATTGCGGACCGCTACGGCCGACGTTTGTCCGCAGAGCAGTACTCCCAACTCTAAGCAGAATGGCCGAAGCTGTGCCCGCGGCTGCAGCTGCGGCTCAATCGGGATACACGAGGCAGCAATTCACGGTGCTCGTCGTCCTCGGAACCGTCAACTTTCTCTCGGCGCTCGTTTACTCGATCCAGGCGCCGTTTTATCCAGCAGAAGTAAGTTTTTCGTTTTTAGTACGGTAGAAGAGAAAACTGATAAGGAAACATCTCAATTCTATCAGCGAAATCAGCGTCATTATTAAGTTTCGTTGTGTCCGTGTCCTTCTTTCAAAGCCATTGAATGTTTTATGATTTCAGGCTGAAAAGAAAGGAGCAACAGCCAGGTAGTTCAAGCACTACTGTGTTGCTTGTAGAATCTGCAACCGTGAGTTAAAGTCGTACTTTTTTCTCCTTCTAGCATTTACGGACTTGTTTTCGGGTGTTACGAGCTGACCACGTTTCTGATATGTCCAATTTTCGGAGCATACGTAAGTTTCCTCCAAAATTAATCCCGGCGTGCAAGTTTCATGCGTTGTTAAACGTTTTCTTATAGCTTCATCTCGTCGGGCCGAAATTCGCGTTCAATCTAGGCGTGTTTGTTGCAGGCAAGTTCCCAGAATTCACTCGTACGCATTTGGAGAGGGTTTTTCAGATTTATTTTCTAAGTTGTTTGATTTTCTTTTTAATGCCAGGATCCAGCGTCATCATGTTTGGGTACTGTTGTTTGGGTCATGATCTGAAAATACTTCTAAGATGAGAAAGCAGGAAGAATCTTCTTACTTTCAGATTCCTGGACCGATTTAATGACAGCAGCACTTTTATCATTCTCTCCTTCGTCCTTCGGATCTCTGAAGCTATTGGCTCGTCCGCAGTCTTCATTTCCATCTACACATTTGTGACGGTATGCCTAATTTTCTTTTGTTAAATTCAGAAACTTATCTCATTTTCTTTCATATTTTACCTCCGCGTGTTCGCGTGTTTTGCAGATTGAGTTTCCTGGATCAGTCGCTACGACTTTTGTAAGTGGACTTTTGACCTGGCGTCTGGCCTGAGAAAATGACAGGAACTAATTTCCTTCGTGCAGGGTTTGATTGAAACGATTTTCGGATTCGGACTCTGCGTCGGGCCCGCAGTCGGAGCCGCTCTTTACTCGGTTGGAGGATCGAACGCCTTCACGTTCCCATTCGTCGTGCTCGGAGGTCTGCTCTTCATCTCGGCGCTGATCACGATGTGCATGCTGCCCAACCTGAAATCCAAAGTCGAGGACGAGAAGGCGGACGACGCGTCTCAGCGAGGTCTCTGGAAACTTTTGCAGCTGCCCGAAGTCCTACTCTTCGCCACGAGCATGGTGGCTGGCACGATGGGCAACTCTTTTCTCTCCGCGACCTTGGAACCACATCTGCGCCAAGTTAGTCGCTTAGCTTAGTTTAGCGATAATTAAGGTGGCTGCCTGAGATTAACTGACACTAATTCCTTCTGTTGTCTGCTTCCATATTTCCATCCACAGTTTCAATTAAGCTCAACGATGTATGTGGGATTTGTCTTCTTGTTGTACGGTGGAACTCAGGCGATCGCAACTCCGCTTTGGGGAATGGTCCTGGACAAAGTGACACACTGCAAATTTGTGACGCTGGCAGGATCGACGCTGATTCTGACAGGATACTTGCTCATCGGACCTGCGCCATTTTTCGATATGAAACCGTACGTTTGGAACTACTTTTGCGTGAACCTTGTTTCAGCGTTTAATTGCAATTTGGCAATTGCAGGAAACTGTGGGTGACATGCTTGGGATTGGCAATGTTTGGAAACGGACTTGGAGCGATCTTCGTTTCTTGTTTTGTTTTGTCACTGGATGCAGCAAGGTACAAGAGCTATCATCAGTCCACGAGCCAGCATTTGTTAAACAGTTAAATCTTAATTCTGTATCTATTTTTGCACGCACGCGTGCGGAGCGCAGGAAAGGAGGATTTCCCGATAATCTTCGCACTTATGGACTCGTATCTGGATTATGGAGGTTTGTTTCACGACCACGAATTCAATGCACGCATGGGCCAGAAGTAATCCTAGGATTAAGTAAATAATGCCATATTTTTACAGATCAACGCTGGCGCTCGGAGCGTTTGCGGGTCCATCAGTGGCCGGAGTGCTGTATGACAATTATGGATTCAGAAATGAGACCATGTTTGTTGTGGCGGTGCAGGGAATCATGGTAAGGAGCAGAAAATGGCTCCCATTTCATGGCAATTTATTTTATCGATCGTGCTGCCTCTTCCCAGATTGTGCTTATTCTCGGATTCATCACAAACGATCACTTTTCAATGCGGCGATCCTACTATTCCATGATGCGCCCGCCCAACCCACGCGAGCTGGAGGAGAAAAGCGAGACCACACCGCTGACCCAGTCGTCACACACACAGCCCCCGCCTTACGAAACATACGAGAGACAGGAGCCGTACAACCCACAGATCGTGACAGCGAACTAAACCGCGATGATGACTGCGACTGTGACTGTACTGCGTCGGAATTTGAATAGGCTTCGGGCTTGGGTTCTCGGCTTCAGCGGAGTCGAAGCAATTAAATTATGGACGTGGCTACTTCTACATTCTACTGTAAACGACATTCCAAATTTTAGTACTGTACTTTTCCTGGTTTCTTATAGTTGGGGAACCAACTCAAGTCAAACTACATTCCAAATACCATATTTTGTAAAGAATATTCTGTTCGTATTGTAACTCGAACGTTTCACTGTGCGCGTTGTCTGTCATAATTAAAAGTGTTATACTTAATTGCACGTGTTTGGATTTCGGGGGCTGAATAGAAATATTAAATACGTACCGCATCCGTATCCTGACCATTAACTATACGACAACGAACTTTTAATTCCTGAGTAGGTTTCTTTCCTGTGTTCTCAATATATGAATGCCGGCGAACGTCAACTTTCTTTCGCCTAAACTTCTCCTCGATGCGATGTAAGAAATTGACAATTAAAATAAAAAATTACAGTTTTAATTTACTCGTCCATCATATTTGAGTTATCAGCCAGCTGGCTGCTCTCATCATTGATACTTCTGGCCCAAGATCGTAAAATTGGCGTGTGGTAAATAAGTCGTTAAATTGGACGCCGTGATTCCAGGCTTATTTGCGTCTTGCGTGCATCTCATCCGTGAAGTAATCTGTAATTTGTATTCTGTAATCCCTTTTTGAATGAAGCAAAGTTCAGAGGTCGACGGAATGCGACAGCTGTTGCTCCTGCTGTTTCGTAGCACTTCAGGTCAAAGACAGCAGTAGCAAAGAGCAGACAATACAATACAACACGAGCACGTAAAAATGATCTGCAGAAGAATTTGGTACTTTCCGTTCACACTTCGTCGTATATATTCTCAGAAGTCGAAAAGTTCGCGGTCTACGTCTGGAAAGATCACGAAATCTTACGTGATGGTTACTTGTGTTTGTCAGTGCAAATCAGTTGTTATCAGTGAGCGTAAGCAGCCGGTGCTTTTGTTTGTGCTTGTCTGGACACAGGAACAGACAGCGGAATCATGGCCGACACTCCAGAACTGCTTACCCGCTTCCAGTACTGGAAAATGATTCTTGTGCTTGGTGGAATCAACTTTATCGACGCAATGGTGTACTCCATCCCAGCGCCATTCTACCCGAAGGAGGCAGAATCGAAGGGGCTCACAAAAACCGAGTATGGGCTCGTGTTTGGGAGCTTTGAACTCACTTCCTTCATCGTCTGCCCTCTCATTGCGAACGTTGTAAGGTTAATTGTCATATCAGTAATTGATATCCTTAGGTCTAATTCGTGTAGTAAAGGTACCCTGCCCACTGCACGTTTGTGACATATTTCAGATCCATAAATATAATCCGAGGTCAATTTACTACTTTGGAGTCCTCGTCGTTGGCACTTCAGTGTCACTTTTCGGGTAACTTCCTTAATTAGCGAAGGCTAATCTGCTAATCTGCTGAATTCCTCCTCCTGACGTGTCAATTTATTTCAGATTCTTAGACAGAATCAACTCACACATTCCATTCCTCATCTTATCTTTCGTGTTACGAATTTTTGAATCAGTCGGATCAGGATTGCTCTTTGTTTCATCCTACACAATCGTAAGCCATTTACTCTTTGCAAAAATACGCAACATAAACAAATACGTTAACAGTTCGCTGAAGTTCCAGTACGTGATGATTTCAGGTAACGAATCGATCTCCAGGATCAGTTGCGACGACTTTTGTAAGTTAACTTCTAATCCCGTCTGTCTTCTTCGTCTTCATAAATTAGTAAATCCTATGTGCTTCGTTTTCAGGCCACAATGGAAGTCCTCTTCGGAATGGGATTCAGCATGGGCCCAATCGTTGGAGAAGCTCTTTATGTGATTGGTGGGTTTCAGATGCCTTTCTTTGCTCTGGGCGGAACTCTGTTTGCGGTCGGGACTCTGGCATACTTCTTTGAAGACGCGTCAGGTGATGACAATCCGAATCTTTCCACAACGCAAAGGAAAAAGGGGATCATGGAATTGCTGGAAGTGCCTGTGATTGCTCTTCAGGTGAGTACCCTGAATCTTTGTGGCGAAATCATTACAAATACCGTTGGGGTTTTGTATTTTTTCAGGCGGTGAGCATAATTGTTGGCGCAATGTCGATTTCTTTCCTGTACGCGGTGCTCGAGCCTCATTTAAGACAGGTTAGCGTCCAGCGCGCCAGAATTAGAAACTGGTCACACCTCTGTGGTTACTTTTCAGTTTGGTCTACCGCCCATGACCACCGGGATCGTGTTCTTTATCAATGGGGCAACATATGCTGTCGCGTCTCCGATTCTCGGAGGCATCTGCGATAAAATCGCATCAGCACAGCAGTCGTACGTCGCTGCAGCTGGATTTGTGTTGGTTTTCGTGGCGTTCGTGCTCATTGGCCCTGCGCCGTGTCTTCCAATTACGCCGTAAGATTGTTCGATATTATTTTACCACATGCAGCCCCTGAGTTCAGGTTTGTCAAGCAGGCATATTGGATTGGTCGCGGCCGGGCTCGTTCTTATCGGACTCGGGCTGCCATCAATTTATGTGTCGTCATTCATGAAGGCTCTGGCCGTTGGAAAGTAAGTCACGACCGCCCCACGTCGAAAAAAAAATCAGGTGCTAAAAGATTACTTTATTTCAGAGACGAAGGATTTCTGGACCCTAACGCCCTCGTTTCAGGTATGTGGATGAGCTGCATGAGTATGGGATCTTTTATCGGGCCCAGCGCCGCTGGTGAGTTTCTAAATTCCTCTTCATTTCAGCATGATTACTATAAAGTCCCCTGGTGACTCGTGAATCTTTCTGCAGGAATTTTGTCCGACCAATTTGGATTTCCTCGCGCGACGTACTTCATAATGGGGATTAACCTCTGCCTAGTAAGTCCTCGTTGTCTCGTGGCTTTGGGTGTCTTTAACGAACTCTTTCTTCTGTATACGTAACACGTCATTTAACTTTGCAGATTGTTGCAACTGTGGCGTACTGCGTACGCCTGAGACGAAGGACGCGCTTTACGCGTGCGTGCACTCCAATTCAAGTGCACGGTGAGACGACGCCTCTGCTTGCATCCATCGGTTCTATCAATTCGACATCGAATACGTCGACGTCCACGGAGCAAGTAGCATAAAGCAAAGCATAAAGATCAGTGTTATTAGAGACCTCCCTTTCCTTTGTTTATGTTTATGCTTTGCTTGACTTTGACTATTTTGTATTTGTCAATAGAAATATTTTAACTACTTGTTTTGCAAGATAACGAGATAGAGATGCATAAATATTATTTTATAAATCCACAATACATACCAGCATAGCAGCAAGCAGTTCAGCTGTCACTTATGAAGATCAACATAAATTATTGCAACAGCTAAGCAGCAGTTCGGGTTTGGGAAGATTAGCAGACAGAACAGAGACCTGAAACCACATGCGGCTGGACGCTGGATTGACTGGAATGTTACCGCTACGGTCACGACACGACGACGCGACGGGAAGATAACAGATTTCAAAACCTGCCGATTGCGATTACAGAATTAAATCCCGGCAGGCACGGCACGGCATTGACATGGAGCGATTATTTTAATTAGCGACCGATTCTTCGGTTGTAAAGGAATGTGGTCAACTTCTGTCTGTAAAGTGTGTCCAATCAGACAGAGTACGACTACTTATGAAGTGGTTCGTTGAAGGTCGAGATCAGGGTTGAGATTAGCCTTGCCTTGCCGGGCTAATTATCGAGGTAATTAGTGACAGTGGCAAGGCAATTCACGCACGCACGACGCACAATTAACCTCACTGTCTTCAGATTAAATGTAGTGGCTTTTCGCGGAGTTTGGAGTATAGAATTTGGGAAGATATTGGAAGCTTAACTAAAATTATCTGGAAATTGTTGATTAAGCAGTGATTGTGCAAAGTGAAAAGCAAAATGTAAACACTTGCATTTCGTGCACGCCGCGCCGTTACATTCGCTTCTTTATTTGTGTGTTATCAAATCATAGTTCCACTTTCTGGGTCCGGAGCTGTGCTGATTCAGCTGGGTCGTTGACAAACGCACATTTGACTGTAAACCCTGTTAAAATTAACCCTTCAGCCAAGCCACGCCGTGAAACAGGAAACGTGTCAAATGTCAAGTCAGAAAAGTAAAGAGTAGTATGAGTAGTTTTGACATCCGCCCACAGCAGTTGAGTATTTCTGTCAATTTCACCAGTTTCCAGTTTCTGCGAGTTTGCAGCGGCAGTCTGAATCTCGTGCTCGAATTCCACAAGCTGAAAAGGAAACGGCAAGCTGTCGACTGTCGACGAACCGAGCCGCTTTGCCGTGCTGATGCAGCAGCAGCGAATCGTGTTTGAAGTTTGAGTGTTTGATTCTAAAATTAGAATGCAGAGGCAGAAAGGGTGATAGTAATTAGTGCAGTGAACACTCTCAACTGAGGACGGTCCGGTGGCAATACCAAAACATTGAACTGCAAGCAGGAGGCAGAATTACATTTACCGACTGACCTGGTGATTTGAGATCCCATTTCTTATCATGCTCAGGTTCTGAAATCTGGGCAGTGATAAGCGATAAGAGATGAAAAGTGTATAGGCATGCGTGCGTGAGGAAATTCTTGTACACAGTTTGTAGTTTGTCCACTTTAATTATCAAACATTTACCTTTCTGGCTACAGCAAGTGCATTGCAGTCGTGATTGAAGTCATGTACCATTTCGGGACTGGAATCCAGAGTTAATTGAGTAAGTTGAGTCAGTTTTATGGCCAGACAGACGAGACAGACAGATCACAATTCCCTGCCTGAATTGTGAGTTTGCAAGTTAAACTGTGGATCAGCCGATAGCCGAATCGAAGGGAATAGTCAACAGAAGCTGGTCAAGTATTTGCAGTCAAGATTCGAGATGGTCGTCGGATTCGACGGGACTCAAGTCATAGCCGTGGCCACGGCCGCTGGCGGAAATCCGAGTCAGAGCACTGACGCCGAATCAGGACGTGGGCACACTGAGTCATCGTCAGGCGTAAACCAGCCGTCTTCCAGTTTCACGCTATCGCAATGGACGCTCATATTCGTGCTTGGAACAATCAACGTTTGTGCAGCCATGATTTACTCCATCCAGGCTCCGTTCTACCCAGCAGAAGCGGAGTCGAAGAACTGCACCGCGACGGAATACGGGCTTGTTTTCGGGTCGTACGAGCTGACGACGTTCATCGCGTGCCCGATCGTTGGCAGCTGCGTAAGTACAAAAAGCGGCGTTTGGCTTGAAGCCCGATTCGGTTTCTGTAATGCGTAATGATGTGTACATTAATTTGCAGATGTACAAACTTGGTTCGAAGCTGTCTTACCATTTGGGACTGATTTTCAGTGGATCCAGCGTCATCCTCTTTGGGTAGTGCGTTGTAAATGCATTAATGACGGCGAAGTTCTGATAAAATTGCTTATCTTTCAGATTCCTTCCTTTTCTCGACGATCACCTCAGTTTCCTCGCCGCCTCATTCTCGTTACGGATCACAGAGGCGATTGGAGCGTCCATCGTGTTCATTGCCACTGCGACCATTGTGACCATGCAGTTTCCCGATTCGGTGGCCACAATTTTTGTACGTAATTGCGATTCCTTCCAAAGACTCTGCCAGTGGCCAGCCCCGCGGCCGCAATGTGCTCCAATGTGCTAATACCAATGCCAATAATTTACAGGCCACACTTGAGCTCACTTTCGGAATCGGCTTCGCCATTGGCCCGACGGTCGGCTCCGCATTGTACGAGCTGGACGGATTTTCACTGCCTTTCATCGCTCTGGGCGGCACGCTCCTTTTCCTGAACATTGTCACGTGCTTCATACTGCCAAAAGCCATCTCGTCTCCTTCAACGACGGCCACACATTCGGCCGTGGCTGTGCCGGTGTCCGACAACAATTCTTCAATCAACAACAATAATTCTGTGTCTCTCAGCCCTTCGAGTGTGAGTGCAGGCACAGTTGACAATTCGCCGGGCCCCACACGTGGCTACGCTTTTCTGGATCTCATGAGTTTCGCCAGCATAAATCTCTACTCGTTCAGCAATTTTGTGGCGGCCGTAGGCGTGGGATTCCTGACAGCGACGCTGGAACCGCAACTTCGAAAGGTACTTCTACAACATCTAATTTACTTTGAATCATGAGCCGCTGGCATTATCACCTTTAAGATTTATCGTTCATTTAGTACAAACTTCACAAAGTAATGACCGGCTTCATATTTTTCTTGTACGGAGGTAAGTCGAAAATGAAAACGATGCGTCGTTTACAAATTTGTAAAAGAACACTCGACATATTGAGTTTAAGGTTCATTAAAGTGCGATCATTGTTATCGTTTTTTGCTCATGGAAGGAGTATACGCCCTGATGGCTCCTTTTGTCGGAAAACTCTGTGATAGAATCCCACAGCCCATTTACGTGACGCTGGTGGGTGCAGCCCTCAGTTTCACGGGTTTCATGTTCCTGGGCCCGGCTCCGTTCCTCGGAATTAAATCGTAAGTACCGCAATCGCACTTAAGCACACTTTCAAGCTTCGGGCTCGAGTTCTGGCTCAGTTCCTTTCTAAATGCTAAAATTACGCACTGCTACTTCATTTTAGGCTCCTTTGGGTCACAATCATCAGTTTAGTTCTGATTGGATTCGGTCTCGCCGGGGTTTATGTGTCCACGTTTCTTCTGACGCTGCAAGAAGCCAAGTAAATAATATGGAGCGGTAGAACTGATGAGGCTCTGCGCCTTCCAATGTAATTTAGATCTGAAATTGAGTTGTGGCTTCTGATTTGCAGGCGGCAGGGGTTTCCCGACACAGCGACGACCTCCTCACTTGTCTCCGCCTTGTGGATGTCCTGCATTTCTCTCGGCTGCTTTGTTGGACCGTCGGCGGCCGGTTTGTTAGTTGACCATTTCGGCTTTAGACACGCCACCTACTTTGTACTCACGCTTAACAGCTTCGTTGTAAGTTTTCGACTTGATTCTAATAATTAACTCTGCCTAGTCTGACTAAATTAATTGCACTAATGCGCACTAATTTGCAGATTCTCTTCATTTTATCTTACATCTTCGCGAAAAGAAGCTATTTGCAGATTCTCATCATTTTCGATTACATCTTCGCGGAAAGAAGCTGCGGAGTCCGTCGAACTCAGAACGTGCCCGCAGACGCAGATTTTGTGGACGACGAATTAAGTTCGCTGCTGGCGAATCGAAAATGAAGATAAGTTCCGTATCTCGCGTCTCCTGTATTTGAACGCTTTATGAGTTTTACTTTATTTTACTGTATTTTTATTACCTCCTCATTTGTACTTACAAATTATTTACAAAATTTGCAAATAAACATCGTTATTTTTTATTTTTTAATGGTACATTACGACTAAGACATATAAATGAGCTCATTAACAGCGTGAAGATAATTTTTGGAGACGGGAATCGCCCACTCGCAACACGTGAAGCGTGAAAAAATTTGTGGCTGGTGTCAAAGAGCAAGAAAATTAGAGACCGACGCAACTTTGACCAAGTTGAAGAAGCGAGTCGGCCGGTGTCGCATCGCGTGTCGTGCGCAATTCGAGTGTGTGCGTGTGATTCCGTTAAAGTTGGAGCTGAAAGAAAGGCTTGAGTCAGTGTTGATTTGACTAAATATAAACGCTCTTTCTGGATTCGGCTGGTGACAGACAAGCGACAAAGGGCACTGGCACAACTTCCGATAAGAAACCATGCCGTAGTTGCCTTGTGCCAACTAAAGTTCGAGTTCTCAGTCCGTCTCAACGTCTCTTGCGTTACGTAACCCGATTAGTTTCTTTCCAAAAGACGCTACAAACAGAATTAATCTTCAATTTTGTGCATCTGTCATAAAAATTACGGGACTGAACGGCCGTCACTGCTGTCGTTTCCTGCCTCTACCCAAGTTTACAGCGTTTTCGAGGGTACCAAGTTGCAGAGTTGAAGACAGACCATTAAAAGCAGATACTGTATTCGATACTCGATTAACCACAGAAGTGATTATTTTCACGCAAACCCACTGCACACCACATTTTGTACTTGCACTTCGGCGACTGAAAATACTGCAGCGTATTGAAATTGGAAATTAGCAAGAAGATTCAGACCAAACACCAGGCTGAATAACACGAAGAGGCTAAGGCGAACGCGAATTGATTGACTTACTCTTAGATTAGAACCAATGCATCGTGATTAGAATGTAATTTAATCTTTAGGTGCCAGTGAAGCATTTCTGTGATAATATTAGTTCGACTCTCTTAGCTAAGCTACGCCGCGCGTTAATTACTTACTCTACGTTTAAGTTGAAGATTAGTCAAGATGCAACCGAATTCCAATTCCTACAATTCAGCTTCTACTTCCAAGTCTCAATGGGTTATCTTCAGCTTACTGGCTGCTCTGACCCTTCTTTCAGGCCTCGTCTACTCCTTGCAGGCACCTTTCTACCCAATTGAGGTAAAGACAACTACAACCTGTCAAGCAAACAATTACAAAATCATTAACTTCATTGCTATGCATTTAAGGCTGAGAAGAAAGGAGTTTCTGTCATCGAGGTTGGATTCATTTACGGGGTGTACGAGCTGGCGAGTTTCTTATTTGCGCCGGTCGCTGGAACACTGGTACGAATTCTTGTGTAATTTCTTATCATCAGTTTCCAATTCTTAAGACTGGGCATGCCCACAGATGACCAGGATCGGCCCTGTCGCCGGACTGTATTGGGGAATCCTCCTGACTGGGCTGGGCATCATCGCAGTTGGGCTGCTTGAGTTTGTGACCAACACGACCTGGTTCATCGTATTTTCTGTGATACTTCGCATTACGCAGGCGGTTGGCGCTACAGCGCGTGCCATCGCCATCGTGTCCATGATCACGTTTACGTTTCAGAATGCTATCGCGACTACATTTGTAAGTTTCGACGTGCGAGCTTATTTTTTGCACGCATGCAATCAGTTCAAGTTGAGCTTCCTTTCAGGCATCAATTGAAAGCTTTTTCGGAGTTGGAGTCTGTTCTGGCGTTCTCATCGCCGGATATTTGATGGAGGTTGGTGACTTTGCACGAATTACTTGAAAATGTTGAAGGTCGCCCCTCTTGTAATGGCTGTCCTCGTCTGCGTTAAACAGTTAACAGGTTTCCTGGGCACATTCATCATTTCGGGATCAGCGCTCCTTCTTACATTACCAATTTCGTGGGCCACGCTGCGATATTGCAATGTGTCCGCCAAAGAATTTGGCTCACATGACGCAGCTGTTGCGCCTCCTGGTCGTGTAACACACAACAGTGATGACAGCTCGAACAATAACAAGAAAAGCATGGGAGTCTTCACACTTTTGAGGGTTCCAACCATCGCACTTTCAGTCTTCGCCGTGGTTGCGACTGCCATCAGTTTAGGATTTACGATGGGAGTGCTCGAACCTCATTTAGACCAGGTAAGCTGCCTGCGCCAACAAGGCGCCAAAATCAGTGTGCTTTTCTAGGACAAATTTATGCTTTCTGAATTCTGATTCTCTGGTGCCTTGCAGTTTAAATTAAATCCAGTCATGATTGGACTGATGTTTTTATTCCGCGATCTCGCGTACGCCGTCGCGTCGCCCGTTCTGGGCTGCCTATTCGACAAGATCAAGTCTCCGTACTACGTTCGACTGATTGGCCCCACGCTTATATTCGTTGCCTTCTCGTTCATGGGACCAGCGCCTTTCGTCCCGATTAAGCCGTAAGCTTAACTTATTTAATTTGTGTCAAGGCCAACAGCCCAGGATTTGTCATGCCCATTTAATTTCCAGAAACCTGTGGCTCACCGCCGTGGGCTTGAGCATCCTCGGAATCGGCATGAGTTCCACCTTCGTATCTTCGTTCCTATTCGCCCTGCAGGATGCCAAGAAGATTTCAGTTGGAGACGACATTCGAATGCACGAGCTGATTTCTGGGATTTGGCGGAGTGCAATTGCGCTTGGACTCTTTGCGGGCCCGAGCATAGCGGGCGTTTTGTTCGTGGCGATTGGATTTCCAAATGAATCGCTTCTCATTCTTGGACTGCAGCTCCTCCACGTAAAAAACTGTACTGATTTTCTTTAAAGAGCGAGTTCTAAGATCAATTTGCCTTCGGTCGCAGATTCTCTTGATTATCGGCTGCATTTGCTTCAAGTCTGAGTCGAAAATTCAGGTGGAATCCGGGCCGATTAATGCGGCCACTCTCGACGCGGGCGCGGATACGGAAAGGACGCCGTTGTTGTCTCATTTGTCCCCGGCAGTCGCTGGGCAAGAGCAGGAGCGTCTCGTCGTGCTGCAGTAATTCACGTCTCAAGTCTCAAATGCTCTCGAGCTCGAACTTAATTCACAACTCGCACGTCAAGCTTCAACCAGCGAGACAGCTCAATTGCCCAATGTTCAAGGTTGTGCTCACTTCTCGCTTGTTTACTGATATGCTGTTACTGTTAATCGTTCTATTTAATAAACGATGACATTTTGGATGGAAAAGGTGACTGAACCGTGTAATTTATTAAAGCGAGGATGATTTGTGCTCTTGTAGTCTAATTATGTCATTGCTAAATTGCTAAATCGTTGCCACGTTGTGCTCTTGACCGTCATGATTCACCGATCATCAGAATTGGAACAATTTAACATGAGCCTTGCTGCCTTGCGTCATCTCGAAAACTAGAAATACAAAATTAGCACTAAATTGATGACTGAAACGCTGAAAGCTTTATATCTCAATCAAGCTTGAAATTATGCCATGCCCTGCCCGTCTTAAGTCTTAACCAAGCCACAGACACTTGATTATGCGTTCAGACCACTAGTTAAACATTTCTTGATGTTCTTCAATTGTCAATTGCTTGTTTTGCTGGTTCAGCCGTATCGAGTTCCGAGTTGCTTGGAAGTTGTGGTTTTCAGCAGTTAATATCATTTAGTTCTTAATTTGGGATACGGCAAGGCTTTGGTGCGTTGGAAGTGAGAAGACACATGAAATACGAGTTACGAGAATCAAACTTGGAGTTCAGGAGCAAAGTGCAGATTTTTGTGAATTCGTGTTCTTGTTGGGTCCCCGTAGCAATTTTTACAAGATTGCCAACTTCCGAATCGAAATGTAGTCAGATTTGCGGGGCTCACGGTGGTTCTAAGGTTCGTGTTTCGACATAAACTTTATTCAGTTTTCGTACTTCTAGGCGTTCGTATTCTTCAAATTAATTTCCACATTTCAAAATTCATCACTGTAAACGCTTAATTAAATACAATAAATAGAGCTATTAGACTCGTAATTACACCTCGAATGAATGGGTCCCATTCTTGGCGTCGTCAGCCTGTCGCCTGCCGCCGCCGGCTCCAGTAGCCAGTAAGCCGTTTCTTGTAGGTAGTAGTTTGGGGTTACGAGCGAATTATTGATGTCAGGGCAAGTTGGAGTGACCTGTGAAATGGGACAGACACGACACTACACGACAGACTTGGTTGAAATTATTGTCTTGGCCAAGTTGACATTTGACACACGCAAGCAATTCACTACAACAAATTCGAGCGAGACGCGGACACGGTGCCAAAAACTACCCAAATTATGACCCCTCGACTTCGACAACTCTGAACAAAAAAAATTATGTCAACATGTTGTTGGCTCGTTGACTCGTTGATGGTTGGACTTTTCTGGAAACCACATCAAATCTTGTCCTTTGCCCTTTTCTCTTTCTTGTGTAAATAGAAAATTATAAATTAAGTCGTAGTCGCGGAATCTGTAAGTGTGTAAACTATAAATCTGGATTATTGTTAAGTCAAACTCAATACTCAAGGCGATGGACCGGCCAACGGCTATATCTTATCTTATCTGTGTTCATGCTTGTAGTTTACGAACTTTACGAGTTACGACTTACGACTTTACGAGCCTTCCAGCTGCTTCTTCGAGTAGTTTCCTATTTTCTAATTTCATTCTTCGAAAAGATCAGAACAGTGACCAGTGACCGACCATTGATCAATCAATCATTCATTTGATACATGACTCTAGCTCTACGACCCACGCTGAGGCTCGAAGCTAGAGAAAGGAGACAAATAATACGCTTCGTTACTCATAAAAGGAAGACCGGTTTCGTACTCCAAAGACTCCAGTCCAGTACAACTTACGACTTACGCTAAGATTTATTGCAGCCGGTGCCGTTCCGCACTTGCCAATTGCCATAAAACGCGAGCTCCAGAGTCCAGAGTTGTGTGAACTTGGGCGAGCTGTCAAGGTCCTTCTGGCTATTAGACACTGGAACCGCAGCATTTAAATTGATTACATACACGATAATGAGTTGATGGGTACTCTTTTATGGTAAATCGTCTCTAGTCTCTTTAGTCACTGTCTTCTTGGCTTATGCTTATGGCTACTTGGTTTGGGTTAAAGCTTATCATCATCACGGACTGTACTGTACTTTTTTTTGCAGTTGGGCTGTCCCAGATGAAGCCAAGTATTACGACTACGACAATACCAAGAATGAGTCCCATACTTTTTCACCATCTCGAGTTCAGTTCCAGTTCCGTTGGTTCTTCGCACTCGCACACTTCTTATTACTGTACTGTGCACGTACACGGTTCGAGATTGTGATGTCAAGAAAGTGACCTGAACCTGAGTCAACTGTGAACACTCATCCTTCAGAATCCAGTTGCAGTGTTGACGTGAGCGTGCATCCTCTCGTGAAGCTGAGGTAATTTTCCACGCCTGTCTTGTCTGACGCCCCGATCGACCACCGGCTTCATTGTCATTGTTAAGAGGTAAATTGATAGTTGCCTCGTCTCCACCAACGCCAACCCCAGCGGCAGCACCGCAGAGTACGACGGTGGCGATGACGGAACCACTCATCACCCACTCCATCGAGACGACAAGGCTGATGGGCTTCACTAGAAAACAATGGACGATATTCCTCATTCTTGGAGTCGTCAACCTCTTCGCAGGACTCGTGTACAGTATTCAGGCTCCGTTTTACCCAAAAGAGGCTCAGAAGAAGGGTGCATCTGCGACAGAGTTCGGGTTCGTATTTGGCGTGTATGAGCTTACCAACTTTATCGTCGCTCCGATCTTCGGAGCTTACGTAAGTTGCAAAAAATTTGCTTGGACCGATGATTGGTGAAATCGTAATCGCTCTTGTCGTTGCAGATGGACAAATTCGGTCCGATCCGAACCTTCCATTTTGGCATCGTCCTGACCGGAGCGGCCACGATTCTGTTTGGGTTCCTGGACCACATAAATGACCACGTTTTGTTTATCACGTTCTCCTTCCTGCTGAGAATTCCTCAGGCCATAGGCGCCACTGCAATTTTATGTGCTTCAGTCACCGTCGTCACGGTCGAATTCGCCACTGCCGTCGCGACCACGTTCGCTGCAATGGAGACCTTCTTCGGATTCGGATTCTGTAGCGGGCCAACGATCGGAGCGTTTCTATTCGAACTGGGCGGTTTCGTCCTGCCTTTCGGCATTCTGGGCGGATTGCTCGTCGTTTGTGCTCCAATTTCGCTGTCGATCCTCTGCAAGCACGACTTGGCCAAAAAGAGCGAGGCGGACGAGAATCAGAACGGCAACAGGAGCAAACGTGGTTTGTGGACGTTGCTCAAAGTTCCAGCCATTCAGCTGTCGGTTTTCGCGACCGTCTGCACTGCCGTGTCAATTGGCTTCCTGTCAACGGTGCTGGAGCCGCATTTACGGGAGGTAGACTAAAAATTGAACTGGACACGGTTTTTTTGACAGAGTTCTCTCAGATTTTAATTTTTTGATTCTTTCCTCCAGTCTTTCGACGCAAGTCCGGTTCTGACCGGTTTGTTCTTCTTGCTGTTTGGCGGAACTTATGCGCTGACAGCTCCACTTTGGGGAATGGTCTGTGACAAGAAGTATGGGGGCACAATTGTCCAGTTACTGGGCACACTGTTCATCATGGCTGGCTTCGGGTTGATCGGTAATGCTTGTGATAAAGTGCAATCGCTCCTTTTGCTATTCATAACCTTATTTATAATTTTTGTATCGAGGAGTTTCAAAAATGCAATTTATGGATTTCAGGTCCCGCACCTTTTCTGCCAATGGAGCCGTAAGTTCTTTTTCAAATGGAATCTGTAATAAATCACGAGTATGTAATTATAGGTAACAAGATCCCTCGTTAATGTTCGTCAATTTAGGGTCGTGTGGGTTACTGGCCTTGGACTCCTTCTGTTCGGTCTCGGAGTTGGGGCGATTTTAGTCTCGGCATTTATTTTAGCATTGCAAGACGCAAGGTAATTACGCACTAGCACAGGTTAAAATTAGAGAAGCATGCATCGGCTCATGTACAATACTAATCATTTTGAACTTTGACCCCACACTATCAGATTCAACGGATATCCAGATACAGTGTCAACTTACGCGCTGGTTTCAGGTACGTCAAGCATTCAGCACACGAGGCAGCAGCGGTCATTTTAACGAAGCTTAGAATTCATGCAATCAGAAATCACAATTTAGTAATTTCTTTGTCGTGCCACAGGAATTTGGAGGTCGTCCGTGGCTCTGGGCTCATTTGTTGGCCCCAGCGTAGCTGGCGTCCTGTACGATGAAATTGGATTCCGAAACGAATCTCTTGTGATATTGGGCCTTCAAATTATTTTGGTAAGCTGCTAACTGAGAGAATTACGATTTGGGGCACGAGTACGCCAACGGCTAAATGAATGCACGAATTTCCAATTAATTACAGGCCGTCCTGGTCATAGCCACATTCTGTCGGAATCGGTCGGGACATCGCGCCAATCCAGACGAGCTTCGGCCAATTCTGGAGGACGAGCGAAGCACGACGGTGAGAAGAAGCGCGCCCTCCATAAACTCCAGCCTGGTAGAGTCGTCTCGAGGCAACTGAAGCTGTTTTAGAGTTAATTAATGAATTAGTCATCCTACTCTACTGCCTTTCCCTTGAAGGCAGCTAATCAGAATGCTGCACCATATACTCGAGTCTCAAATCCTGATTATTTTGTTTCTTTCTTGAATTTCGTCTTGCACTTCATCGTCGTGTGATAATTCGTCATTAAGTGTATGTGAAACTCTGTAACAGATCAGCAATTGTAATGTTACAGGTCAGATATCGCTTTTTGTTTCATTACAACAGGAAGCACATCTCAATTATGTTAAGTTGGCTAGTCTAAATCACAAATACTGATTAAAAACCGATGTGAACGTTAATACGCAGCTCTGCTCTGAGATGAATGATCACATTCGCGTATTCACGAATTGAGGCTATCATGTCTCTGCTCCCAAAAACAAAGCCTCACGCAATCTCGAGTCTATCTCTTGACTTTGACGTTCGAAGCTTTAAACGCATCAGTACCGTAAAAGGTGAACAGCCAAGCCAAAGCCACAGCAAAGACGAAATCAAAGCTGTCCATTGAATTGCACCTATTCACTCGTCTGTCTGGGTGCTTGAAAATGGGTGAAAGTTGTGTCCATCTCCATTCCTAACGTATTTAACGTCTTTAATTGACTTCGGTTAGAATTTACTAATCTTTCGCGATGGATTACGAATTTAAAATGAAAACTGCTGCGGAGCGGGTCAAAGTGGAGGATTGGTTCGATTATGAAGGCTGCAAAGTTGGTCGGGGCACATACGGGCATGTTTACAAGGCCAGGAGGAAAGAAGGGTAAATATTAATTAAAGTGCATGAGGTGCAGATTAATTGTAGTCACATTTAAGGTACTCATTGACAATTATTTTGTTCTTTGGCAGTGTCACGAATCCTATGGCCAGCAGAGGTGACAATAGGGACTATGCAATTAAGCTTATTGAAGGCACTGGGCTCTCGATGTCAGCCTGCAGAGAAATTGCTGTAAGAAACATTTTTCACTGACCTTATATCGTATTTAAGTATCTTAGCATGTGAATAAAATTTTCAGTTGCTGCGTGAGTTAAAGCATCCCAATGTAATCAGTCTTCAGCGAGTGTTTCTATCCCACGCTGATCGAAAAGTGTGGTTACTCATGGACTACGCCGAGAATGATCTGTGGCACATAATTAAGTTCCACCGTGCAGCCAAGGCGTCTAAGAAACCGGTGATGGTACCAAAGGCAATGGTTAAGTCACTGCTGTACCAGATTCTGGACGGTATTCATTACCTCCACGCGAATTGGGTTTTGCACCGAGATCTGGTAAGTTTTAAGTTGTGTTACCATTTTGACAAAGGGCTTGGTAATTAATTTACGCGTCACGCTTGAATTATCTTAGAAACCAGCCAACATTCTTGTTATGGGCGAGGGACCAGAACGTGGACGCGTAAAGATTGCAGACATGGGATTTGCTCGATTGTTCAACTCTCCTCTGAAGCCACTCGCTGATCTTGATCCGGTTGTGGTGACTTTCTGGTACCGGGCTCCAGAACTTCTTCTGGGAGCAAGGCATTATACCAAAGCGATTGGTAAGCTTAATTGCCTCAACGACAAGAATAATTGACTGGCCATTGATTGGCGGTGGAAGCTTAATTATTCTGCCTGACGTAGATATTTGGGCCATCGGATGTATTTTCGCTGAACTGTTGACTTCAGAGCCAATCTTCCACTGCAGACAGGAAGATATCAAGACGTCAAATCCATATCATCACGATCAATTGGACAGGTAACGCTTAATTCAGTTAATTTAGTCAATTCTTATTCGGGGAAATGTAATACTTGGCTGGGTATTGAACGCTGTGGATTTCGATTTCTTGCAGGATATTCAACGTTATGGGCTTCCCACAAGAAAAAGACTGGGAGGACATTCGCAAAATGCCGGAGCACCCAACTTTATTGAAGGACTTCAAAAGAACCAATTACGCGAGCTGTTCTCTAATGAAGTACATGGAGAGGCATAAAGTCAAGCCGGACTCGAAAGCATTTCACTTGGTAAGTGATAACTTGCTTGCAAATTCCATTAAATTCTTTATTTCAACGGAAAACTCGATCTCGATCTTAGCTGGAGAAACTACTGCTGATGGACCCGAACAAGCGAATCACTTCCGAAGCGGCCATGCAGCATCCGTACTTCACTGAAGACCCTCTTCCGACCTCGGATGTGTTCGCGGGTTGCCCGATTCCTTACCCAAAGAGAGAGTTCTTGACTGACGATGATCAAGTGAAGGTGAAGGTTTGAAAACATAAAATTTTGTACTGTCGTGCCAGATTTTAGTGAACATAATCCGTTTACTTTACGTTTGACCTGCTACAGGACGACAAGACTGAAAACAAGGTTCAGCGCCCACCTCAGCAGCAGCAGAACGTGAGCTCACAGCACAACAAACCACAGCAGGGACATTCCGGCATGCAGCACGATAATGGGAATGGGGCGAAGAGAATGCGGATTGGACCTCCTCATCAGTCGCAGCAGCAGGGCGGGCCTTCCCAGGGACAAAGCGGGGATCAGAATTCGGGGCAGGGTCACAGGAGCGGCGGCCAGAATGGAGCCCAAGGGCAGAATCACGGGAGCATGGGCGGTCAGAATCAAGGAAACGGAGGGTACGTGTCAGGAAACGCTGGCGGCAGCCACCAGCAAGGAGGCGGGCACAACTCCGGGCATGGCCACGGTTCTGGAAGCATGATGCACCAAAACTATCATCAGAGTGGAGGCCATGGCCATCAGCAGGGGCAGCAACAGACCTTCGGTGGTCAGCGATTCAATTAATTAACAAATTAACCCTGTTTTCGTTATACTTCGTTTCTAATGACTCATGTACCAAGAATTGACTAATTGACTTACTTTTTGCAAATGACGCAAGCGCGAATAGCAAATTGTAAATAACCAGAAATACAAATAAATTCGGTATGGTTTTTAGTCTGTGTTTGTTAACCCCACGCCAAAAGAGTTCAATGTCAGTTTCTGCGAGGCAAACAACGCAAAGTCGAAAACTTGCCTCTCACGAGTCACGACCGTCTCCAAGCATCCAAGCCTCGAATCTCAATAGAACCTTCATTGCATATTGCACACGATAAAAAAACGAGACCATTTGTCATTCCGTTCCATTCCATTCTTAATTTCCTAATCCGTCATGCCTTGCCTGTCCTAATCCCCTGAAATACAGTGCAGATTAAGTCCTATATTTAGTTTGCGTGCAGCATCATCATAGTCATCATCATCATCTTGAATGTAGTTGACTGACAACGACCAGACCAGTTGATCATCTTCGAATGACGGCATTCGGTATTCGCGTTTTATCTTAACTTGGGCTCCAATTTTCTTTGCATTTGCTTGTTGCATTTTGCTGGAATCACGTAACTGGAGACTTCGGGTAAATTCAAAATGTCGGATTCTTTTTCCCACGAGAGCCAGCCATATTTCAATTTGTCCAGCATCAGGACGGAGACCGACGGGCTCCAGCAGGTGCAAAGCCCGGACGGAAGGAGTGAAGCTACAATCTTGAATGGCACAACTGGGACAATTGCAGGTAACTCCGAGGCCTTCTTCGCAAACGAGCAACTGGTAACTAGTAAAAAAAAACTACTAAGATGTACTTCTTTTGTTGCAATTCTGCCTGATATGCAGACGACTTTCAACCAGCACCAGCTACAGCTCGTAGTAGCGAAGTTACAATTACCGTGACTGCACACGACTCTGGCCCGGAGCCAGAGCCAGAGTCAGAGCAGCTTCCTGATTCGTCGGAGCTGGAACGAAGACCGAAGTCAGTTGATTCCCCTTATCGAGACTTGGAATCTGCTTCTCCGACACCGGCACCGACGCAGTACTACGGAAGAGGTCGAAGGGCGTCGGGTAAAAGTTTTAAAATAATAAAACCAGTGCCAGCACCCAGAATTGGACTCTAGGACTCTATTGCTTTGCTTTGCCCAGGCGTACGACTTGGTTCAGAGGAACGCGTCAGGAAAATATCGTTTGGGGTTGGCGGCGTCCCGCGCTCAGGCTCATGGAGTCTTCCGAAGGACGGAGACCCCAGCGACTCGGAGGATTCTCTTCTGCTCGTGCCTTCAAGGCGCCTCAGCTCGTTTGTTCTGGGTCCGACGCTGATGGGATACAATCGGCGACAGTGGGCGAATTTGATGGTGTTTGCAGTCGTCGATTTCTGCTCCGCAGCCGTAATTTCACTCCAGGCTCCATTCTTTCCGCATGAGGTACGTTACAGTCGCAGACGCTTGCTCCTTTTACGTGTAGTATGATTTTTGTGCAGGCAATTTCGAAGGGCGCCTCTTCCATGGCGTATGCAGCTGTCTTCTGTGTTTATGAGCTGACAATTTTCGTGATGTTTCCATTCTTTGGCAAATTGGTAAGTGAATTAAGCGTTTTAAGCCATGTCTAATCAAATTGGCTCGATGATTTGGTTTCAGTTTGGTAATTCATCATCGAAACTACTGTTCAATTCGGGCGTGTTTCTGACATCGATAAGTCTTATTGTTTTCGGGTGAGTTAAAAAATACCTTGATTAAAGGTTACTTTTTGCTAGGTGCTATGATTTTGCTGTTGTTGTGTACAGGTGCATCTCTAAAATCAAAGACGTCAACGTTTTTATCATCTTCTCGATGATACTGCGTGTCTTCGAGGGAATCGGGAGTGCGGCCTCGACTACGGCCAAGTACTCTATCATTTCCGCGGAATTCCCACAAAATGCAGCAGCAACATTCGTAAATTGAAGCATTCGAGCCAATCGCTTCGAAATTCTCATAAACTCACTGAAAACCGTAATTTTTGTAGGCTTCTCTGGAAAAATTCCACTTTCTCGGAACAATACTCGCTCCGCCGTTAGGCGGCATCATGATTCAAGCGTCAGGCTTCGTCCTGGCCTTCACTCTATTCGGAAGCCTCCTTTTCGCATCTGCGCTGTTCACACTCTGCATAATGCCCGCGGAAAACGATACGGCGAGCGAGTCGCACCTGACTGAGTCCTTCGGTGGAAAAATTGCGAGCCTTGGGCCTATTCTGAGAATACCGTCGGTAGCACTGGGTTTTGTCTGCATTCTGGGAGCCAGCTGCGGTGTGGGATACCTGAATGTGCTGTTGGAGCCTCACTTGAGCAAAGTAATCTCTTCCGACCTTAACAATCCATTCCGAGAGAAAAGTTATTGCATTCTGTGTTTTTAATGTAACTTTTTGCATCTTTGTAGTGGAGTTACAGCCCACCAATTGTCGCCTCGATATTTATTCTGAGCAGTGGCTTTTATTCTGTGTCCGCGTCGCTCTGGTCGAGTTTTCGTGAGAGAGTCGACAATTCCAAGTACATTCTGCTGATAGGGTCCATTCTGATCTTTATCGGATACGCGCTCATTGGACCAGCACCGCTCAGTGCGATTGACACGTAAGCAAGGCGTAATCCGCGCATGAAAAACAAATCTTTGTGAGTTTTAAGGAAAAACTACGATCAGTCAATCACTAATCTCCTGTCATCTGTCCCCGTCTCTAGATCGACGTGGCTCGTGTGTACTGGACTTATCGTGCATGGGATCGGGCTCGGAGCCAGCATAGTGTCAGGCTACATGCTGGCACTTCACGATACGATGTAAGCAGGACATTCATTACAACTGAAAAATTTGCCTTGGTTAATGTCCTAAATTGTCTTTCTTCTCAACGGCTTCCAGTGAAAATGGTTTCGCCGACAACGTCACCACTTTCGGCCTCGTGTCCGCCATCTTCACGTCAATATACACATTTGGTCAAATCGTCGGGAGCTCCTCCGCCGGGATATTGTTTGACAAGTTCGGATTTCGGTGGGGCAGTACGTGGATTCTCGGTTTCCAGTCAATTCTGGTGGTGACCATTCTTGCCTTCATCGCGTACGATAAATGCTGCGAGGGCGCCGCCCGCGTCGTGCATTGCGAAACGTTCACAGTCGACCTCGAGGACGAATCGGACCCACTGCTCCTCAAACCAACGGGCACGACGGGGGCAGGGCAAGACTCTTCTTGCACGGCTACGGCGACCACAGGAACGATTCACGAAGGGCAGGTTTTTAATCCGGACGTTGCGTACAGGAAATACATGATGTGATGTGTGAGAATAAAACATGATCTTATTTGCTTATCTTGAACGAGCGTTCTCTTTCCTCTTTTTTATGCGTTTGTGCGTATCGCATCGTATTGATAAACAGTAAACAATAATTCATTCACAGGTTCATGTGATCAAAGCACGTTTTAAAGTCGAAAGTCACTAATCTTTTCGAGAAACGTGCAAGTAGCACGAAAGCCAACCAGTAAATTGGAGTCGCCGTTCAGGCCTCTGGTCATAAGTTCTGTTATCTAATCTATCACCCTGTCGCCGTGCCGTGCGCTTTTATCAGCTCAGTATTGTTTATGTGAATTGGAATGGAGTGGAGCTTGGAGCTGCTTTTAGTGCCAGTCAACTGGGAGCTGGTTTTTATGCATGGGCATATGACCCTTATCAGTAAACTCGCTACTCGCTCGCAGTTGGTGCTTTAAGTTTCACTTGTTTACTCATTCACCTATGCCAATAACCATCAAATACCTTTGAAATGTGCTCCAACACAACTTCCAGCTCCTATTTTTGGTCTGATTGAGTGAATTGAAGCCTTTAAGTAATTAATTAAAAATGAAGGACGACGAAGAGCCCGGCCCATCATCGGCACTGCTAAGCCCTTCTTCCGCAGCCTCCAAGACTCAGTCGAAACACTCAAGAATTCCGAAACCTGGAAAGAAGGGGAAAGGCAAAGGCAGTCCCAGCAACGTAGTGACCGTGACTGAAATGAAGGAAGTGAGCCCCAAAGGCTCACCTGCCACGACGCCATCGTCCTCATCTTCATATGTGATGGAGGACTCGAACTCGAAGAGGGTCGTGTACTCCATATTTCCACCGATTCACGACACAGTCATGTTTGGGCTGACGAGAAGGCAGCTGCTCACGCTGGCGACGCTGGCGCTCACGGAATTCTTCAGCGGAATGGTGTATTCGATTCAGGCGCCCTTCTTCCCGGGAGAGGTAAGTTGCGAACAAGCCAAACCAGCTCACGAACTGAATTTCGTTGAAAATCTGTTTACTGCTGAATTTAGGCGGTCGGAAAGCTTCTGGCTTCTTATCCGTATGGGCAAATTGGCTGTATTTTCGGGGTCTTTGAACTGGCGGTTTTTGCGTTTATTCCGGTGTTTGGAAAAATGGCAAGTGGTTATCAAATGTTAGCCTGGCCAAATCTTCGAAACAAAACCTGAAACCTGTCATTCTTTCAACTTTCAACGTTTGCAGATGCAGCACAATGGAACTCCGCCCAAATTGATTTTTCACCTCGGCGTTTTCATATCTGCTGTCTCGACAATTTTATTCGCGTAAGTCAAACTGACTAACTTTGGATTTGTCATATTGACCACTTGCTTACGGAGTTTTTAATTTGTTACAGTTTCGTCGAGTACATCCAGGAACCGCATCTTTATCTTGCATCCACCCTCATCGTGAGGGCGGTACAGGGAATTGGCGAAGCAGGAATCTTGATTTCGGCCTGCGCCCTGCTCACGATTGACTTTCCAACTTCGGTTGCCACCACTTTTGTAAGACAAATGACAAACACACACGATCCGCAAGCACATCTTTGCCCTGCCCTTCGTTCATTTCAAATTCGTCAAACTGGCATTTAATTATTGGCAGACATCGATGGAAACATTTTACTGTCTCGGCCTGATTGCTGGGCCCGTGATGGGCGGAGCAATGATGGACATCAACTCTCCGGACGAGTCGGGTCGATTCTTCATCACATTCCTGCTTAATGGCTGTGTGCTGCTTGGAGCAGCAATTGCGGGTTTGTTTCTGCTGCCATCAAATGACAACCCCGACAGCTTCCACGAACTCGACGGCAAATGCTGCTTCAACAACGGTGGCTACAAAGTGTTCAACTTGTTCAGGGCGCGTTCCATTCCGCTCGTGGCTCTGACGATCCTCAGCGCTGGAGTCAGCGTCGGGTTTCTGAATCCGGTTCTGGCGCCGCATATTCAGGAGGTAAGGCTCGAAGGCACTGGCCGAACTGACACTGCACTGATAAGAAAACTAGAACGATGCGATTATGTATTGTATTGTGTCCAGTTTCTCGTCGGACAAAGCGCTGTTCTCTTTGGCGCCTTCTTCATAATCGCTGCCGGGCTCGGAGGACTACTTGCACCAGCAATTAACTGTGCCATTAACGGACTTGCAAGGTCGCAGAGCTATTTCGTGATTTTTGGGTCGATTGCGATCTCAGTCGGATTCATGCTCGTTGGCCCCGCGCCGTTTCTTACTTTGGAAAAGTAATCAATTTATGCAGGCTTCTTAAAGTTAAATTGCAAATGCATACAAGTCCGATCTTAACTTTGTGCACGTACTTAGATCTTTGCTTTTAACTGGAATTGGATTGTGCCTCATGGGATTGGGACTCGCGTCGATGACGGTGGCCAGTTTCAAGCTCCTGCTCAGTGAAGCCATGTAAGTCAAGTGCCAAGTCACTGTACTGACTCGTTCCGTTTGTGATTTCCCGCTCAATTCTGAGACTAAGACTGGCACGTGTTAATGCTATATCGCCTATCGCGAATTCCAGAAACAATGGCTATGCCGACAACATAAACAGCTACGGACTCGTGCTAACCTTTTGGACAATGACATTTTGTCTGGGTTCCTTCATCGGCAGTTGTGCGTCCGGCTTCTTATATGATGTCAACGGCCTGAGCATGGCGACGTGGGCCGTGTTTGGGGTCCATATTTTAGTGGTAAGAAGGCCAGCTTAGACGTGATGCGCTAAGCCAACGCAAAGCCCGACGCATTGCGAAATTATCTGTGGTCCTTTTGTCCCCAGATTTTCCTCAATTCATCCTCCATCGTCCTGAATTGGCGAGAAAGAAGGGCTAAGTACAGAGATTCGGTGTTCGAAGACGTTCACGAGGACGAGCCACTCCTTTCGAGCCCTTACAAATCAAATGCACGAAGTCTGCGGTCGTACTCCTAATTTTGTAGGGAGGCATTTTGGAGAATGAAGTCATTTTTAGTTATAGTCATTGTGAATTTAATAATGCCAGGAACGTTTTTAATTAAAATATCCAAGTATCAAAGTACAAAACGTGTACGTGTACGAGTAAAATACTTATCGAGACAAAAACGGAGGCTGTAGACAAGGGACATTGACAATAATGAACGTAAACTTAACAAGGCGTGAGCGTGAGTGTGCAGTTACAAAACACAGTTTTAGCAGCTCACAGGTTTAAAGCGTATAAGTTGTAGTTGTGAATTAATTTCCAGTGTGCAGTTTGCAATATCAAATGAAGTGACTTAATATCAATCGATGGGAATCACGGCTCACGGGCTCTTTACTTCCATTTCGAACTCGTCGTTCGCTTCCGGCTTGAGAATCTGGTAGGTGATTAAATACTCGGGATATGCCTGCTCGCCTCGATAAATGACGTACTCCGGGTACGTCAGCCCGCCAGCTGACGGCCGGCCAACCACCGAGTGATGCCCCGGCGGAGAGTGCGCGATTTTGATTGAACTAAACTGCAAGAAAGACTTCCCAAGAGTGACTCGACAAAGGAGTAGCTGCCGATGACAGCTGTAGCAGGAACGATCCTTGTGTACGGGGCAGCCCATTCCACCGCCTAGGCCGTAAACGTACTGGTTACTCTTTGAAGAATGCTCGGCGAAATAAATCCCGGCCCCAAACATTCCGCCAATGTACGCATGGCGCTCGTCGAAGCCCTTCTGCACGATGGCCGGGACAAAAGGTGAGCCGTGAAACAGCATTCGTTCGTTCGGTCCTTCCCGGCCACTTTCTTCTGCGACTTCCGTACGACGATGGACGTACCGCTCCCAGAGTTTGGGATTCCGGATTTTCTGGACCTTCACGATGTGGTATCTTGAAAATACGCCTCCCGACGCTCCGTTATCACGATGTGCTCGTATCGTCGCATGCATTTCGTCGTCAATCGCCATGAATTCTCGGTCGTCTCGCGCCAGTTCAATGAGCATCGTTCCGCCGCCCATGTTTGATCGGATTCGATCGATGCCTTTAAGCAGCAGGTGCCGATGGCCGTACGCGACTACACCAATCCCCTTCAGATCGTCGTGGTTCATTTCGGCGAGAATGTCTAGCGTAATCTTTTCACGTTCAAAGACTTCTCTGAGATGGTCCAACCCGATTGAAGATAAGAAATTCGTCACGCACTTGACTTGCGACATGATTTTCTCGTTCTCGAGTGGATTTTCAGCGGCCGCGGCTTGCGCCGACTGCGTCTCGCCGTCTCCGCCATCGGATGATAAAAGAGATCGAATTGGAAGTATAAATTGGTTGCCCGAAGGCATTATCACAGTTTCATTTCCAGCTTGAGACTGCTGCTGCTGCTGCTGAGCTTGCGAGTTGCAGGCGGTTTGATTGTCGGCAAAACTCAAGCCCGGTGCCGAGGCTGAGGCCTGTGTGTTATCTGAGTCTGATGGTGCGAGTATAATTTTGTTGCTGGTCGCTGTCGGAAATGATTGGTGGGTTGTCATTGCGTCGGTGAGGAGACATTTCACGTCTTCGGCAGTGGCCAGATCCAAGGGCGTGTGATTCTCTTGATTTTTGAGCCACGGATCAGCGCCGTATGTCAGGAGTAACGAACAGAGAAGAGTCCGACCCTTGTTTGCTGCTTCATCTGAAAGAAAAGGCCATTCAGTCATTCAATAAATGAGCAATGACCGGTTATACCCAATATATTTGTGTCACTTACGAAGTGGTGTAAATCCTGATAAGCAAAAACAAATTAAGGAGCAATTAGAATGAGTTAACTAATGTTGCAGGCAAATGGGTTTTGTAGAAGTAAACTTACCCCATTTATCCGTCGTATTGACTTGCGTGTTGTATTTGATTAGTAAAGCTGCGAGGTCCAAGTGTCCGTAAGAAGACGCATTATCTAAAATAAGTAATTAATTACCCATTACGAATTTGCGTACGCAGGTGGTTATAACGTGAGGTAACGTGAGGCCTTACGAAGAGGTATCAGTCCGCCTGAAAGCAGAAAATTCAGAAACAGGGAATAATTAGCCGGTGTTCTTGGTTTTGAATTCCTACGCTTAAAATTAAACGTACCTTTGTCGCGCGAATTGACATCAGCCCCGAGGGACAGAAGATACTCCGCCACTTCGATATTGTTGTACCCAGCCGCTAAATGTAACGGCGTGCTATTACGTCCGATTGCATCCCGGCAATTGATGTTGGTCTCATTGACTAATTTCTTAACTTTCTCCAGATCGCCTTTCTTGGCAGCTTCCAACAGTGCACTGTTTCCTTGCAGGAGGTCAGCGATGTCTTCGTCCTTGCAAAGATCGATGGGCAGTGCCCCATCGCGATTCTTTTTGTTGACGTCTGCACCGTGTTTTAGCAGCAGTTTCACAATTTCGTATTTGCCTGTGAGGTGAACAGAACAAAATATTGAATACTGGCAGAGTTGAAATGGAGAAACAATCGAACTTTCTAGTCCACGCTCATATTACCTTTGCTAACACTTTCATGCAACGGCGTGAACTTCCATAAATCCGTGACGTTCACACTTGCGCCATGGGCAATCAGCAATTCAGTCACTTGCGTGTGGCCGTACGAGCTCGAATTGTGAATGCAACTCAGTCCACTAAATGCAAAGAACGGAACGTGCTAACTTTAATTGACTGCCCGGAAATCAAATCTTCCGGAAAAGGAAATCATGAAAATTACTTACCCTCTGTCTTTCGCCGAGACATCAGCACCGTGTTGAAGGAGATAAGCCACCACGTCAACTCGATTGTATCCACCTAAGACAGAAGACAAGGCCAAGGGCAGGTTTATTTATTTTAATTTAAAAGGTTTCCTTGAAAGTAGCCTGTATTAATAACTTACATGCAAAATGAAGAGGTGTGGAGAGCCGACCGCCAGCATTCCGGTCTCTGCAGTTGACAATCTCCGGTCGTTGGGTTAAAATCTTTTTGACCATATCCAAATCACCGGCTCGTGAAGCCTCGAGCAGCTGATACTCAATTTCGACCATCGGGGATTCTGTGCGAGAATTAATCAGTGAGTCAATAATTTGAGATTTCAACAGTTCACAGCTCACTGAGATGTCCTCAAGAAAAAAGCTATCTAACCTTTCAACACTTTGCTAAGTGTGGAGGATGACGATAAATGAAGTGGCGTGCATCCCTGATGAGAAAGAATTGACGTATCGGCTCCGTAACTGACCAACAATTGAAACTGAAATTGCAAAATTTGCACACAAATTAATTTAGCTACGCATAAGCATCATTCATTAACTTTAACGATTCGCTTAATTGCTCACCATTCGACATCCTTGCGCGTTGTCAAGCCGTGCGCAATGATGAAGGGCTAAAAAAAAGGAGAGAAATTGTAATTTGTAATCGAACCCAATTTTTCGATCAAGTGACCGAATATGTCGATTTGCGGACACTCACGTGTTTCGCCGTTCGCATCGATCGAATTGGCGTTGCATCCCGCTTTCAACAAAACCTCCATCACCTCCAAGCTATCGGGTCGACCCGCCGCCACCGTGAGTGGAGAAATGCCGTCCTTATTCTTATCATTGATGGCGACGCCCTTCTTAATCAGTGTCTCAACTACTTTTTTCAGTTGTGGTTGTGGACAGCTTGCAAGCGCGACGTGGAGGGCATTTTCTAGGGTAAAAGGATGCTGAAACTGTTGGATGAGTTGATCCGAGTGCTTCTTTACACGGGAAACGTCTCCTGAACGGCAGGAATGGAGGAGCAAGTGACCTCGATGTTCAGTGATGAGGCGGTCCTGCAGCTGCTTTGTGGGGGCGAGGTCGATTGCGGATTTTGAATGGCAATTCAAGGCCAGTGGATCAGCACCGAAGGCGAGTAGTAAGCTGCACACTGATATCAGAAGAAAGAGCACAGGCACATATTCAGAAACCTTTGGTTTTCTATTTTTTATAAGCCAATTCATGAAAATAGCTTGTGGAACTTACCTTCGACTCGAGCTTTGCTGGAAGCCTGGACAGAAAGAAATTTAATATTTTAAGAACCAAGTCAGTAGCAATTAAAATTAAGACGAGAACAAGTTCAATGTTACCTCGTCTACGGTGACAAAGCAAAATAGCACGCCATGAAAAGAGGGCAAAGATTAGAATTGACAACGACAGCAATCAACTGATTAACAATGCGTGTCGAATTTCTTACGAATTGGCGTGAAGCTCCACAAGTCCGAGGAATTCACTGATGCGCCGCTCGTGAGCAGTAACTCGCAAACGTCAAAATGGCCGTAAGAAGCTGCATTGTGGAGTGGGACCAGCAAACTGGTGGTCATAAAATAACGTAAGCAACTTTGACATGCTTCTGAATTCCGCATGAACGAAAAAGTTGGCCTACCCTTTGTCTTTAGCCTCCAGATTTGCACCATGATCCAAGAGTATTTTCACGATTTTCAGCCTGTTGTAACCCGCAGCTGGAAAATAAAAGATAAGCATTCAATTTATAAAGATAAACTGCTTCGGCAAAACTGACAAGAATGAATGTAAAACTTACCCAAATGGAGTGGGGTTGACTTTCGGCCGTCCAGCGCGTGACAAGATACATTAAAAGGAGTGAGATACGCCAACAATCTGTCAAAGTTTATGCTTGGGATAAACCGATTTCCTGCCACAAGTCGCTGACGCGTAGCCTACCTTTCCTCGTTTCCAGACCTCGCAGCCTCCAGAAGCTGATTCTTCATGTACTCTCCCGTGAACACTTGTGCCGTGGTTGAGGGATCAGCCAAATCGAACGGAGTCTTCCCTTCCGAGTTTCTGATTGTGGGGTCAGCTCCATGTTGAAGGAGTGCTGCGAACAAAGTACAAGTATTTCAGCCAATTCACGAAAACTTTAACGAAGCTTGGACATCCAACAATTCTTTTACCTATTGTGCAGTCAACTTTCTTTTTATGACTGGCTTCGTGCCTGAAACACAGGAAGTCACGCGATGATGATCAGAATGCGAAATGCGATGCGCCGAGCAACTGACTCAATACATTTGTGAGCCATTAAAGTTCAGACTTACAGTGGCGTATATCCCCAATTGTCTCTCGGGTTCACATCACAGGTTTTGATGGTCAGCAACAGCCGGACAACTTGAATGTGGCCAAAGCTGTCAAAGTTAAATACGCAAATGTGAATGGTGAATACATCAATTCTGGAATCGCAATTGGCAATTGCTTAATTGCTAGCCCGTTAATTTTGACGTACGTACCTGCATGCGTTGTGAAGGACGTGAAGACCTCCTTCATCCCGAGCATTTATCGAGCTCCCGAGGGAGAGCAAGTATTCCACGACGTCGGTTCTTCCGTACCCACACGCAAAGTGAAGTGGCGTCGATCGACGGCCGGTGTCCCTCGCGTTCACATTCACCGAATTCCCCAGCTGCTTGACGCGAATGATGTCGCCAGTTTTGCAGGCGTCGAAGAACTGCTTCAGCTGATCTTTCGGAGACAAGGCGAGAAGCCCAGAATTTGCGAGGGCGCAAGTTTCACTGAAGGGCCCGGCGGTGGCGTTGCTACTGCTACTGGCGTACGATGCTGCTGCCTGTGCCGCAGTTTCGGGCGAGTGTCCAACGACCGTTAGTCGACTAAAACTATTTGGACTATTTGTACAACTATTGCTACTTAACCCGCTAGAATTACTAAATACATTCAGGTTGAGATTGGAGCCACTGCTGCTCATGCCATCGGGTAGGTTATTGTTGTACGAATAACTTTGGGATAAATTTAGAGATGACAAGCTGCTGGTCGAGTAAAAGTAGGAATCTCCCTTGCTAATTTTGTAATCACTGCCAATGGGATTTGGGCTTCCGTCTCCGCGACCGTCGGCGGAAGCCATCCTGATCCGGCTCACAAATCAGTGATCCCTACCTCCCTGGGACTAACTACACTGCGATAATCAATAGACATACAGTGGTACATTACACACATTGCTCATCACAAATTGATTTCGAGATAAGTTAGGGTGATAGGACACATAATAATATCAATATCCAAGGACATGGACAGTTTCAATTTAATTGAGTAGCGAGTATAACGCAAAATTCAAAAGAGAGCGAGAGCGTTAATTCATTAACGAGTTAATCCTAATTGATTAATGATTATTCACTGAATAGATTGACGAATTGAGACGCGATCTTCCAAACTCCAGACTCTTCTCTTCAGGGCGCTGCTGATCTTGTCACCGTTGCTTACTACTTTAAACTACACATTTTTTCAACTATAATTCAGATTGCAAAACCAAGTCAAGCTATTGCACGCTGTGGACTGAACCTGCTGAACACAAGAACACACGCCAGACTAATTAGGAGATGTACCTTCAAACACTCAGTTTGATTAATTGGATTGCCCATTTAATCCAAATTAGTCGAGCACGCTTACCTTGAATTTTGTCACCAAATCCTCATGTTGAGGATTATCAGCTGTCCCATCATTCAGCAATTAAATCGAGTGACCATGACGCCAGGCAGCGATTCGAGACAAGACAGATTCACTGATTACTTCGACAATTAAAACACCTTCGGACCGCCTAAACTAATGTCCAGATGTAATAAAAATCGCCACCGTCACGTCGATGTCGAATTCACTTGCATTTTTGGCAGTGTGAGTTACATGAGTCGGGTAACCTTCAGCTCAATCAAATCAATTGCCATTGCCATACCGTGTCTGTTATTCTTATTTTATTCTTATTCTTGTAGTATCACTCAAAAAGGAATAATTACCAGTACAAAAAATAATTGTACATGTGAAATTCGACTATCAACGATCGAATTGGCCTGGCCGTGATAGAAAAAAGTGTGCAGGCAACTATACAAAGACGAAATCACGAAATCACGATACAAGACACAGACACATAAAAATGACAACACAAGAACTCAAGAACCAAGAACAGTTGGCTGGCTGTTGGCTGTTGACTGCTGCAGCTGCTGCTTGGTAGTTGATAAAGATACGCGAGCTCATTCAAAGAGAAACCCAGTGATTAAGGTACGTGCTTCACAGATCACAATTCACAATAACAGCGATAGAAACGAGCAACGGCTTGTTTTGGTTCTCTGCTTTGCATTTGCATAGAAATCTTGGTCTTGGTCTCGAATCTCTTGAGTCTTGAGTTTCTTGAGGATTCGTCCAACAATGATCGAAGAATGAAGCGTAAGCGTACGCATAATCTCGTTACACACGGAATTCTGCATGGTTTCTTAAAAATAACAGTTTCTTTATTTGGGCTGTGAAGCACTTCAAGTCATGCCCGCAGCACTTTTTGCCAATGCAGCATGATCATTTAGTATTGTTGCTGATTATGATTACTGATTTTGGTTATACGCAGGCAGGCTTTGTCGCGTTGAGCTCGGGCTCGCGCTAATCAATTTAATAGAGTGCTGGCGAATGATGAATTAATTTAATTGCATTCACACTGTGCGGCCTTAATCGTGAATGCGGATGCCAATTCGCCAATTGTCTATGTATAAAATGACAGACGGGACGTTGCCATGCAGCGAAACGAATTCGCATTGGGTTCAAAATTCACAAATTCACACACTTTTAATCGCAAAATTTTCACAATAGACAACATCAAACAAATTCAACAAATTCTAAGATAAAATGACCAAATTTGGCAAACAAGAACAGAACATGTCAAAAGTCAACACAATAAATACGTCCGTGAAATCATAAAAATTGGTACTACAAATGTACAAAAGATCCCGAAATGGACGGAAGAGTTTCGTTCATCGTTAATTGCATGCACAAGGCAGTGATTAACTAAGTAACTGAGATTTTAACGTCATCGGTGAGATTAGCAATTCGCATTTAGAGAGTCTCGTTTCTAGTCTGTCATGTTTGGTTTTCAAGATCTCATCTCAAAAATAGAAGGTAACTAATTTGTGTCATGATAGCTATCATAATCAAGGAGCTAAATGTCATGGTCATGGAAAGTCGGGTCCCGGCATCGAATGAGAATATCAAAACATGGCTGTCTGGATCGACGTACGGGTTTGTGCCATCATCAAAGAACATCGGGCATTGATCTCCTGCAAGAGCAAACAAGCAAGTCAAATTATTGTATAAAGTTTTAGGCTTTAGGGCAGCGCTTTCATCAACGAATCGCTTACGTTCTCTCTCGTACTCCTCCATCACGAGCGCCACGGCGGCTCCTTCTGTGTAGTTCCAGCTGTCCACGTCCTGATTGAGACTGCAGAAGGAACCAAGTGCCAGCGACATGAGCACGCGCGTCAGATCGGACCGCTGATAAACCCAGCATCGGTATTTGCTGAAAGCGTCCAGCTCGTCGTAAGTGATCAGATACGACTTCAGATTCTCCTTCCAGTAGCCAATGCATTTCATTTTGTAGTCAGGATCGGCTGCAACGGGAAAGGTCAGGTCAAAGGTTAAGACAAGTTTTTATTTCAAACTGAGATGTAGGACAGAGAACCACTTAATTCTCATTAGCATATCATTCAATGTGCGTTAAAAAACCAAAAGTCGCTCAATTCAAATCAACCCTCGGCAGCCTCCGCTCTACGCACTCGAAGAATTTCGAATGTTTCAATTCGAAACATCGAAGCAGGATAAATCCGAGTTAATTAAGAAACTGCACTCACTGTAAATGTCGACTGGCCTCCCGATGTAGTCCACTGATAGACAGTAATTCTCATCGACGAGGATCTCCTTCTGGTCGTGATCGCACACGGAGAAGTCCGAGATATTCGTTTTGCAGTACACGCCGGGACGGGGCGAGTCTGTGATTCCACCGAGAATTCGAGTCTCGAACGGAACTTCGCCCTGTTGCGTGAAATTGAATTTGCCAGCGACTGGACAACGGATTCCTACTGGATTCTTGGCTGGAGGTGCAAACGACCAAAATTGGTAAGTCATTCTCGATGCTCGATCTACTTTGGTCGAGAGACAGTTTTCTAATGTTCAATTTCTCACCGAGAAACGTGTCGTACTTCCACTCGTCCTTGTTTGGAAACTGCACCCACGAGCAGACTGTTGTGTAGTCGTCTAAAATCATGGCCAGCCCTTTCCGGTACCGAATTATGTTTTGGTGGCGCGGGACAAAATCGAAACAGATAAAATCCTTTTGGCTAAAATACCAAAAAGCCATAAAGTCAGTCATCTTCCAACAATTGATTCCAAGAAATTTATCGCAAGCGATGAAAAAGGCTCACCATCCATCGACTGTCTGTCGTGCCATTAAGTAACGCGAGCCCCGCTGCTCGCGGCAAATGTAAATCGTTTTCCGCCACCGTCCTTCGTCGGGGTACCACGTTTCAATTATGTGCGTTGAATTAATGACGACATCCGCGTCAATATTCGCAGTGTTGATCCATTCACCTGTGAAATTCTGCGGGAGTTTGCAGCCAGGAATCACGACTTCACTGGCGACCGGAGTGAGCCGAAGGCGCTCTGGTGCATTTTCTGTTCCTTTCAGCTGATTGCACTCCGCAGTGTCCGACATGGCCAAGTACAGGTCATCGTCACGATTTTTGAGGAAGCAGCGGTACTTTTCGTCTTTTCGGGACTCCTTCGTGTTTGCCACAGCAAAGAAGTGATTCTTCCCAATGAACCAGTCTCCAAGGCATGAAAACTCGACGGCTATTGAAGAAATTCACGTCTTAACTGGGCTTGCTGGACGAAAGCACAAGGCAAGAAAAATGCTTGAACTTACTTCCTGAGAACGTGCCAGTCATGCCCTCACAAGCTCGATACGTAATGTTAAACTTTTGATTCGTAATTAAGAACTGATTGCCAGGCGATTGACAAGAGTGGATGTGTGCGTCGGGATGATCTGGAAAACCATGCAAATATGGAAAGTAGAATTACAGAAAGAATGCCTGACCTGCACTCTGCGCGCTGGAAGACTTTCTTACCGCATTCTCCAGTAAACCGGAACCGATTCTGATACCCAAACTGCCAGACGCCCTCCAAACTGGAGCGGCAGTTGACTGGAGCAATATTTTCGGAAAAGAGGGTGATAAGATTCTGACTTGGGTTCAGACTTGTGCATACTTCGTCGATTGAAGGCACGTAACCACGCGGAAAGTTTATGCAACCGGCTGCAAGCAAAAGAAGCCGAGATTATACGTCGTCGCCATACTTAGCAAATTCGCTCTGCACTGCAATCTTTTATAGGAAGCGACACGGCGACAGGCGGCTTACTTTCAATTTTCTCCAGCACATTCAGTGTCCTCACAAAGATCCGAACACAGTGGTAGCAGTTATCTTGTTGAAAGATGAACGTATAATTTGTATGATATTCCTCTCGCTTCGCAATGCAGAGCCCACGATGTTTCATGGAGTTGGCATCGATTTCCTCGAGTGTGTTGACACGATTCTCTCTGGAGAACCATGCTCCACGGATTACCTTGGGGATGTCACAACAGGAAGCGAGTCCGAGTATGGATATCACTGAAAACAACCAAAAACACGTAAATTACAAGGATTTATGATCGTAATCCCAAATTCCTAGTTCATACCTGCTAGAAAGGTGATAAGGTGCAGATATTCCGGGCACCGGTCCAACGGCCACTTGAATTTTGCCATTCCGAAGGAGTTATCACGTTAAAGACATACCAGATATCATCTCCAAGTTTGTGCTCTAAGAAGAAAGTCCACACTCGATGTCGTTAAGCTCGTGCCAAAATATTTAACTTGGAGCCCGATTCGCGTTTCGCGTAGTAATCGCAGTAATCACACTTAAATTATGAATTATGCCTCCAAATTCTGTTTACAAACTGCAAAATGCTTAACCACACCTTACGTAAAGTAAGCAGCGGCGATGAGCAAATGAGCAATGCAAAGGCAAACGTAAAGGCAATAATGCAAAGTTAAGAAAACAGTGACTCATTCATGCTTCAGCAATAATAAAGGCAGGCAGGCATTCAACGGCGTAGCGTAGCTTGGCACCCACCTGCAATACAACAGACGACGAGGCAAACAGGTAGCAGCCAAAAAAAACTCACAGGTGCTGAGCTCTCATTTTACTTGCGATTGGTATTTGCTTTGTTGTGATGCAGCACTGCTGAACGATGAGTTTTTCCAGTGCATCGGCAAACTCGGTAAGAAACACGAGTCCATTCTTGAATATTTCTTTTATTGACGTCTTCGTCTAACATAATTGGCAAAAATAAAGATCTTTAACTCTTAACTTTGACTAATAATTCGTAGGCGTAGCATGTCATGGACGGAATGTTGACTCTTGCTCTACAACCCATTCTGTGAATCTGTGCTACTAAGACACATTTGATTATAGAATCAAGAACGCTCAAATAACGCGCAGCTCCTTCCCGACTTTTGTGAATGCGGCGATCGTTCGCTCAATGTCTTTCGGATCGTGGGCAGCGGAGATCTGAACACGGATCCGTGCTTTGCCCTTCGGCACGACGGGGTAGCTGAAGCCAATGACATAGATCCCTTCATCTAAACGGACACGCATTATTTAATGATTAATGAATTGGAGTTAAACCCTACGCAGAAGGAAATTCTTGCCTTTACCAAGCATTTTGTCAGCAAATACGGACGCCAGTTTCGCATCTCCGAGAAATACTGGGCAGATGGGATGCGCCTCGCCAAGAATCTGGAACCCTGCCTTTGTCATTCCAGCTCTAAATTGCGCCGTGTTCTTGGCGACTTTCTCACAGAGGCTGGAGCTGTTTAGCAGCAAGTCGAAGACCTGAAAAGGTAAAACTATTGAATTGGGCTACAAATACGATGTCGATGACGCACTTACTTTGCTCGCACAAGCCACGACTGCTGGCGGCAACGAATTTGAGAACAAATACGGCCTCGATCTCTGCCTGAGTAAATCGATTAGCTGCTTGGGCCCAGTCGTGTACCCGCCAGCCGCTCCGCCCAACGCTTTTCCCAGCGTTGAATTGATAATATCAACTTTCAGATCCTGGCGCGTCTTGTCTTTGTAGAATTCCTCCGTGCCGCGCCCTGTCGTGCCGAAAAACCCCGTCGCATGGCATTCGTCGACGAAGACCATCGCGCCGTAGGCTTTGGCCAGCTCATGAATCTTGTCCAGCGGCGCAACATTTCCATCCATGCTGAAGACGCCGTCCGTCGCGATCAAAATCCTCCGTGCTTTGTTGGCTTTGGCTTCCTTCAGCTTTGACTCCAGGTCGTTCATGTCACGATGCAAGTAGCGAGCTTTCTTGGCTTTGCACAGGCGGATGCCGTCGATGATACTGGCGTGGTTTAGCTCGTCGGAGATCACGCTGTCTTCTGGCGTCAGAATTTGCTCGAAGAGACCCGCATTCGCGTCGAAGCAGGACGGATACAGAATTGCGTCTTCGCGAGAGTGAAACTTGGCAATTTTCTGTTCCAGAGCCTGCATTGCGTTTGATTACGGTGATATGACATTCAAAATCTGTACTACTGGCTGGTAATTCCTTACCTTATGAATATCCTGCGTCCCGCAGATGAACCGCACCGAACTGAGTCCAGCTCCGTACGTTTGGAGAGCATCTCGGCCAGCGGCGATGACATCCGGATGACTCTGCCAGCAGGGGCGAATTAATTAGTGCCCTTTTCTCAGAGCGCATTCGCAGTGCAGTGTGCAGCGATTAATTAACTCACGGATAATCCCAAGTAGTTATTCGCACAGAAATTAAGCAGCTGGCCACTCCGTCCTTCGACTTTGATTTCGGTGCCCTGCTTTGTCGTGATGACACGCTCGTTCTTCCATGTGCCCGCAGATTGGATATCCTTCAGCCAAAAATATAGAATTGATTGGGCATGCCATGTCACGGTCACATAATTGCCTGCCGCCTCTCACCTTTAATTCCTGGCCAACTTGTTCCCGAAACGTTTCTAATGCTGATACCGCAAATGATCGTGCACCTGCGCCGTCAAGCGAGGTCTGGATTGTACGAAACTTGAAAATGTTGCGAGAAATCGATACCGTAAACATTATTCGAAATTAAGCACGGACTGTCTCAAGGTGATTTATGTTGCTGAATCTGTTTGAAAAGCCTCACTGTTCGGAGTGCGATTACGGAATTACGGTTACGAGTCGGTCCAGTTCCAATTGCAGTTGTCCGATGCCCGTCCAAGAAGTCCAAGATTATATATCGTACACTTTGTTGCTGTTCTCTTGTCGTGCCGGTCTTGAATTTCGTTTTTCTGCACACTTTTACAAGCAAAATACAAAACTTCTGCTCAGATTATATAAGTGTTTACAACGTGCGGTGCTGACGAGAAGAACAGGCCTGCGTCCTGGCTGGAGTTGATCCAGGTAATTAAACGGCGAGTCGTTGCCTCGATTTAATTCAAATTAACTAACTGCAGCTGCGTGCAAGCGCAAGAAATCGATGAAATGCTACTCAGACTATTCTGTTAGGTCGATAGTCGGTCGGTCGGTGCGATTATGTAAGATTCGATCGTCACCGTCATCAGCTGTGAGCTGTAGCTGTTGAGCTCTGCGTGCGAGAAGAATACAACTAAGCGAGTTACGAGTTAAGTTAGCAAGACTTCTGTTCTACTCATGCTGTACCTCACTCACTCCACACTCTCAGCAGGCCAAGAACAAAGCAACGAGTTGGAGGAGTTCATCAGGACAGGACGAGTCAATCAAGTTTCAGTTTCCTCTGTCGTTCGCGTTGCGATTCGTTTCGGAGGCCAACCGGAATCCAGTTTGTTATGTAAGCTGCCATGCCTGGTGCTTCGTTAATGATCTTTCTTTGCAAATGACGAATGGCGAATGCGAATGGAAGTCGATGCCAAGAAATCAGCCGAAATATGTTGCGAGAGGCGTTTTATGTTTTACTGTTGTTTTTATTGAATATTGGCAGTAATGGCAGGACAAGCTTTTCATTAGTTTTCAGTTTTAGTAGTACTCATCAAGAAATCCTGTCCCAAACTACTCACATCGTGATTCGTGGTTCGTGATTATGATTACTGATTACAAAATGATGATTGTTGTATAGAATTTAAAAAGTTAACAAAAGATGATCGTACAAATTACAAATTGTTTCTTAAGTTGTACTTTACTTTACTAATGCTAATTTATTCGCTAACTCGTAGCTTTACTTTGACCTTGACTTGACTAGATCGTCAGAGATTCGTGGATTCTTCTTCGTCTTGACTGATAACAACAATTACAAGCCTTCGCCTTTGCCTTTAACAACCTTACATTATTTAAACAGCAGTAGCCCTTGCATTTTTGAACTGAATCAGTTTTCAGCTTCTAATTGCAATGCAATTAAGTTACTAATTGCAAATTGTATTACAAGTCGTAAGTAAATTGTAGCAAAGCGGCACAATTCCATTCCCCGCAGCATAATTACGAGTTACGAGTTACTCTTCGACTAATCTTTGTCGTTATCTACAATTTTACAGATATGACTAGCAGCCAGTTGCCGTCAGCCTCGGAGCTCCGACTCGCAGCCGCCGCAATGCAAGCCAAGCCTTGTACCAGTGCAAATATAACAGTGAGTCGGTAATTAAGCACAGCATGGGCCATGTTACAATTCCACTAATTAATTCCCCAACAATTAAGTAACTAGTAGTTTGATATGTTTAACGAACAGTATTTGTATCCAACACCCATCAATTGCCGAGTAAGTCTAATCCAAGTTTTATTTGCTTTGCTACGCACAAATTCGCATTTGCGATTTGCATTTCCACCTAAGCTAAGCTAAGCTAGGAATGATTGTATTTACCAATTCTCTGACAGACTCGTCAGTCATGTCATGCCATATTTAGACTATAGCTTTATCTTTACACCAGCCGGCGCATTTATAAACAGACGCTTCCTTCCTTTCCTTAAATACCTCATTAACTTAACTATTTTATCAATCATTTCTAATTACATTCACTTCACACGATTTGACGATTGACGGGCGTATTTTATTATCCGTCAAGCCTAGCCTTACGTTAAGTTGTTATTTGTATTCGTTATTGCTGGTTAACTTCAAGCACACCGTTTTCACTTTACTTTTCTCGCCTCGCCTCGCCTTCCTCTCAGCATATCAGATTAAAACACAATCAACGAAATCCGTAAATTCACACACGCGCACGTCGGGAAACGGGAAGAAATCTCAATTCGACCTTGTTCCGATTCAGGAGGGCAGCTAAAATGAATTACTGAGGCAGCGAATTAGCTGATTAGTGAATTCTGAACTAGTTTGCCAGAAAATTGTGAAATCTAGAACAGGAAATTGTACGCAGATTTCAGAGTAAAGAGAAAGGAAAGACTGTCTGACGAAGAAGAAAAGCAACAATTGCCAATTTGCCAAAGCCCGAGCCAGTTGTTGATTGAGTATTAACCCTAAATTACTTCCCAGCACGCTGTAGTACAATTTCGTAATTTGTATTATAATGCAGGCCTGAAAATAGATTTCGTAATAATATAGATTTTCTGTACGTAGTTAGTTAGTCTTCATATTTGTCTTGTCATTGTCATTTTGCATGCATGCAGGATTGGAGGTAATACTTTCTCCATTGCGTTACAGGAGCCGAGTCGAGCCGGGCCGTGCCGAATTGATTCATGTCAGGAAGTCCTCCTCGCCATTTTCTTCCTTGATTGTGTAACAGTCTACTTCAAATGCTTCCTTATCTGCAAAAATTCAAATTTTTTCAATAAAATTCTGCTGATTGTAAAAAATTCAATTTGTTTTGCAACTTACTATCGAATGAAGGTGTTCTCACAGGCGCAGCACGCCCGAGCCTCGGGGGCACAGGCGGTGGAACCGTCGGAGGCGACGAAGACGTTGGCGAAGTCTGCGAAGGGCGTCTGTCGAGTCGAGGAGGTACTGGCGGAGGTACGGCCGACGGTGGCGGTGTGCTTCCCGGCGTCGGACGGGGGCTGGCCTCTTTCGAGGACGGCCCCGGACTCGCTTGCGCGTACGAAGCTCCCGTGTACTCCTCACTTTCAATTGTGTACTTTGTCGCGGCTGGAATTGCGGACGCTGCCGGACCCGTTGTCGTTGGCGCAATGTTCCACTGCTGAAAGGAAAACGGTGAGCCTCCGTTCGTCGGAGGGCTGCTAGCGCTGATCAGCTTCGCTTCGCCATTGCCCCGGAGTACGGCGGCGCCGCTTAGGACGTTGGTTTCTTTTTCTCTGACCCCGGCTCCGGAACCAGAACCGGGCTTCGGCGGAGGCTGAGGAGGAACTTTGTTCTTTTCGCTGGTGCCCATAGCTGTAACGTAAGATTGGCTGTAAGGATCTGTCTCCCTTGAGTACGCGTACGAATACGCCGACACCGACTGAGATGAAGACGTGTACTGAGGCTGAACTTCGGCGAAACGGCCTTCGGCCGCTGTCGTGACCGGAGGAGAAGACGAAAGCTTCCCGTTTCCAATAATGACAGTTGCCGTTGACGAAGAAGAGGACGATGAGTTCGATGAATAAAGTGGTTGCTGCGTGCCGAAAGGCTGCTGCTCGTGTTGTCGCTGCTGCAGAGTCGGAAATGGGGCGGAGTACAGCCGCTGAGACGCGTACGGCGATTCCTGCGTCGAAAATGGCGACTGTGACGCGTAGGGCGGCTGATCCTCAGCCGCCGCCGCGTCAGCTGAATACTGCCGTGGCTGGGGAAACGACTGCTGTTGAGGAAGCGGTGGCAGTTTTCGCTTGAGACGCTCCTCCACGGAAGAAGCACGCTCGACATGACCGGGGCCTGGGCCTTGGAACTTCCTACCGGGGAACGGAGAAGGAGGAACGAAATCGCGGTCACGGTCACGTTCACGCGGTAGTGGCACAGGTTTCGATATCCACATTTCTCGCTCTCGTTCTCGCTCTCTGCCGATTTCACTTTCTTTCTCCCGCGGTGGAGGCGACGGCTCCGCGGCCACCTTGCTGCTGCTGACTGGAGCGGCTACTGCTGCTGTGCCCGGCTGTTCGAAGGCGGAGGCTCGATTTCGGACTGACACAGTCGCGAAAATGTCCTCGCCCGTCGTCCGCGCCGTGGCCATGCTCTTGGGCGAGAACTGAGGCTCTGAAGAGTACGTTGACGTTTCCGAGCTTGAGGTGAGAGAGTAATTTGAAGACGTTGTCGCAGGCGTTGTCGTGAACGTGAATGACTTTGATGTCGCTGTTGCTGTCGAGTCGAGCATCGTTGGCGTGAGTGAGTTTGGTGTCGTGACCGACGTGAGTGAGCTGGAGGTCGTGGAAGGAGTGAGGGTGAGCACACCCGAAGATGAAGACGTCGTGCCGTGTGTGGCGGCTGTGGCAGTGGCGGTGGTGGGCGCGTACGTGGTTGGTATGTTTTGCGCCTTTGTCGAGTGCACGAAGGTCGGGGACGGTGAGGATTCGCTAAGAGAGCCAGGAGACTGTTTTGTAGGGCTTACTGGGAGAGGTCGTTGGGTGCCCGACGGCAATTGGGACTTCGAGACGCCCGACGATGTCGTCTTCGGGGATTTGGACAAAAGACCGGAAGCTGGGCTGCAAGTTTATTCATGCACAAATTTAAATTAGTCATTTTCCCGCGCTGCAGCTGCGCTGTGGCGAATTCTTACTTACCTGGAACGGGGGAATCGCCCTTTGGCCGAAAGAGTAGGTCCCTTCCTGGCTGCTTCCGCTCCCGCTGCCCGAACTGTCTGGACCAAAACCAATTACTGATGGACCCATATCGCAATTCTACTCTCTAACTTCACTAAATTGAAGCCCAATTCCCGCGAAACTTAAAATTATTCCCCCGGAGTCACAAAAACAACACGAAACGACACGGCACAACTACGACACAGTCACAAGCTGGAAAAGTTTGCTGGCTGTGTTCGAAATACGTTTACCTGATTTTGATGGCCAGACTTCAAGCAAGTACTGCAGGACTTTGATTGGTGGCTGGAAGTCGAGGCTCTCCAGGCTCCCGTCGTAGAAGACCATCAGAATGGGGCCGAAGCTCGTGGCCAGCTGAAGAGGGCCCATTTTATTCCGGTCGCAGAGCGAGCAGACGAGGCTCAGATGCTCGAGAATCAGGAGCAGAGTGCACTAAATCAAGGTGAAAGATTAGTAGAGTGTATTTGAAGGCGAATAATCTTTTTATATGCAAATTGCAAATTACCCGATTCGGTTTTGGAAGACACTCGATGATGGAGAAGAGAAGCCTCGCGTTGCCTTCCGGATCATCGGGCAGACAAACTCCAAGAGCATCGACGAGCATCTGATACAGGCATTTCGTGAGGAGCGGCTCAGGCAGTTCGCGGAGGTAATCTTTCAGCACGCCTGCGAAGAACAAAAGAGGTCGGTCCAACCAGTTCAAATATTTGAATAAATTAGCATATTCCAACTGAATAATTCTCTGAATCCACCAATCTACGAACACGCACCTGCAATGACGTTAATGTCTGGCACGTTGTCAGCCGACAGGTCTACCGTTCGAGGACTCCGCTCGAATGCCTCCCGCAGAATCTGCTTTTTGCTCGACGAGCCACAGAGCCTGTACAGCCCGATGATATCGAGTCCCCTCCGCTCAACCTCCTCAATGCACCGCTGCACGATGAGCGGGACGTTCAGCCCCGAGTCTTCGCGGAGCACGACATTCGCGACGTCAGCACCAAACAGTCCGATGTTCTTCATCTCGCGGCGGAACGCCTCCTGCGGTGGAGTGTGCCTCAGCTTCACGTACAGCGTCCCGCGGGGCTCGACCTTGATGGCCAGCTGGTGGAAGGCCGAGTTGGGGCTCACGTCGCTGAGGATCTGGAGCAGACTCACCGACCCCTTGTAACAGAGCCGGTGGCGGAGCTGTGGGTCCCACGAGTAGATGAGGAAGTCAAGCTCCTTGTTGTCTACCAGGTCGAGCTCGAACACTTCGTCCCAGTCAAAGTTCTGGTCGCCCGTGCACACGACCGTGCGCGCCTTGTGGTCAAAAATGTTCAAAAGTCAGTGTTTGCTTGTAAGTTATGTTTTAGTACTTGCTAATAATAAAATAGCCGATTTTGGGGTTCACGAATCTTCATTACTACAGTTTAATTTAATTGGCGTTCAAAACAAACAATATTCGACCAAACAATTTGGTCAAATTGCAACTGCCAAAATAATTTGGCAGACCAAAACATGCCTTTTCGGTTGGCAGATGTGACAACCAATCAGAGAGCTCCATTTTCTGTTAGATATGGTAGCAGATCTGTCAACCTGCTCAAGTGCTCAAGAGCCAAGCCGTTTGTTTGAGTACGGCTAATGTTTGTTTGCGTAACAAATTGTTTGTAATAAAATTTTTGTGTCAGTTCGTAATTTTGCACCACACAGTCTAAACTTGGATTTATCTCTTTCAAGCCACTTCGGGAATTTTAGTGACCACTAAAAACAAGTCCACGATCACAAAGTTTTCCCACACAGGAGATGGTCCATTTCCAGTCGTAATATATTATTTATCAAGTCTCTGGGATGATCAGCTAACTGAACGTGCAACGATAACGAACGAAGCAGACAAGAAGATTTTGGACAAGATCTTCTCCGGATTGCTCGGTAGTGACACTGACGAAGACGATGCTGAAGAAGTGCAACTGCCTGATGTGAAAAACGAAAGAACAAAGGCTGATGCTCAAACAGCAACGGAACAAGGAGTATATTTCCTCTGTGTCAAAGTTTGAAGATTTCAACCGGGCATTGCTTTTACTTAAAACACCTGAGAGGAGAAAAATTGAAGAACAGATCAATCCTGCGAGTGCGAAAAACCCGAAAATTTCAACAAATCAATCATCTGAATCAGACCAAAGACTTGCAAGAGCCTGGCAATGGGATCTGGAGACAGGTGACCCGGTATTCGAGAATCCTGACAAACGTGAGTCATCGGAATAGTTGATAAGCCGATGAAGTAGTATTTCAGCAAACAGTAAATGTTATTGTTTCGCAGCGTGGGAAAGATTCGTCCCAGAAGCATTTAAGGTGCCGAAGCTGTCCGCCCAATGCTTCAATTCACTGGATATCCAAGCTCTTCAATGCTTCATAGATGGAATGCGACGTAATCAAGAGAGATTTGTGGTTTCAATTAAAGGCGACTTTCCTACCGCTGGGGTTACTGAGCCTAAGTTATTAAGAAGAATCTTGGCTACGGATTTGAAGAAAGTTTTCGTCAAAAGAACTCTCGGCGTGGGCATCAGACATATTCATGTTAAGAAACTAAACCAAGATTTAATTCCCTACACGGAATTATCGGATGGTGAACCTTCGCTTGGAAGCAACACCAATTTTACTGATGGTGAGGCACTATTACGCTGCTAAATGCAAGAAAGCGAGCCTACGCCTGTGCTAATCGTGAATTGTTTAATTTGTTTACTTGCAGTTCTAATTCAATGGTTAACAAGAACGCCTTATACGGCCATTATGGTCTTGAAACCTTTTGGTGTCGAAATCTGAAGTGCCTACTACGACCCTGTGTTACCGCTTTCGCTAAAGTCGACTTTGGGGCTCAAAATCCGATCAGCGTTGTCAAGCGGTTCACATGTGACACAAGTCATCATGTCATTTACATGGTCCACTGCTTGGCTTGGAAAGAATCAAGAATATAATCAAATCATGTTGGATCCACAACCGATTTAAATTCCCGTCCGAGACATCACTTGGATGGTGCAAATCGCATAAAACAAATGGTGGATGTCAGAAATTATCCCCGTCGGAGATTGAAGACTGTATTGCGAATGAAAAGGACCCTGGCGAATTCCGACGTGATTCTCATGTGCACTTTGCATATGAACACAAAGAGGACGAGAGATTCTTAAGGTCACAATCTTGCAAACTGTTCCAGCCAACGCTAACGCGAAAGCAATAGAAGACGAATCCAAACGAGCTACTGGTTCCTACAATCACAAAGGATTGGGAAGAGGAGGACTGAACGCGTTTGGAGGATAACACGGCCATTGATCCGGTCTCACTCCACAGGCCCTGAGTCACAAAAGTCACCTCACTCGCGTTCTCCATTCGTGATGGTGAAGAGTTGAAAGATTAGGTTCTACACCACCTCAGAAGCTATACGCTGTCAAATGTTCAGTTAAGTTCAGTTTTTCGTTGTGAAGTCTCTCAAAGTCTTATCACAACAATGTTATCTACAACCGTTATTGTTGGGCTAATAAAACGTTAAGTATATAACATTGCTTACCTTGTGCACGCGGTCGCACTCCAGCACGCAGTACAGGTCACGCGTTCGCACCATCGACGAGTCTGTGGCGCGGACGGTGCTTCTGAGGGCACGGCCCGCGAGGAGGTGCACGCGCAGGATGCCCGAGTGGCCGTGCATTTGGAGGCGATGGCGCTCCAGGCCTCCGGGGACGCTCATGTCGGACGCGGCGGAGGGCGGTCGCTCGATTTTGTAGCGGACAAACTCAGACGGGTTGATTGTTAGCAGCTTCAGGCGGGAGTCGCCAGCAGCAACCGCGGCAGCGCCGCTTCCCGGGGCAGATGTCGCGTTTGTGAGCGAGGCGGCGGCCGAAGGAGCCACGGAGGAGGTCAGCGAAGGGCGGGTGAGTATCCCCGGAATTCCACCGTCGAGTAGTCCGCTTATTCCACTGATTCCGCCGATTCCACTCAGGACACCGTCTCTCATTCCACCTATTCCACTTAACACGCCATCCCTGTCGCGGTCTCGGTCTCGTAGCAGGCTGCTGTCTGGTCTCGTGAAATCTCGTCCGCTGGTGAAGTCCGTCGTTGTCCTACCCGCACCGACGCCCAGGCCAAGCCCGCCAAGCATTCCCGTGCCCGTGAGCCCCGAGAGACCCGCGCCTGCCGTAGCACCGCCCGTAAGACGTGAGACGATGCTGTCCGTGGTCGCATCATGTAAATCGTCTTTCAGCAAACTTTCTCGATTTAGCAGATCACGTCCAATTAACGATCTGCTGAGAATATCCTTCCTAAGCATTATTGATGAGTCTGCGTCCTTCTCTCGCTCGCGCTCCCGTTCACGTTCGCGGTCGCGGTCTCGCTGCTCGGAGAGTCGTTGGAGCAACGATGAAGTCGGAGACGCGGCTCCGGCTGCTCGGAGTGCGGCTGCGACTGCTCCCGTTGATGCTGCGGCACTCTCCGAAATTAAATCTCTTGAGCGTGACGGCGTGAGCGCTAATCTCCTCAGCGGGTCAGTCGAAGACAGACTTTCTTTCGAGAGCGATGAGGAAACTTTCAGCGACGGGTCACGAATTCCGAGCGAAGCGAGCGCAGAGGAGGCTGATGGCGAGCGGGCGGCGGCGAGTGCGCGTGCGAGCGTCGAGTCGCCGCCTGTTAAGCCGCCGGAGGGGGAACTGCCGAGCAAGTGTGAACGATAAGAGTAGTAAGGCTGATCCTGGAAAGTAAAGAGTAATAAAAGAGAAAGTGATTAGTGGCAATGGCGAGTTTCATTCGAGCCAATATGAAACCCTTTTGAGAGACAAAACGAGACGGGAGACGTAAAAGGATTTGGTTCTAATCTGTAATCTTTTATCTTTGTCTTAGCTTTTTCACTCTGCCGGACCGGGCAGGATAATGAAAATTGTGTAATACTACTGCTTTTAAAGGATCAGAGATCAATTATTCGGTCGGTCTTCCTTCTAATCTGAATCTGATCTACTTTCACCAAAATAATTGACTCTCGGCACTAGCAAGTTAAAACTTACTCAATTGCAGTGCACTGCGCATAATTAAAATGATTTACATCAACACGACCGTAATTTTGCAATTTATTGCTGCCTGCCAGGCCCGAAGCATGAAAATTATACGCGCTTTGTGATTATACAGAAGAAGCATTATTCCAGTGCACGATAAGAAGCCAAGCTAAGCAAACGAACACGAACACAAAGCACAAATTATGCAATTATACAGCCTAGTGCACAAATAAAAAATGTGAAATTAATGCACGATCATTTGTTACTACTGCAAGTAGTGCTAGCTTGCACGGGTTTCTTTCATTTTTCATGAACATGAACAAACGGGCTACGCTTAATTGCGTAATCGTAATCGTAAATAAAATGGTCACCGTGCAATTCGGTAAGGTTTCAGGCTAAAAATAGCACTTAAACTGCATGTCTGGATGCAATGCATTGGAACAACTGGTACGCACGAGCCGGGGCAATAAACCTTAAAATTTTGACGACAGTTTGCAAACTCCTAAATTGCAATTGCACATGACGTAAAAAAACCCACACGGTCATAAATCGATGGGGACCTGGAGTGGTATAGTGAATGTGGATTTAAATGGAGGCATGTGCTCCGGTTATTTTCATCCAACAGTAATGAATTGTTAATGCAAATTGCTAATTGTCAATCCTGAAACGCCGTACGTATCGGTGCCACCATAACACAATTCGCAAATTGTAACAACAGTTGCATTGCAAGAAATGCAGTGCATCAGTACATGGCTTTGGAATGCAAATCAAGCGATTAAGAACGATAAACCTATCGGAGAAGGCCAAAATAGGGCACTAATGGACATTTTATGTCGCCATTACCTTTGTCGGCCTCGGCCTATAAGTAAAGGCGCTCTAAACGAGACTGAATTCATTCGCGTTCGCGTTCATTTCGCCAGGAATTTCGAGATCAGCGTTTACATTGAAGATGAAGGCACTCATGCACGAGTTCTGACCCACATTTTCTGGACAAAATCCACCCTTTCGGGCTAAACCCGAAAGCCGTGACACTGGAGCCTTGCAGGCCTCGCAGGCCTCGCAGGCTGATCTTCTACTTTATCGGAGCCTACATAGTTTTCAAGGCATGCTTCATGGGCTTTAATTTACTTCGAAATTTCGCACTCCTGAAGGCCGAGTCTATCAAGGAAGCTGTGCTGAATTCAGGATTGGTGTTCTGCTACGTCGTCATCGTCATTGTCGCCCTCAACACAATCACCAATCGCGATCGCTACATTTATTTCTTCAACATCTTCATCGCGTGGAGTTCCGTGTGGAAGCGTTTGCAGTTGAACCGCGAAGATCCCGTGTTCAAGCGCATAGACTGCGACGTGTGCACCAAAATATTTGATTTCATCGTCAAATATTACTCGTTTATCGTGTTTCTGACCACGCTGGGAATGAACCTCGAAAATCTCTACTCTACACGGAATTTCTGCTCCGTTGCAGCAGCTCTGCGAGGACTCCGCCGTTTTTCACGCGGCCGTCATCGCGAGTTTGTTTGTGGACTTTAGCTCTTATCGGTACCTGCTTCCTATCTTTTCTTTCATCTGGCGCACACCAGATCCACTGGGAAACGATTATACGTTCGATTGCCACCAGCTTATTCACGACGCGGTCGAACACGGCGCCCAAGAGCATTACGAAACGATCAGTACGAGGCAGCAAAAGGTTCGAATTTACCGCTCTGAGCAGCCGCTCAACCAAGAATTCAACTGCTGCATGTCTCGCGTAATTCTTCCAACGGCTTTCTCGCTTGTGATTGGCCTCGCCTTCTGCGGCTTGATAATCACGCTGTATCTCTTCACTCATCTTGGGTTCGCAATTTTTTCCATTATGACCCTCTCGAATATTGTCGTGCTAGTGCTGGTCCGCGTTGGGTAACACTCGTGCGCCGTCACCTACACGAAATCTGTGTTCTACCTTCGACTCTCGAGGCTCCACCAGGCAGCAAGGCGGGGCCGAGCGAATGGCGCTCGTGCAGGCCGCTAAAAGTGAGGGTCGGAACCATCATGTACTTTGAGCGCTACACGAGACTTCGGATTTACGGCATGATTCTGTAATTGGTCATGAAGATCTCGACTGCCATGTAATTTGTAGGCGTAGGCGAGTAATTCGAGTATTGAAATGCTTAGGCTGACTGCTTAGATACAATAAATTGGAAGTTTGAAGAAGAAAATGATGAAATGTGCCATGCAATAATTTCATTATCAACTCCGCAGAACTCGCAAACGCGAGCTTATGGTCTATCGCGTGTTCGTTTTCTCATTTCTTGTTCACGCCACGCAAGGCACTAGGCTCGCTATCGCTACAACGGCACACGATACAAAGACACAATGGAGAAAGTCAATTCATATTCCATCGGGAATTTCATGAGCGCCTGAACTAAACGCGAACATGAACGCGTCAAGTCAAGTTCGCTGGCTCTTGAGCTGAGGCGTTTTTGTTCTCATGTTGAGTTATCTGCTAAGCTCATTGTCGTTGTCGGCGAATGGCGAAATGGTAAATGGAAGACAAAACGGTAACGACACGAAAATTCTGCTGACTGCTTTTGCTTTCGCACTTTCTCTTTATCATTCTCGTACGTATTTCGATTTTCAATGTATTTTGTGGTGGTGGAGGAAGACATAAATATCAAAACTTTTATTTCATTCTGCACTGGGTGCGGGTCCTTAAAAGGTTTTCCATCTGAGCGAGGCCAATGTAATTTTCGGGATAACAAAGGAGAAAACGAAGACGGCGAAGATCGAGATTCAGCATTTCAGCTCAGGAGGAGGTGAAGGAAAGCAAAGGAAGAGAAAGGTAAAATGAAGACGGAGAAGGAAAAGATTAGTAACTAAAAGCAGTGCCAGCGCCAGTGCATCTTCGCTCTCGCCTTTGCTCTCATCTCATTCTCATGTCTGTCTATGTGTCTATTTGTCTCTTTCTTCAGCACAGCGTAGCGCGGTGGTGGAGGCACCTCGCCTTCGATTTCTTACCTGTCTGGTTCTATCAAGCAGCGAGAGGTTCTCGGCGCTGTAAGTAAACTTGGCAGCTCTTTGTGTTTGCAGGAGTTCGAGATCTCGATTTGTTTTGAGTCTTTCGTAAATGGCACTAGTGGAGGGAGCCCGTGTCAACCAAGAACGGTAGTCTCCTGAGCTGAACACACCCGGTGATGAAGGAACGATCCGACCAAGTCCGCCGCTCAGCCCTGCAGAAAAAGAACACAAGATATTCGTTAGCGTTAGCCGCACGTATCGTAACATTTAAGCACAAAATTCAAAATTTCCCGCTTCAAAAATGATAAAAATGATAATGATTCATTGTCCGTCCGAGCCAACGGACGCCAACGCGAAAACGCGACCTGCCCTGCCAATTGCCAATTTCCTTTCATTTGAGTGCTTGGCCACGGCGAGGCGCGGCGTGGGTTTGGACGGACCTCTCAGGTTAATTCTTTATTTAGATGCAAATTATTCCTTCTAGATTCATATCACGGCTTCAGACGACGACAGCGACGGCCGGCACGAAAGAAAAAGCGAAGTACGACAAGAACCAAGAGAATACAAGAATGCGAATACCTCAAGCAAAGCATGGCGAAGTTGGCGAAGCAAAGCACCTGCTTCAAATTCATTGCATTAGCATTCTCTTTCAACCCGCAGCGCAGCGCCGGAATAGGAAATCGAATCGAACTGAATCAATACTCGTAATAGAATGTCAACACCGTCATTTCACTGCTACTGCTATTAATGTGAATTTTTGGCAGAAACTCGCCTTCATGCAGCGGGCAGGTTAATTTCGTCGTGCCTCCGTGTAGCGAAAGAATTCTTTTCCTTTCATGTTTCGATGTTTTCAGCAAAACAAACAGTAAGAACAGAGCACAGTAAAGATGGGCCAGGCCCAAGATTACCACGTTGTGTCGCAATATTTACTCAGAGCCACTTGTGCTTTGCTCTTGTGTCTTGTGTGGTCTGGAAAATCGCTGTTTGCAGTTTGCAGCTAAAATTAAGTATTATTGATTGAGTGCCGGCTTGTGTACGCGTAATGATACGTCTACCTCAAAGTAGACAGACGGCGGAGGCACGTAAAAGAAAGGCTGAAGTCGAGGCTCAGTGCAGGATTTTAAGTTAAAAGGAGAACAGAAGCAGAACAAAACACGAGACGAGAAAACATGCGGCATGCCTTTCAGCCAGAAGTGAGATAGATTTGACAAGTGTACATGAAATGTAATGGAGAAAGCAGCACGACGACGTGGCGGTTCAGTTCAGAGATCTCACCGACCCGAAACGCCAAAACCCGGCCAGGCCAAAAAGCAGCGGTAGCAAAATAAACGAGACACGAGAATGATCGTGCATTATTTTCTTTGTCATGTAAAATATGTGTCTTGTGTCTTGTTTTGTGTCTCTCCGTTCGTTTGTGTGTTATTGCATAATGTGGCTCTGTACTGTGTTCTTTCAACCCTGTAGATATGTACGTGGGAAAGTGTACTTGAAAAACAAGCCGAACCTCTGAGAATATTGTTCCTCGTGCCGAGTCAGTCAAGCCAAGCCAGACACAAGCCATGCCGCAAAACACGACCCAAGTCAAGTCGAGTCGAATCGCATTTTAATTGAAGTGTCATGCAAAATGGAAAGAAATGGCGAATACGAAAGGAAAGCAGAACAAAGAGAAAGCCAGATTCCAGCATTGGAAAAAATTGTGCCTTCTAGTTGAGTTGATCCTTTTACTTTTACATGCATACGCTAAAACGATTTATAGATTCGTGGCTCGCGGCTCGTAGATTCTTTGAAATCTTTTTGGGCGTAATTAAAACACGCATGAGGAAATGAAATGAAAGGAAATCGTGACGCAGCATAAAGGGAAATGTACCTCGGTCTCTTCGTGGTGTGGGCATTTCCGGAGCCGACGCAGCACCGTCACTTTCATCCTGGCTGTCCATGCCCGAGGCGAGGAGCAGAGCACGTCGTCCGGCCGCCAGGCTGGACTGAATGTCCGGGATGAGCGTGCTTCGTTTGTGGTTGTCGAAGCGGACGGACGCCGCGTGCTTCCGCCCGAGCCCTGCGCCTCCGCCTGCGCGGCCGCCCCGAATAAAGTCGCGAGGCAGTGAATTGCTCCGGCCGCCGTTCGTCGTGCTCAGGCCGAGCGAGCGTCGCGTCGAGGCGGAGAGCGCGCCGAGGCCGCTCGACGACCGAATCGATGGCGTGTACATCATCGCTTCTGAATCGGAGGCGTAGTCCAGCACTGGCTTGGCTCGGCGTGGCGGCGGTACGGACAGGCGGCCGCTTGCGGGTCCTGTGGAAGGAAATTCAAATTCTTACTTCAAATGGGAGGCAATGGTGGCGGACGGCATAATAAAATTGGATCATTGCTTTGGCTCTCGCAGGGTGCGCGAGAGGAAGAGCAGTAATAGCAAAGTTAATTAGCATAAATAATGAATTTTTCCTGTCACTTTGGTCCCGTGAGCTTTGTAATGAATGCCAGACTGCAGATGCAGATATGATTACCCAAAACATATTAATCACAAAAACAAAAAAGACATTAGTATAAGAAACTTTGCTGATACGATGAGTTCTGCGTTCGGAGCGGAGCTGCAAGTCACTGGAGACAATGACAGAATGTTCCAACGAAAAACGGGCACAATAACCTCAAAATTCTGTGAATCTTGCGCCTGAAACTGTCGATGTGAATTCCGATCTTCCATTTCCAACCTCACAATTCATCTAAAGATCAATCGGTGCCAATAAAAAAATAGAATTTCACAGAATTTTGATGACTGGCATTGGAAAGTTTGAGGGCATCTAAACATGTTTCAAAGGTATACTTTGGATGGCCTCGACAAAGTTTCAAGTTTACACTTCACAATTGCAAAGTTTAAGTTTGCATTCATTTGCAGAGCGAACGCGACCGTGACTGGTCAATTATTTACTCGAAATTCGTCTCGGTAGGTTGGAATGAATTTGTAGGATGAACTTTCTTATTGTTATTACTACGATGGACAATCATGCTGCTTGCTTTTGCTTCTCTCGACTATCTTTGGCTATTTGGCTGTGCTATGCCTTGGGCCTTGAGGAATCTCTTAATAGCCCTAACGTGGTTACACAAAGTAATCTGCCATTAAGACAGGACTCTCGACCGTACAGCTTACAACACACGCACGCGTTTAGTTCATCATATCGTACACGAACACGTTCCTTGGCTTGTCTCGTTATCTTTGAGCAACGAACAGCAAGGCAAGAAAATGATGCTGCTCCCATTACTGCATTGCATTACTGCATGCTCGCTGCGGACGCAGACGAGAATTTAAGTACACAATTAAGCTTAATAAAGTAGCCGAGCTGAGCTGAAAAACGCCTGAAAAACGAAAGCGAAAGAAAGAAGATGGAATGCCCGCACAAAATTCCTGCCCAAGCCTTAGCCACAAAGTAAAGTAAGAAAAATGCGTAACGTCGACCGGAAAATGCAGCAGACAAAAAAATACGTCTGGGCTTTGCAGTGTAAAATCCTGAAGCAAAATGGATGCGAGATCATTTCGGGAGCATTTCGAGGCTTGGCTTGGCAGGCGTAAAGCACTGGCGTGTAAAACGTTAAACATGGCGAAAGGCTATTCGAAATCTGCACGATGAAAGTAGACATCAGAAGAAGGCCAGGCCAGAAAAGGAATCGGGATAAGAGTAAGTAAAAGCAAAAGGTGAATTCAACCACGGCACGATGCATCGGAGCAGCAAGATAAAGATGAGATCAACACACGGCGTACTGTGCCGTGTCGAGCAAAAGAGAAAGCAAACGCAACGCAGTAAGACGCAAGGCAAGACAAGACAAAGTATAAAGTAAAGTAAAGTAGCAGAGAGTGACTGGCATACAAATCGATGATGAAAAAACACAACTTTTGAAATTATTATTCCAACTTCTCCAAAAGCCGTGCAGTGCACGGCTCAGCAAGACACGAATACGGATGCGGATGCGGATCTTGTTCTCTCGCTGTACAAGGCAAAGCACGACACGCAAACTTTTTCTCATCTTCTTTCTCATACTGCCTTTCACGAAATGCACGATCCACGATCTTCATCTTGTTTCCAATAATGCGACGACGCATGAAAGGAAACATACCTTTAATGTCTATATCTCTCTTTGCATTTACAATCGACGAGAATGCAGCTCAGTACACGAATTTTATTACACAAAGATTCTTGCCATACTTGATGCTTTTTCTTTTGGCTTTATTGAGCCTGAGCCTTACTCGAAAATGAGAAAGAAAGAGGTTGCAGCGCGGCTGGCTGTTCAGACCCCAAAATTATCATTTCGCCTTTGCATTGCACTCCATTAAGAAATGTGGGCGTAAGACGTAAACTCTCTCCGTCACGTCTCCGGCTCGGGTAATTTTAGTCTTACAGACGGCAGACGTCGAGATGTCAAATTTCGGCGAAGTCTGAGCCGCCTGCCCGCCCGGAGTAATCAAAATATCTAAAATGTAAACAATTGAGTGACAAGCCCCAAACAGCCAAGTTCATGCAACTAAAATACGCAAGACAGGCGCTCCGTTTTAAAACAACAGCGCAGCGGCACCGCGAAAGGCATAAAAATATAAAAAATGGTTGCCGCCGCCACCGCAAAAGAAAGCTGTCAATAGAAATCCCAAGCTAAAGCTGCCTGCCTACCTTCTTTTGAATGGAGTCAAAAAATCAAAGCCGATGCCGAGCCGGGCTCGCCCGAATTGTGGAATTTCAGATCCTTGCGCAGCGGAGCAGCAAAATAAATACCAGACGAGACGAGCAAGCAGTATTTGCGTACATTATAAAGAAATTATACGAGAAGGGATTTAGATTTAGGCTCAATGCGAACGCGAAAAGTTTTGAGTGCGCGCAACGGCATGGTATAAATTTTGAATTTAGGCTAAGGCTTCTAAAAGTTTACCCACAATTTACATTCAAAGACAAAGCCCGCGTTTTGTCTCATGCGAGTAAACCATTGCGATTGCATTCTGTACAGCTTCGTTATACGTATAAATGAATTATGAGCCATACACGAATGGTAATAAAAAGCCTGACTGTCTGCCAGCCTGCCTGGGATGCAATAAAAGCGTGCCTGTTTAATTATTTAAGAGCCTGTCCTGTTTTTGTAATCCTTCTTCCCAGAACTAATGCCATAACGCGAACGCGAAAATATAATCTCTAAAAAGCGTATCCTGAATCCGTATCAGATTTAGTTTTTGGAGCTTAGCGTCAAAATCGGAGTCGCGTCGAGCCTGAGTGCAGTGCAGAATTTCCGAGTTTGGAATCTTCCCCGTCTTCCATCGCGTCGAACGGAGCCTGCCCGACTCGAATGCACAATGTTGGTCGAATGGATTTAGAAATGTCTTTTTATGGCGCCCGCGAAGAGATAACACAAATAGCCATAAAGTTTTCGATTAAACACATGTTGCATGTTTGTTGTGCACGAGACACGAGAGCTTAATCAAACGTCGCGTCGTGTATCATGTTTTCATGTTATAACGAACCTGCCATCGTAAACTCGTCATAAATGCATTAAGCCAAGCCTTTGTTTGCCACTGCCAATAGCCCATTGCCTTTGCTGAGGATGTCCACAACATAAAATACGCCTATGCCCAGTGCGAATGATGCGTTTATGGCTCGTCACGCAATAATTAAGAATGCAAACAAGTTATAATTTAGGGCTTTATGACTTTCTCTTTGCCCAGGCTGCTCGGCTGCAATGCAAGTTTTAATATTGCATACTGTCGCTGTCCAGACTTTAATGACATTCCTCAAATATGATTAAGTTTTATGGTGTCCGCGTGCGCTACGCAAAACGCAATGTCGTACTAAATCATATGACTATAGTTTTATGGCATGGCAGTCTGGTACGGTACGAATTACGAATTAAATTTTACCAGTGCCAATTTGTTTTTGTTTTTGTTTGTATTGTACATACCTAATGAGTATCGTGACAGTGGCTGCTGCTGCTGCATGGCTTGTGACCGATAATCGCCCGGACCCGGTCGCTGTCTCGGCATTGAGCCGTACCACTGCTGCGCGTCGCCGCTTCTGCTCATGCTCAGGCTGAGTCTATGATCACTTCCGGTCCGGGGCATCCGCATCTGACGACTCTGCCGCACGGGCCTCGGACCCGTGTAGAATGTGTGCACTTTCTCGGCAAGTGACTCCAGTGTTTTAGGATATGCTCTGCAATAGCATTGGAAATTTGAGGATTTGACATGATTTGACATGCGCCGCAGCTTCGAAAGCGCTTTCGGCTTTCCCCTGATTTACCTGTCAAAAGGCGGGAAATGTGATGGAACGTGTGATGTGATGGACCGAGGCTGCTCTGTGATTACGGGAGGGGGAGGTTGATATGCAATGGATGGACCAGCAGGCTCAAGCTGGCGGTGGGGATCACCGCTAGATCGATACCAGTCGTAAGACGTTGGATAACCTGCAGAGAAGACAGGTGATAACGTGAAAATTCCAGATTTCAGTCATTTCATCATTCATGTGTCGACAAAATTTCTGTCTATCGTAAATTAAGAGACCAAAATGCTTCATGTGGCGTACCAGCTTGAGAAGAAGGTCTCGGCGGAGCTTCTGGTCGCGAGTCGTAGTAATCAGAGTATTGTGGTCTTCGAATAGGAGGTTGAGGTGTCTCCAATCTAACCCATCAATCACAATATTAATTGAAAATTTCTTTCACGAAACCGCAACTCATATTTTCAATTTTTCGCCTCCTTTTCAATCGAATATAATTTTCTATTCATGCGAGGCGAACTTTACGCTTTATGCTGGGCTCAATCGATCGAAATTGAATTCAGACGAAAACTTATCACTTAAGAGGCGCTGGTTGTCAAAACGGGTTGACATGTGTAACTGACGAGAAGGAAAGAAAGTTCTTTGGTGTGGAGGAGTTCAGTACCCTGCACACTGCGAATAAGCTGAATGCAAAGTTCTTACCGGAAATCATCTCGGCGACTTGTGATTCGTGGAGTGTAGTCCGTTACGTCAGGCAATTGTGACTGTTGCAGCTGCTGCATCTGCTGGAGGTTGGCGTAGTGCTGGTACGAAGGTGAAGGTCTTGGAAGCGACTGAATTGTGCTGCCTGGGTGAGGAGGCGCCTGGTACGGTTGGTTGTACCCTTGCTGCTGTTGTTGCTGCCTCTGCATTTGCTGAGAAAAGAGCCTCTGGCCCGGAGTGGTCATCATCGGAGACCGACCACGGCCCATTCCCAAGCCTGGACAAAGATATCGGTCAGGAAATCAACCTAACCAAGTCAAGATAGATAAGGAATCAAATCAGCTGCTTGACTTACCGCCCGACGGCCCCAGCGAAAAGCTGTGCGGGCCATGCCCCATCATATCACCGTTGCTCTCGTCGTACGCGTCCTCGTCGATCTCCTTCTTGATGACCACAACGGGTGGGATTTTGGAGGTGTCACGGAGGAGTGAACCGGCTCCCGACATGACTCGCCCCTTCCTCTGTCTAATGGTGAGCACAAGTCTTCTCGGAATGGACATGATGATGACAACGTCTGAAATAAGTAAAAAATATTCAAAAACAGAACGGAATGAAGGGGCATGTCAAAGAGTAATGACAAAGAAGTGAAAGAAAGTACCGCATTTTAGTGATTTAGCAAATGAAGTTGCAACCACACCACCTCACCTGATATCCTGAGTCAATACTGCAAGTTCTACTCTTTGGTGTCTGAACACTGATTTACTGATAAGGGAAACATTTGAAATCAGAAAAACCTAATTTTAATAAATTTCAATAACCTAAAATCTTAAAAACCTGCCAATGGTCATTATATTGACAGCTTCAGACGAGGAGGATTTAACGATACTGGCGATTCGCAATTGTATTAAGCATTTGTTTCATTACTGTCATTACTCACATGTAAATATAGTAAGATAAAATTTGACTAACCGTCTAAACTCATATGTGTCACGTCAATCAGGTTTACAGCTAGAATCTCGTCACCGACCCCTAAACAACCACTGTTAAACACTGCACTCTCTATGGCTATCCTGGAGATGAAGACACCGTCGTAGCGATCAAGGCCATTCCCTTCCCTGATGTACAGGCCGAGGGTCTGGCCAGGGCGCTTTACTATCTCCACGAAATGCACAGTGTGAAGACCGTCCTGAAACGGAAAAAGTATAACCCTAAGCTAAAACACGTGTACAGGTGAGTCAAGCGAGAGGCTTTTTTATATTTACCTGCATCGTGATAAACTTTCGGACCAGATCTTGCCTCGTTCGATTGAACTGATTGCGTGGGTCCAGCATTCGTACAAGCATCTCGCCACGGCGCTCCACAGCGTCGAGGGCAGCAGCAGTCGTTGCATCGTGGTCGTTCTCAACAGCCTCCAACTGCTTGAATATTTCAGATGAGATCCCACTAACCTGAAATTGAATCAAGCAGGCATCCGGGCATCAGGACCGAGAAATCGACTGCATGGGCCTTCCTGATTATGTATGCAATGAACATTAGTGCCGCCTGGAGAGTTACAGCATTACATCAAAGGCGCGCCGAGACAAAAGAATTCTTCGAGTCATCGTGTAGAACATCGACATTAAATTTCTCTGCCTTTCTTCTCCTCCTGTGCTTCGGTGCTGACATAAATTAACTAAAATATGCGTGTTGGGACAATTTTTGCTCTCGTCTGCGCTTGAAATACTTCATTCCATGCTATTTTGTATGTGAATTGGTGGTGGACTCCTGAATTTACAATTTCAAGGATTGAATTTGAATTTCGGGCTGGCACGGGCTTTCTTTTTCGTCCTCACATCAATCAAAATTAGTTTTCTAATGCAAGTAAGCTTTTTAAGCTTTTCTCATTTCTACTTTCGCTGCTGTTCACACGTGTTGGTGGCCTTGTATTGATTTCCTTTGAACTTACTGCGCGCCGTACGGCCGTACTCATTTACGTACTGTACTCGTACTGCCACTGCAGTTCAGTTCATTCTCATAAGAAAAGAATCTATACATGCCAAGCCAAGACTCCGTTGCATTTGAGTGCATTGAGCACAAGGCACATTTTGGGAGAAAGTTGTGAAAGACGGATGGACGGATGGAAACTCAACTCAACTAACTCGTTTCTGCAGAAGCAGAAGCAAAAGCAGAAGCATGGGCACAAGCGCCATGGATCGATTATTCGGCAAGCTAGGCGCTTCCATTTCCATTGCAGTGCATGCATGGAACAAGATATCGATTCTCCTTCAACTCTTCTTACTTTCTCTTTCTCTTTCGTTCAACTCAACCCATGCTCGTAAACTATAGACTCTTTAAAAGAGTTCAAATACTCAGCATTCAACGACGAACAAAAGCCGTGCCGTGCAGTGAAGTGCATTGCACCAGCCAGCCAGCCCTCTTCTTAGCCTTCCCATGCTTGTTACGTTTTTGGACTTTCTTTCAGTAATAGCGAAAAGCGAAGCATTATGCGTTACGTAAATTGATTACTCAAAGACACGACTGCCTGCCTGCCCGCGTAGCCTTCGCATTCTTCAATTCTGCATCTGCATTTGAGAAATCTTGCAATGCTGCAGACGAGCGAAGCAGAAAAATTGAATATGTACATGGGTAATGAAATAAAAATAATACGACCCGACAAGAAATAAATGTACAGGGCCACGCTACATTCATGCGCCACGCTACGATTTGGCAACTCGCGATTGCGATATTTTCGGCTTGAGCTCAGTGCGATTTGTATTGTTCATTTCCTCTTCACTAAATAAACAATTCAAGGAATATTACGAGCACGGCCGCCTGGCATCCAATTGCAATTGCCAATGTAATGTAATTCAATCCTGAGCCTGAGCTTGGGCCTAAATTCCTGGGTCCTAGCTGCTATTTGTCAAAGCTCACTCCTGACTACTGTGGAGTGGAGGCATGTATCCAATATCCTGTCTCTCGTCTTCTCCGTTCGTGTGCTTGTCCCAGTCGTAGTCGTATTTGTTTACATTATTCACAGACAACAAACTCGAACTCATATTCGATCTCTGGCAATTCTGGTGTTAATTCTGCGAGTAAGGCCAATAATTCGACAATGCAATCATGGGCATTGTAAATATAAATAGTGAATAGCGAATTCGGAACGGAGCTCATTCTGGAACTGAAATCTTCATCAGCAGATAAACTTTCAACTTCATCGAACTCTAATTTAAAAATAAAATCAAGTTTCTGCTGGCGTCCTCTCACGACTGACGCTGAAGCCGAAGTCGACGAGACTCGACACACGGACAGTTTGTCGGCAAAAGAAAATTCAACGCTAAAATTAATGGCCAAATTGCGATTGCATCGTTAGTCCCCGAATCTTCCGCAAAACAGAAGGAAAATTTTACGCCTGCCATTTTTAGCTTGCTGTAATCGTAATTGGATTGGCATTCTTTTCTATTTACCTATTTGCCGGGACGGGGCGGGCTAGGAATACTTCGGGTTTATGAAAATCATGAAAACCCGCCGCCGTTGGACTTGCGGACTCAATTGGTTATGACTTATGAGTAATAAGGACACCTGGCGCTTTCGCCGTTGCTCGCGTTGGCACTCTGGCACTTGGCCACAATAAATTTTCCCAAGCACGAGAAAGCAAAAGCACGGGACCATTTTTAAGGCCGGGCTGATGAAACGATAATTTATATCGCTCAAAAACGTGTTACGTTGTTACGCGTTTCGTTTCACGTTAGCTTGCATTCACATTTACATTACATACGAGTAAAATAAAATATTGCATGCGTAGCATGGCAGAATGGCAGGAATTCACGAGTTATTGCTTTGCAGACGACACCGGCAATATTTTCGGCTATTCACGTGAATAGCCAGCCATGCCATGCGGAGATACCACCAACGGAGTATTAATTTTAAATACATTGCACTCCAGCTTTGTCGACGTAAAATTATTATGACAGCATAAAATTCAGCTCCTGGACTGTCGCTACACTTTACACGTTACACGTGTTTCGCGACTCGCAACATTTATTATTACGGATAATGAATTATAATCTGCGCTGGAGAAAGGAAGAGAAAGTCGTAAAATTATTTGAATGACTGCAAGTCGCAAGTCGACCTGAGTTTGCAGTTTGGGTCATAAAACCTTCACGTAGTGCACGCGTACTAATGGAAACGCGTTTTCATTCACGGGACGGGACTCACCTTTCGAAAGTCAGGTTGGAGAACCATAGGAGGTAGCTCGCGTCCGCCACGACCCACTCCTGGCGGTGGAAGTGTTGCAATCTGACCGAGTTGAAGGCGGCGCGGACTCGCAGCTGGCTCTGCGTCGTGTGGAATGTCCCTACCTTGATCCTGCAATTCACAAGTAAAGAGAAAGAAATTAGTCACAGCCGCAGGGTGAGGCGCGTAATTTAAATTGAAATTATGCAGGGCATGGCCATGGACAGGGAACTCATGGGAGGGCAGCGTGTGGAATGGAGTGGATTGCGCATTTTAATGAAGCTGCGTGAACAAAAACAGATTGTGATTGTGCTGGTGCGGATCTAAATTGACCTTCAGGGCACGAAACAGAAAACTAAGGCCACACCACGGCTTGAATCAACTTTCACTCTCGTCTAAACTAATTTGCCATAAATGTGCGTGGCGTACCGCCTATTATTGTTGCTGATAACTGCCTAACTACTAATTCGTCTGGCTGCTCGGCCAGCTTGGTCTGCCTTTCTTAAGTAAATATTATTGTTGCGCTGTTCGCCTGTCTCGTGTGCTCTGCTCTTGTCTTCTTGTCTATTCAATTCGGACACCAAATCGAAATGTGCTGAAGTTACACGGATTGGCGCGACTCTCAACGTCAGGCTGGCCGAGCCGGACTCACCGGACGGTTTGTCATGGGAAATTTTCAGCATGCAGCATGCATCATGCCTAAATAACCTCAAGAGTACAGTGCTCGCTACTTCCGACCCCAGTACAGGTCAATTTGGTAGGAGTTGGACGGATGCCAGAGAAAACACAACAGAGAAATAAAAAATTATGACCAAAACTATTCTCCTGCTTGTTGTGGATTATTCACTGCTATACAATACAAAGAATTGAGCCAAACCTTTTCTGGTTCATTAAATTAAAATCGACGGTTGCTATATTTTGAAAAGGGTCGCTTGGCGCGTGTACTCAAAAAAGAAAGGCTTGGAGCTTTCAGCCTTCAGCCTGTTACATGACAAATCTTTTAGGGACCGAGACGAAATCCGCAAGAGAACGACTAATTTCCGTTTCTTGGCATTTCTGCGTCTTGGTTCTGACTTCTTTCGGGTCTCCAAAATAATCTACTTATCATTTCAACTTGTCAACTTCTACCGCGCCATGACACAGAAGACTAGGACTTTGCCGTATGGCTGCGGCGTGAGTGACGTGACGCGTATCGTGTAAGAAGTAAGAAGCTAATTAATTAGTGTCAAATTACAAAGAATAAAAAGCAACAGTGACGGCTGTGACAGAAAAAGGAAAAGCAAGGCACGCAGGCAAATGGCGAATGGGTTTAATTTTTTGGCTGAATTGAATTTACTTTCTTGACATTTCTAGTACTGCTGCGAAATCTTGAGAAGAAACAAACACCAGAGCCACACTGTGATTTCGGTAAATTACTGTCGTAAGTCTCACACATTCATTAACGGTTTTGACGACCGGGGATCAAAATTGGGCTGTGATTGCGTGCAATGGCGGCACGGCGGCGACGGCGGCGGGCTGAAGCCTCCGAACCGGAACGTGAACGTAGAATTTCATTTCTTACACGGAACGAAGCAACTTTATGCCTTAGGCCATAGCCTTATGCGGCGGCGTCTTCACTCACTAAGCAAAATCGAGGTAATTGCAATTGCAATCCCAATTGCGCATTGGGCCGCAGCAGTTGAATAGAAGGAGAACACTTGAGTGGGCAAGACGTAAGACTGAGTAAATGTAAATACGAAACAAGAATGCACGACAGACGCTAAGACTCGACTCACTCACGCACTTTTCTTCACAGAAAGCGGGTAAAGTCAGATGGATCAGTTCGTGAGAGAGTTTTGGAGTAGCGACAATGGATTTCGAGTGTCGAGCCGTCTATTCAGTGTTGTTCAGCAGTCCAGCATAAAAATGATGGCTGATGGCACACGAGACACGATACGACAAGTGCACGCCGTACAGTGCAGTAATGATGATGATGATGGCTTAGATCAAGGGTCTCAGCCTTCCATTTCTCCGTGCCGCTCCTTTTCGCGTTCGCATTCTTCGTCTCAGCGCAGTGCACGGAGCTTTCTTTTTAACTCCTCATGATTAATGTGTTTGGCGGCGCATTACACGCACGTTTTACCAAACTCAATGCAGACTTTTCGCCGTGGAGGAAAGTGGAAATGGCTCTCGTATCTAAATCGCTTCCTGTTACGTGTATCGTGAACCACGTGAATGTAAATCACCGCACACTAACTACGACCAATAGCGGCCGCAGGTCGACCCTCGACCGGCAAGTTTTTGTCAACACTCGTCAACTCACTGATAACAGCAGCAACAGCGGTGATTAGCGGTTAGCTGGCTTTCTGAACACTTTCGCCTAGCTCTAAAATTCTGAAATTGACTGCCCCAATTCGATTTCCAATTTCCAGCTCCTGCCTTCTTGACTTTTGCCTATCACTTCTCGTCGTCGTCGTAAGCAATTTCACAATCCACAATTCACCGATGCCGATATTTGATATGTGATTCGATTCAGAATACGTCCAGTCCAAATTCGAGCACAACGCAACGCAAAAGCCCGTGTGTACGCTTCGCGAGGCGGTGGATAGAAAACTGGCGAGTCCTTGGGAACGAACGTGCAAGGCAAACGCGAGAAGAGAGGAGAAAACTGCAAAACTGCATGAAAAGCCGACTCCAAGCCACGAACGTACAGGGAAAGGAAGTTTGTGCAGAGTCAAACTAATTCTACTCGCACTCGAGCCGAACCAGCCAAGAACGAGAAACGAGAGACGCACTCGCAAAGGCTTCGCTTTGTAACTTTTGTGAAAGCACGGCAAGGCGAGGGAAAGTTTCTGGCTCGCCGTGTCTTTTTTGTACCGAGCCGAGCTGCGTACGGCCGTAATGGTAATGGCATTAAGGAGAGGCCCGCTTCCGTGCCCGTGCCCTGCCCACGCCACGGTACGGAACGCCATGGCCAGGCCAAGCCATGCTACACTCAAACAAATTCGGTCGGCCGGTCGGTGAACGTGAACGAGCGTACAACGACTTTTGGGGCCTGCCTTAGTCTGAGTTTAGGCATCCAGACGTACGCGAGACAACGAGCCAAATACGTACAGTACACAGAAATGCATGCAACAAGGGAGCCATGGCAGTGCCCGTGTGCAGTACACGGCACAGTGCTTGAATGCGTTGGCGGCTGCGGCGGTGCATTGTGTACTTTATGCGTACGTAAACTATTTGGTATTGCTGCTGCTTGCACTGCACTGTTGCCTTTCTTTTTTTTTCCTCGACTTTCACTGTCGCCTCTGCCTGCTTGATGCAATCATGGAAACATGGTCCAAGGTAGTTCAGATAATTGATAAAGAGAGGTTCGAAATGCGTTAAGATCACAGGCATCGCCTTGCAAATGACACGAGCATAAAGATGCAAGATTACGAATCAATCTGTAACACGTGAACTTGAAATACAACACATTAAATGCAAGAAATTTAGACTTATTAAATGGCGTTGGCAGCTCTGAGAATTGAATGCAAGTTAATCTCGAATTTCCACATTTCCGTTTAGAAATATCATCCTCGACCGAGAAACGCGTGTCCAACACGTACGCGTGATAATAATTGAGATAAATTCATCACAACACAACTATGCAAAGCAGAATCTGGGAAACAAAAGCATTCTGAGCTGAGCTGAACTGTCGCGTCCTTTTGTTTTGTTGTCCAAAATGCGCCATGCGCATTACAACCAGTACGCAGTTCCTGTACAAATCTCTCATCCGATTCCATTCCATCCTGTGCACTGCAAGTTTGTGACAGTTTACAGTAATTTGTTGGCCCCCGCGCCATGCCGAGGCGAGGGATAATGATGCGTAGAACAAAAACAATACACGCATTTCATTTTCGAGCATCCGCAACCCGGCAGTGAAAAACAACAAACAATGCTATGCGATGCGATGCAGTGGAATGCTTTGATTTGATATCATCATTTGTCCTGGCTGTAGTCGCTGTTTTCCTTCTGTGCCCTTTTTAAAATTAAACCTGCCTTTCTCCGTGTGTGCGCTTCGAATGGGAAGTGAATGCTAAAAGCAGGTTTGAATGCAGTATTCTCGGAATTCTAACTGCAGCCAGAAATAGAAAACAGAACACTGAACGCTGGGCGCTGCAAGTGGAAAACAGATTCAGGAAGTTATTGCCTCTGCTTTCCTCGTATTCGTACTCGCACGCATTGCCAATGAATTTCAGACTAGAACGACGGGGCACGGCTCCCCTTCACAAAAATTCGGATCAATAGCTCCATAGCTATGTCTTTGCGTTGTGACTTTCTTCCTGGTTCCTTCCAGCAAGCAGTGCAGCACGTTGCAGCTGCGACTCCGGCTACGGCTTCGACGGCGATCACATCACTTCGTATTTGTACAACCTTTCCTTTTCTTAGTATTAGCCTTTTCTATTACTTTTGCCATTGCATCATGAGCACAAGAAAACCCAGCCGGCCGCAGCCTGAATTTAATGAAACTCGTCGTGCGTCGCGCACCGCGCGGCCTGAAACTTTAGAGGACTTGTCCAAGTACAAGTGAAATATTAAATTTAAATGAGGAGACAAAAGAAGCAGCAGCAGGAGTCTGCAGGAGAGAAAGTTTGTCTCAGACAGCAACCCGAGCAGAAAGAGACCACAAACGAGAACGAGACAAACTTAAGACTAGACTCAGAAGGCCGGCTGCAATAAACATTACAGGTGGGTCGGGTCGGTTTTATTATTGCAATGCAGCTACTCTACACTAAGCCGTGGTCCTGGTCAGAGTCAAAGTTCTTGGCCTATGGCCTGGCCTGGCCCATCAATAATTTATATATAACATAAAATCTCACAATAAATACCAAGAAAGTGTTGAACAGGCCAACGGGAAAGACAGTACAGTTTTTATGACGAATCTTTTACGGCCAGCATGTTTTTATGGAGAAGCTGGTGAAATGCGGCGGTGAATATGAAATTGGTGAATAATTTATCCCAATTTCAGAAAACACGCCAAATTACAGCGCATGAAGCTCGAGCTGGCGCCAAATTACAAAAATTTGCGGAAATTGAACCGTATTTTATGCCTTTCGCGTTTTGAGCAGCGGCTCGTGTGCTCTTGAACACAGATTTTAGGCATAAAATTTGCTACGCGTCATGAAACTGAAACTGAAACGGGAAACCGAATCCCGGCCAGCCCAATTTGGCGAACCCAATTTAAAATGGGCCGGACGGGTACACGAGCCGTGACAGATTACAAAAACATGCGTGTCTCTTGAAAATCTTGTACTTCCCATCCTGTTTTTGTTTTTTAGTATTTGCCCGCCGCCGTGCCGCGAGTTGCACCATGCTATTAAGTTTCTAATTACCAGTTGTAGTCATTAATTAAAAACTAATACACAAAACTGACGACTTGTCATTCGACCCGGCTGTACTTGTAATTTCTCTTTCAACTCTCGTGCTAGGTCGTAGAAACGTCGCAATAAATGTAAGGAAAACTAAAAACTTTTCGCAGTATGAAAAAGTTGGTTCAGCTCGGTCGTACACGCAATGGCAGTAACAGTGGCAGTTTATTATTGGAAACATCGTCTTAAGATTGGTTTGGGAACGAGTGGGCAACTTTTCCGTACTGTTTTTCCCGTACGCGTACGTGTAAGCGAGATGAGAAAAGTAGAGAAGAGAAGAGAAATGGGAATAGGAATACTGGTACGGGCACGGGTGAGGAAAGGAAAGGAAAGCGGATAATGCGATCTGTACGGGACTGGTTTCACGGGTAGAAAGTACGCGTACGGTAGAAAGTTTCTCTTCGTAGTACAACGAGCGTGTAGTGCTGCTGTGCTGTAATGGCCAGAGTCGAGGGTCAAAAACCCCTGATATTCGGAAAATACGGATCCAAGCCTTCCAAGCACCATCACCGTGTACACAGGCTTGGCTTGGCTTAGGCAACCTTTGCTTTCACCGTCTCCTTCATCGTGTTCTCGTGTTACGTTACGCTGGCAGAACTGAAACTGCATTGCATCGGAGTCTCGAGTCTCCAAGTAATCAAATATTCAATGTCCTATGCTCCATGCAGCCTACACGTCTGCGTCTAGTCTCGTGTGGAAAAGAATCAAGTACTTTTATTATTACCTTAACTTTATGCCTCGCCTGCCTCATTCGTTCGTTTATCCAGTGAATGCGAGCGCGAATGTGAATGTGAATAGTGAACTTATTTATCTGAATGTGAATCTCGAATATTGCCTCGCCTTTGCCTTTGAGTATTGCCTTTTCTATTCGTGCTTGTCGTCGTTGTCATTTTCGCAGCATTGCATTGGCATTGCCTTTCGGGGTTCATTTGCCATAAAGATGACACCAGAATAGAATCCAACGTGGCATTTCGATCGTGATTGCCTTGTTTTATTGCCCTGGCCGCACTTGCCTGCCTGCTTGCTGGTTCTGGATTTCTCGATGCAGCATGCAGCAGGATCAATTTTCAATTAAATCAACTCTGCCGGGCTTTGGCGGCTTCATTAACTAGGCTGACCCGGCTGGCAGGATTTAAATTGTGTTTATTCTTTGATCTAATCTCGAGCCGTCGGTTAAATCCTAAATAAACAAGAGCAGGCACAGCAGTCAGGCTGGCTATGGCTGGAAGTGCATAACTCAAGTCAAGAATGGCAATAGCAATTTAAATACTCACACACCCAAAAATATTATTGTTATGACCTAAGCCAAGCCAAAGACTCAACCACTCGCGTCTCGGAAATTTTATGCTCACAATTATTGCGATTGTTATTGCCTATCGTTGCTGGATATGTGACTGCTCGGTGCACGCATGCGTGCTTTTGCATAAGTCATGCAAGTCGAAACTCACAATTCATGGGTTAACGATATCAGGCAGCAAACAAGCTCAGCCATTCGAATTCCAATCCAGGCAGACGCGACGACGACGCAAGAAAACAGAAAAGCAAAGCATGCAGTTCTCAGTTTGATTGCCATTAGAATTGAAATGGCTTGCTTAAGCACGGAGAATGAACGAAAGAATGAACGAGCCAATGAACCAATAACCAACGCCAAGCACGGCACGCCGGCACGTCATGGCACGTCACGAGTCTCGAAACTGTTATTGTTCACTTTTAACCGATTCAACACTCGCAACTGCCATTAGTTTTAATAGGCCATTTAGTTTTCTGCCTGCACTGCAACGATGGCGGCGTGACGAGGGGGAGGTCGATGTCGGACTGATTTTTCTTTATTGAGCAGTATTTAACGAAGGAACGGTCGCCGGCCCGACCGTCCTTTGCTTTGATGTGGATGCGGCCCTGCGTTATTTAAATAAATCGCTGGACGAATTCTTAGGATTTTACTTGGAATATGGCCTACAGTAATACGGTCTTAAAGACGAGCTCAACAATCAAGTATTAAGTACTTTGGTTGGCTTACTGGCTGAACCCGGTTACCTTTCAATTTTGTTAGATTGATGCACTTTTCAGACGATTTTGAAATGGCACCAAGCAAAGTGTAAAGTTTTTGTTTTGCTTATTCACTTTTTGTCTTCATGACCATCCGAATCATCTGATGTCGTTCATGACCGACCATTTGATTAGTAACTAACACTTAATTAGATCTTGAATCCAAAAACATGAAAGGAAATATTCTGAGTCTGAAACAAGTTAGTTTAAGTTGTAAAAACAAGCATACAGAAGAGCCCGTTCTCGCCGCTTGCATTCGCAGATGGGGCGCTGCTCGTTGGGAGAAAGTGGAAGCAGAACTTTCTCAACTTCTCGCTCGGCCGCACTCGCATCTGCGCTCGAAACTCATGTTACCCGAAAGAGAAACTTTCCTAACCGGGAAAAGTGCCCGACCCCCCCCCCCCCAAAAAAAAAATTGTGATTTGCGGCAAGAAACTGCACTACGAATAGTCCGGGTTCGAATGTCGAAGCCCCTCTTCACACCTTTTCGGATCGAAAGTGCTCAAAAATGAAAAAGTGGTGCGAAAGTTTTATGGTTTATACTTTCTTTGTAAGAGAAGAGACGTTTTGCGTCGCCGTTTGCGATAAGAGGAAAAGTTAGGGATTCAACTTTTCTCTCAGGCTCGATTCTTGAAGACTGAAGGGAACAAATTCATTGCAAGAAAAGTATTTTTCCAAATCATTCTCGTCTGGCCTGCCTTGCCTTTCCTTCCAAATTCAGCCTCAGCATCCACTTCAACTACAAGCGGGCAGGCAGGAGTTTCGAAAGAAAGGAGCCTGGCCTTTTACGGCTTCTCTTTCATTTTTCGGAGAGCAGAGAAAGTCGTCGTTAATGAGTTTGAATATTTCTCAAGCAAGGCAAGCAGCATGGCAAGAAAAGCACTTGAAATTTCCGTGCATTTGATAACAATCCACAAAATGAAAATTCTCCGGCCGAGATGGAAAATGCAAAATCGACGATTTTTCCGATGATGATCTCTTGACTTGACTCCACTTGGCTCGGTCGGCTTTTGGCTTTCTTCGTCTTCGACTTTTCAACAAATACTAAATAATATTATCACAGTGCTTGCGACTTGCCATTATCATTACGCATTTCGCTGTGCCGTTTCGCGGTTCATCGTCTTAAGTCGTGGTCGTAGCCGTAGTCAGAAAGCACGAGAGCAAGAATAAGAATAAGAACATTGCTGTTGCCGTTGCCGTAAATTGAAATTTCCCTTGAGTTTTGTGCCGTACCCGACCTGAAAATTTAGTCTTTCTGCCACCGCATCAGAAAAGCGAGACAAATGCGCGCTTCACTTTCGCTTTAGCAATGTTCTCAAGTTTCTCGTTTCTGTTTCAGTTTCAGGACATCATCCATGCAAAGTGGTTCTAAAATGTGTGCCTGTGCCCGTGCCTGCTTTACATCGCATTGTATTATTCTAGAGGCCAGGCACAGGGTCTTTACCTGTCTCTCTGTATTGATTTTACATATTCACAGCCACCGCCGCCGCAGCCAGTCATTTGATCCGATCCTTCGCCTGGTATTTCATTTCAATCCATCATTAAACTTGTTTAAAATTTGTAAGACAAGATCCTTTCCGCGGACGCAGACGAGAACAAACCACAAAGCAGATTACGAGTTCATTTCAGTTCAGTGCAGAGCAGAATTGAGAACAATGCACGCATTAACAAATAAGAGCTCTTCAGCCTCAGCACTTTGTAGCAGAAAGTATTATCGAATCAGAATTTCCATTAGCGGAGCAAGCAAGCAAGCAGGCAGACAAGCAGTTTTCGAGTTTTCCTGAAAGAGCCACAGCGCTAAGCGGTTGGCGCTAATGGGAAAGTTCATTTTTGATTATGCGTTCGCGTTTTGGGTTCTTTTCACCTTCACGCGAGACGCGATCGAAGCTCGGAGTGCGCTGCACGCACAAAGCCGTCGCGTGGCAGGGAAGTAATTAACTATCAACGGGTTGCCCACATGGCCGTGCCTTGCCATGCCGCTCCTAATTAAACCGTCATGATGACGATGATCATCATGAGAGGGAAGAGAAAGGAGAAAAGAAAATGTTGCGTGCACATTGCGCGAAAACGTGAAAAGGATGCGGCCGTAATTTAAGTAATTTTTCTGAAAGACGACGACCAGAATGCTTAAATGCATAATGTAATTTAGTATTCAGTACGAAAGAGGAAGAGCACGAGCGGAGCCTGCATTCAAATTACGCAGGGCGGATAACAAACGACGAGGGTAATAAAAAGATTTTACGGCCAAGAAAGATGAGGAGACCCGCAAGGACGCGCGCTGGCATTAAATTAAAATTAACGCACTAACCTTTCGTCGACCGCAGCACAACATGGAGTCGCTTGTTTTATGGTAAAACTGTTTCACCACCACCTTGACCTCCTCCAAGCTCCTGTTGTCTCCGTCGTCGCCGTGCGTTCGGGTGTGCGTGTACCCGTGCAGAGCCTTACTTTTCAGCAACGACTTCCGGCGAGCTCCATCGTCGCCAGTGCCATTGCCATCGTCTCTGTAGTCGCCATCCGCTGGGCTGTGCTGCTGCTGGATCGTGAACGGGTCATCCTCATCGGTATCAGTTCGAGCACGACTCCAGTTTCTGCGTTTGATGTCTGGTGGAAGAACATCCAAGTCCAAGACAACCATCGGTGCGTTGGTTCATTTATACGGACAAGTCCTGCAAGGAAAAAAACCAGGAAATATTTACACGTGTGAGCAAGTTTAACTACTCACCACTGCACTACTATGCTTTTTGCTAATTAAAGTTTGCATTTCGTAGGTAAACGCAAACTTGCAAAGAAATTCAAGTCGGTTCGTATCGAATCATCAAACTCGCGATCGTTAATTCGTTACCTGCTATTCAGCTATTTGCTTTTCAGTGTATTTGTGTATTCAGGATGAATTAAGACTCGGCGCAGCGCAGCCTTCTTCGTCAGCTTCAGTGCGCGCTGAATTTTCCCCTGGAGTTGCATTCAGCCAGTTTTTATTATTTGAATTCGATCCTACTTTCATCTCTCTTTTTTTTACGTCATACTAACGTGGGTTCGTTTCTTTTGAATTTTTTCTACCATCGCGCATCGCATAAATGTCTACAGTAATTTCATTTTCTGCACACAACTTCAACACGGAGCTTCATTCCTTTTAAATTCGGGCTCGGAGCATAAAACTGTTGTGCCGTGTCTGGGTAGGTTCTTTAAAGAAGGTAAGGTAGGCAGGGCAGGCGCCCAGTATCCTGCATCTAGACAGAGCTGGCGGAGAAAGCAATGAATCCTGTACGTACTTTATGAAATAATAATTTACGGTTACCGAAGAAGGAAGATGCCTCCTCACGACCTGAGGTTATAATATGAAATTAGTACCGTGCCATATCAACTTGAATATTTTACTTCAAAAGGCCATTAAATGTTGTCTATTAGCGGCAGAGCCACCACCATCACACGAAGGAAGAGGCAGACCAATTCGAAGGAGATAACCATTAACTTTTTATGGAGTTTTTACACAACGTGGCGGCCGCGCCGCTGCCAGGCACATAATAAATACTGCCCCACGCAGGGCCGGGGCCAGAAAGCCTTTCTTACATACAAATAAGTGCATCTTAGCTCACAGAACGACGACCTTTCATCCGTAATAAAAAATATGTCCTGGCCTGGCAGCAGGCCTACCGTCTTCTTCCTGATTCTTGTGCCTGCCTGCCGTTATATTCATCTTTAAGACGTTGACACGCTCGCCGTGCCGAAACGTCAGCGCTGAAAGTAATAAATTCCTATTTTAGCTATTTCTCTTTCACCCTGTCTGCCGGCGAGCATGGGAATGGATTTCGGGCTCGTACACGACAAATTCTGATCCTCAGCTCGATATTTCATCTTTTGTCCTCTCCTGTCTTGGTCTTGACAGTGCTTTGTGCATTGTTATTCGTGTCGTTCGCTCGCGGAGTGCAGGTTTTGATGGCTCATGTGCTCATGTTGATGTTGACGACTTTCTCATCCCAAGTCGCGTCGATAAAATGAATTGATTTTGTACTCAGGACATGATTCACGATGGAATGGAGTGATGATGATGGAGGATAATGGCACTCGATTGCGATTCACGGTCTGACACGACGAGTGAGACGACTCGACTTGAGTGACTGGCACTGCTGAGTCGAGTATGATTATGATAAACGTCATCATCATAAACCGAACCGTAAACCGTGATTATGTTGTGAGAGCATTGATCTGAGAAAGCATAAACAGCGACAACGCAAATGTGAGGTTGTCTAAGGTACTGCGTATGTCGATTTTGTGTGTTTATAAGTTTTCGTTGTTTGGACCAGGCTCATTGCCCTACTGGAATTATTACGCTCAAAACATGGAAACCGAGACATTAACTTTGAGGAAAACCGTATAAATTACAAAAAAGTCAAATCTTCAAACAGCGAAGCAGAAGCTCGAAGTTTGCAAGAAGTGTCCCAGCCAAGACGCGAGGCTGCCCAGTCAAGTCATTTGGAAAGCTGAAAGTTGTAAGACTCACTTTAAAATTCCCATTGGCACTTGCATTTATTGACATTTTGCGTCAGGACACATGACACGACGAATGAAAGCTGATAGTTAAATGAGTTAAATCCTTCCAGCCTGAGCCTTTGAGTGTCGAATATGCAAGCACGAATGAGTTGACACGACACAAAGTGGCGAAGTTCAATACGAGGGCTAGTGCAAAAATGACTTGGAAAGTTTTATTCTCAATAACTCTTACAAATATCAGATTTGTACATCAGTTCTCTCCTCATCTTCTCTCGATAACCCGCATGAATTTTTGCAACAGTTTGGCATAAATGTCGCCTGTCATCGTCCTTCCTTTTCTGAAAAATTCCACCATCAGTACTCCAATGCTGTCCCAGAAGACAAGTGCAATAACTTCTTTTTAGAGGAGGCTGTGCGCATGGCCTTCAATGGGGGAGGGGGGGGGGGGGTCGCGATCTCGAAGGCAGCCATTCCTGGGACGGTCGTTTGGTTTCAGGTTCGAAATGGTAGACGTAGGTCTCATCTCCCATGACGATGACTCTCGAAAAACTCAGGGTCCAAACTGTGCAGGTGAAGGTATTCATCGCACGCGTTTTTCCTTTTTAATTTTTGGTCGCTCGTCAATAACTTTGGGATCCATCTTGCACACATTAACACTAATTCCAAGTGAACGATGATAATTGTCCATACAGCGCGGAGTGTCAACTTCGTTTTACGCGCAACATCAGCTACGGTTAGTCCCCTGTCTGCTTCTAGGATACGCTGAACCTTCGCAACGTTGTTGTCTGCTGTAGCTGTTCTTGGTCGTCCCGCTTTTGGCTGGACAGCCACGCTTTATTCACCTTCACGAAATCTCTGGCACCATTCGCGTACGGTTTCCACTGATGGGCAGTCCGTTATTTTTGCAACAGCCCTCGTATGTCAGTTAGTTCGCTATTGCGTGTGTTTGTCAAACGAAAGAATTTATTGTTCATTGTTTTCCTCGTGTCATCCGCAAATTGTGGGTTACAAATCTCAAATCATTGATCACGTCCTCGTGCGGTGTGGATGAGGATTGGAGATTAAACGTAATCGGTAAGAAGAAACCCTAGCAGGTAGATCGTGATTTGCAGTTTTAGTTTCGTTTTTGTTTGCTGTCGTCTACAGGTTGCGTTGCAGGTTAGAAGTCAAAAAATCCATCCGAACCCGAAATCTCGACGATTTACTGCTTACGCTTACTAGCAAGCAAGTACACTTAAACTAGCGTGTAACTTTTTCACCGGACAGGCCGAGGATAGGGAGGAAACAAGAAAGCTACAAACTTAACTTCATTCTTCAGCTGCTACAACTACAAAGTTAAGATGAAAAGGAGCAATGAGCACCAACTACAGTGAAGATTGAACAACGAACAACCCAAGACAAAAGCTCAACGCTCTGCTTCTGCTGCGCTGCACTGGACCATGAAATAAAAGACGTGTACTTTCTGCCTCTACGGGGAAAGACGAAGATCCTGAAAAGGCGAACTGCTTTGTGACTAGAGAGTTGCGAGTCAAGCGCCTAAGGCAAGAAGAAAGAGGAAGAGATCGTGTCTTCGTGTCCGGGATTGAAGAAAAGTTCCCAGAAGTGCAAGACAAAGAAGAGCAACAACGCGAAGACCGGTGAAAGAAGAAAGCTGCTACTGATTTTAGTTACCGACGAAGCAGGAGATTGGAACCGAGTCTATTTTCTTGGTAATGCGAGGTATTATTTCTCATCCACGTTTCGCTAAGCTGTAATTACCGGTAGACTTTGTTCTTGATCCAAACCCAGGCACAAGCACAATACCCGTGCCAGTTGGCGTCGGCAGTGTCGTGCTAGTTTCTAGTTTATTAAGCTACGTGAGAAGAAAACAGCAAGTAGGCTCGACTCGCTCGGAGAACGCAGCAGGTGTTTCGAATCACAAGTGACGACTCTTCTTGGCTTGGCACAACAATGCATACGGAAATCGTCTTCGTGTTCGTTATTCACCACGAACCACCAAATATCAAGCACAATATTATGATTGAATTAATTACCAAGAAGAAATGCAGAAGACATCAGGCCAGTCTCTTACATTCTTAACCCTTTCACCGTGGTGGATTTCGTGGCTCGCGACAAATGAAGACAAGAACAAATGAGTCGAGTCGTCGTCCTCGTCGGTAAGCAATCGCAGTCGCCGAGGAAGAGGATTTGGGTTGAAAAATTATAAAAAGCCGCTCCTAAAGCCTTGCGGCCTGACCTGGCAACACTGCCAAGGCGTGTGAGAAAGGTAATAAGTTAAATGATTCGAATAATGACTCTCATCTTATTCAATTCTCAATACAGATGCAAGTGAAGTGACGGAGTGGAACAAACGCTCGAGATGGAGGCGATGGCAGTGGCAGGCGAGGCGAGGCCGTCTGGGTTTAGTTTAATAACAGGCTTTGGCAGTTTCGTTGCAGTGGCAGAGGCAGCTTATAAGCTACATTACCCTCCAGCAGTAAAAGCAATAACACTTGTACCATACGTCTACATGCACGTTATTAAGTGGATGTAGAATTGCAGAGGAGGAGAAAGTAAGCAGTAGCAAAGTGGATGTAATAAAAAGTGTTCGCCTACGCTACGTTTACATTTACGTCTGCCTGCCTGTTTGATATTCATTCATTCTTCACGTCACGAAGCGATGCGAGTAACTGACAGATGTTTAACTAAAACTTCCTTCCTCTTTCCCGTTATCGTAATTTCTCAATTCGAAATTGTAACTACTTGTATCGTGCTTCGTTTTTTTTTGTTTTACTGTTTCGTTGTTTTCTTCTGGAATGCGTACGCGTAGACTTACAAATATATGAAGGCTGATTCCATGACTGATTCGGTCCCCGGACGAGGAATTCAGATTTCGGAGACTCGCGGACTGACGGATATTAAAACAAAGCAAAGGTCCGGTGCGTGCAGAAAGCAGAAGGCGGAAGACGCGAATCCGGTACAAAATCTACAAAATCCCATCAGAAATTCTGTACTCAGGTATTTTATATCCGAGATTTACTATTTACGGCCGGCCCAGTTAATGGAAAAGGCTCTCCGTTTCCAATTCGCTGACCCTCCAAGCCCCGTGCGTCATGACCTTGTGTACATAGCACAGGACACTGGAGTACGGACTAAAGACAATTTAATTTGGCCTTCGCGTAAACACAAACTCTGCTTTCACCGGCGCAGCTTTCACTTCAACGGGCAGAAAAACAGGTTTCGGGTCGGTTCATGCCTGAGAGAAAAACTCCAATTTTAATCCGGAAATGAGAAACTCTCTTGCACAAGCAACCAGCTCACGCTCACACACTGCGTTTTAATGGCCGGCCGACCCTGCATTATAAATTACGAGGAGCATTAGCCGGAGTTTATTTACCCTCTTTGCATCATATCATTTTTAAAATGCATCATTTACCACTAAGCAGTAACTTTACACTTTGGCTGAAATACGTATGAAAATGAATATGAATGTTTACCGATCAAATTTCTTTGCTGTGCTATTTGGCTTGGCACGTGCCTTGCCTTGCCTCCACCACTGCACTGACGAAATTCTCAAACTCTCTCCAATCGATGCCATTATGACCGGATCGCAATCTAAAATATTATAGAGGCTTACCTGCGCCGCGCTAGTATTTTACAGGCACGATTTTTGTTCCGATTCTGTAGGTCTTATCCTGACCCGTAAAGGCATTTTACGTGTATCAAAGCCATAAAGACGAGTTTTATTCTCTAATATCGGGTTTTGGCTTAATAATATATTTTCCCTTGTGAAAGCCTGCTCGAAGCCTGATCGTACTGCCTGTACACTGAAATACGTACGCATATACAATTTACTTCACCAACTTTGTGCGTGAAGTACGCGTAAGCGTACGTGTACCCTCTTAACATATTATTATGCATTTTGCAGGTAGTTTTGGTATTGTAATCCAATTCTTTGTACTTTCACGCATTCTCGACGCATTTTCACTTTCGCAGTGCACAGCCAAATTATGGCTTCGCCAGCTCGCCCGACTACAATTTTGGAGTGCCATGCCGTTGCGCATATTTTGACGACGGAAGGTTCTGCATTCTAAAAATAGATATTTATGATTCCCTTGTGGATCAATAACCTTTCTCCTCTCTCTATTTTTACCCAATGGAACGTTCACTGCTTTTACACAGCACAGCACACAGAATTTTTTCATACGTGTGCATGTAAGTGCGTGTACGCAGGGCACAACGCGTGGAATAAAATATGGAGTGAAAACTGGAAGGCTCTTGCAGCCAGCCAGACTGCCTGCCTGCAAAATCGAACCTGACTTGACTTGGCTTGGCTTGACTTTCTTTCTACCTTTCTGCCTTTCTCCCCTTCATTCAAGATCCATTTGAATTACGAATTGCTACATTATTGGTATTGGAATATTGGAAAGTTGTGAGCTTTTCAATTGCTGTACTGTCTACGAAACACTTTTCAACTTCGTTCGACTTCTTCTGCTAATGAATCAGTGTCCAGTAATTTCCTGGTCAGGCAAGTTAATTTTGGTCAAGGAAGAAGAAGTGCCGAAGACCAACAGTTGTTATTGTTATTGTTTACTGCTGTTGTTGTATGGTATCGGTATCATTACGTTTACCAAAACAAAAACAACGGACTCGTGCCACGTGCCAGGAGCACGTTAATTACCCTTTACAGCGACGACCCGACTGAGCCTAACATTGTAAAGTGACTTCATTCGCCTCGCGTGGGCGCCTGAACGCGTGTCGCGTGTTATGCATATATTAGGCTTAAGTGCTTCTGCTTCTAAAAATAAACTTCATTGCACTGCAATGCACTGCAATGCACTGCAACGCAACGGCACGGAGTGCGGGAGCTCCGACTTTTAATTAGTGCCATAATTATAATGCACTCAATCTCACAACGCACAAGTTTGGAAGCCGGCAATTAAATTACGGTGTGGCGCAGGAATTTGATTTTGGTAACGACAGAGCCCCTTTTGTGGCAGGCAGGAAGCTTGAATTTCAGATTTCTTTTATCTTGAAGTTGGTTGTAAACTGTTTTTGACGGAGAGTAAATATTTCGTACCGTGCGCGTGTCCATTTTCATTCGCCGGTTCCGAACTCGGGAAGAAAAGACAGCAGCAGCAGAACAGCAACAACAGCGGGTTGGAAAATCAATTTGGAATAATGCGATTGTAGAATCCAGAATAAAAAGTAAAAGCATTATGCAAGAGGCACAATGCAGACTGCAGTAAATTTCCTTTCAAGAAATTCTAGACTAGAATCCTTATTTAGGAGTCTCAGAATCGAGAAAGATTGAAAGTTAGCGCGAAATGCGAAATTATGTGAAGACAAGTTGATGAATCTGGAATGAACATGAACGTAGAAGCGGATTGAAAAAATAACGAAATAGGAAGAAAGAAACAAAGCAGAAAGCAAAGCAGGCAAGATGAAAGTTGAGACAAGACGAAAGATAATAGAATGCGGATGGAAACGGAAATAATGAGCAGTCGGACGAAGACGAAGGCTTTCTTTGTATCAAGACGAAGATGGGAAAGAAGACGAAGTTCCTTGACTTGCTGACTGCCTAAAATACGAAAACAGTCCACCGGGTGTTATGCGTTGTGCAATGCGAATGTACTGGTGTTAATTTTTCATTAGGATTGGAAAAGGCAATCAGACGAAGACGGAAGTCGAGAGAAAGGATGTGGAATAGTAAATGAAGTAAAAATCGTTGCGTTGTTTTGCCTTTGAAGATGCGAGCAAAGATAAGAAGGAAGTGCACCGTTCGCTGGAGGAATACTGAACAGTAAATGAGTTGCTAAAAGGGTTTACGAGACAGGCGGACTCGCGGCTCTCACTCACGCTTACGGTTAAAAAGACTGGCGAGCGCACGGCTGGCTCTGAACGCTGAATTATGGAATTAAATGTTAAAGACCACTTACACAGGAATTGAATTGGAGAAGATCCTTCCAAGACCAAGACGGACACGGACACCACTTCTCGTTCTCGATTCTGCTCTCCAGTCGCCACGCGATTCTCGTCTGCTTCTTCGTGTTTGAAATCCAATTTGACTTGACAGTCTTCGTGTATCGCATTCGCACTTCACAGTAATACAAGGCAGAGTACTTTTGGATGGATGAATTCTGGTTTTGTAGTCATGGATCCGAATCTCGAAGATGACAGATGACGAATGTGAGGAGACGAGGAGACAAGATGATGGATGATTAAAACCTGCTCTCGTGTCACTCGTGTTCAGAGACTAAACGCAAGAGCAAACAGAGCAGAGCACCGCATCTTCAGTCAGTCAAAGTCGGAAGAAAGTATATCAAAATCTAAACACGATATGGCGCAGTTTTCCCGTTCACAAAGCATAAACATTGAATTGAATTTGAGGTGCACAGTATTTGATTTGATTCTGTTCGAGATGGAAATGGAAGAACGACTGACGACCGCGAGACTGAGATAAGACGTACGGAACACTGCAGAGATGAGCTGCTTTCACGAAGAAACTTTCACAGCATGACGTGCCCGCTTCGCTTCCAGAACGCTGCCATTATTATTCCAAAATGTATTCAATATATCAATCACAATTCACAGTCACAGCCGTTGCGTCGTGCTGCAGCGTTTGCTGTTTCTAGAACAGAAGTTACACAAAATTTATCGACGAAATGCCTGGTATCAAAAGCAAACGCAACGGAGAAAGTTTGCCGGAGTCTTCGTACGGCACAAAACTGCTGCTGCTGGAGCCTCGCTCTCACCGATAAAACTAACGCGGAATCACAAAATCGCATATCAACGACAAGGCAATCCAAGCCAGCCGTGTTTTCGTGTTCTGCACTTTCACGTTCACGTTCGCATTTCGTGTGGTGTGGTGCGTGTTTGCCTGCAATCTGTCCTGACTCTGACTCCAAGCGAGCCAAGTACACAGCCAAGTCTTGAGTCTCGAGTCTGAGTCCCGGTTCAACGTTCACTGATGATGTGCAGCTTAGCTTAACGACTACAGGAGGAATGAGCGACTGCGACCAGACCGACTACGGCAAACACCAGCAAACGTCTGCCGCCGCTGCTGCTTTCACTTCCTAGAAAAGCAGTAGCAGCAGCAACCTCTTGAAAATCTTTCTCCTGTGTTTCTCCTCATGCACAATGCAGCGCCTGGCCGTGCCGTTCCTGGTCTGAAACTGGAGAAAGGAGAAGAGAAAGAAGGCAAAGACCTCACAAGAGCTGCCTCTCCGACGTCTCTGCATTGCGAGTGCGAGCTGAGGCATTGGTTAGCTCATACCGTATAATATCATTATATTAGTCGAGATCCTCTATCAACTAGGCTTGGAATCGCACTGCAATGGAATGACAATGACAGAAATACAGAAATATGTATTTTGTGTACAGAACACAAAAGACGATGAAGAAAGAAGAAAAGGAATGGACGAGCGACCAAAATACTCCTGCCTCACAGCGCAACTAATCATCTGCTTTCTGCTGTCCATCCTCCTTGGTAAAGATGAAGAATCTTTGGACCTGTCATCCAACGCTGGCACTGCATTGGAATACGAAGTATTATTAAGAAAGAGTCCGAACTGAAGCTGAAGCTAAGCAGTAAATCCTTTAGAAAGTCCTTTCTTCTAGCCCAATGCTTCTTTCCTCTTACTGGCTTTCGTTTTGTTGTTGTATTTTGACTGCTGACTGCTGAATCCAGAACGCAGCGCGCTCAGGATTGGGCATTGAGCAAGAAAATCACACGCTCGTATTACATTTTACGTGGCAATGCGACGAAACTCACGAACCTAAAACGGATGCGACGCGAAATGTGAGTATGACGAGTTGTGACGACTGGATTTTGACTTACCACAATTTCTCTCCGACTCTCTGCACGGCGCGGCCGGCAAAGCCAAAGCCAAGCCAATGCCTGGCCTAAGCCTAAGCAGAAAATCCTTTAAAAAAGATCTCCGTCTCCAGTGTCCAGTATTCTGCGCGCCTTGGAGTGGAATGCGGACAGAATTCAGCACGAAGCAATGTACAAGAACGTGTAATTCGATACGGGACGCAGACACAAGAAATATCCCAATTTGAAAGCGAATACCGAATTTGCAGGGCAAACACGCGACACGAGGCGCTAACACAAAGCAAAGCACGGGCACGATTTCCAAGCACCCAAGTACGAATTTTTTATGCGTACATGTTAAACACTCGCCTCGCCTTCCGCGCTCGACGACGCATTGACAGATGAAAGCCAAGACAAAGCAAAACAGCACCACCGAGCTAACAAGCTAACGAGGTTTACTTTTACTTTTAGGTTCGTGATTCGTGAATTTTCTCCGAAAGCGAACTCCGATTTTATGTTTACCGTTCGACTCTCGCCTGTGCAAATATTCCACGTCTCCGCGCACTCAAAGGTTTGCCGTATCGACATCGATTTGACGTGGAGCTATGAAGTGAACTAAAACTACTTGTATGACGTCTATCAAGTCTATCATGCCAAGACAAGAATTTAATGATCATCATTGCCTTCGCTGCCATCGCCGTTGCCAGCCCAGACCGGAATAGGAACCGTAAAGAATATGGTTGAAATTCGAGCTTTGGGACTGGGAATTCGAATACGACAATCGGCAGTCGTAAAGTCGAACACGCATGCAGTACGCAAAGACAGACCGGAACAGGACAAAGTCTTTTGTAGACCGTGGTCGTCGCCGTAAGTAATAAGTAATAATCATAATCATAATTTCAATGAGTATGTCTTCACATTCTGGCTGCTCCCTTCAGTCAGCCAGCCAGTCGTCATATTTCCTAGTGCCAGCATTTTTCTAACCCAGAATTGGCATCGTTAACCACAGAACACTTACACTTACAAGGCGTAATGTGTAATAAGCAATAAAAATTCTGGAGCCTGCCTGGAAGCTGGAATTTCCGAGTTTCTTCTAATATAAGCACGAATCTAATTTAAATATTTCTGGCTTGTCAACAAGCTGGGTCCCCTCTCTCGCCTTTGCCGCTGACGACAGTACGAAAGACGTGGCTAATGACAATTTTAATAAACCACTCGCCTCAAAATTCATTTTATTACGTGAAGCTTTTTGGGGTCGGGCGAGTGGAGAGAAAAACAGAAAGCAGACAGGACAAGTGCGCATACTGATTGAGTCAATTAAGCGAGCGAAGCCTCGGAGCCTGTGGCGTGCAGAGACCGAAAGACCACAGACTGCAGCGAGTTAGCGAGCATGCTGCATGCATCAATTAATCCGGACATTGTCAAGAGGAACAGCACACTACAACGACAAGCTCATCAGCTTAGCGTACCAGAAGAGTTACTCGCCGCGCCGTCGTCACCGCATTTGTGTTGACAGCTAGGCATCTGTATTCGTATTCGTATCCGTATCCTTATCCGCGTATTAGCCTAAGCATAAACACGGCGAAAGAGGCTCGGGACGCACGGGATCAACAAAGTTTTCCATGCGTGTGAATGTGAAGTATGAAATATGAAGAGTTTACCGGAGTCTGCCAGCCAACTTTTACTATTAATGAATGTAAAAAATGAAAGTTAAGTTGTTGCTTGAGGAAAGTTGAAGTTGAAGGAGAACAGAGCAGAGCAGAGGAGAAAAGTTGTTCGGTCGCTTGACATGCTCAATATTTGTCTGGCTCTTACGCGCGTGGTGCATTTTGCTTGTGTGGGGATGGTGCATGGTGCATGCAGGCTGGAGGCTCGGAAGCCTAAAATATGATTATGCGTACGCATACGCATACGCGAAAGCGTGTAACTTGTAACTAGGAAACTCGGAAACTGCCTGCTTGTCTGTCTGCCGCGCAGCAATGCAAACACTAAATTTATAAGCAGACTCGATGCTTGTTGCCACTTTCACCAGCACGGCACACCAGCGCGCCGTGGCCCAAGCACAATATTGCAAGAAGAGTCCAACATTGAAAGAACGCATAAGACGGATGTGAAATGAAAGAAAAGGTACGTGGATCGATCAGCCAGGCAGAAGCAGAATGCAGAAGTGGAAGAGAAAGTTGAAAACTTTCGCCTCGCCTTGTCTGTTTCGTGCACTGCACTCGACAAGATTCAGCAGCGAAACGCAACGTAGAAAATTATTTTACAAGAGATGAAAAGCAGTCTTACGTGTAGCCAAAGCAAACGGAGAATGAAAATAGAACGCATCAATCCAATTTCAGTTACACGATTCATTTTGAGTTTCTGAGGTTCGGCTCGCGTTTCTGCGTTTGCTGGCTACTGGAATCATAAACATTTGCCATGCCATGACACGCCACGCCGAGCAATAAAATGGCAATGGGATGTTCTACTCTCGTAGCCTGGCTTGGCTTGAGAGCTGCTGAGACTGAGGATTAGATCAGGCGGAAACGAAAATAGAAAATAATACCAAGCCAGCCAAGTCAGCCACAAAAACTGAGCCTGCCTTCCTCATTTTTTGGCAAAGCATTTTATGTCCGTCCATCTTTCATAACCATCTAATAAAACGCGTGGTCTTGGCGCGTTATGAAATAAAAGTCTTTTGCTCGGCTCGGACTGCGATTTGCTTCCGGTTGCCAAAATCTTGCAGAAGCTGGATTTCGAATTGTATTTCCACAACCACAAAGCCAAAGCGACTCAGCTCGACTCTGCAGGGCTCTTGACATGTATTTAATGCATTTGTCATGTACATTTTCATTGATTAAGGATTCTATTACGGATCGCGTCTAGCGTCTTTGTCCACCAAGGTATGCCATAATCGGATTGAATCGTAAAAGTCGTCGTCCGCCAAGTAGAGATTTTATTTTTATTACTGACCAGACGCAGACCAAGATTGAATTGAATTGAATCAAGAACAAGATTACAATTACAGGACAATCATTCGTAAGTGGATTGAAATCGAGATATGTTTTGCTATACTGCAACTGTACTGGAAAAGATTAAGGCCGAAGTTGAGATTTACGATCCGCTACCAAAATTCTTATTGTTACTACTTAAGACCGTAAAACGCTAACGCATAATGCACAAGATTCCAAGAAGTTGAAGGATCACTTTAAAATGCAATTTACAATGTTGGTCGATGAAAGTTTAAAAGTACGCAATCACAATTTCACAATCTTCTAGCAGTTATTCAAGTAGTACTTAGCTGGCGATTAGCGAGAGTGGAAAGTGGAAATGTTAAAGCCATTGTTGATTGTTGCCATTGTTAGTAATTAATTGTAATCGTAATTCATGTAAAAGTTAATTGTCAATTGAATAATCCAAAATTCTACTCTTCTATCTTCTTTCTTAGGCTAGGTCAAGTAAAGGACAATTTAAGAGCACAAGAGTTGTCTCTCCAGTGGAGTGGGCGATGGCGAGTTCGATTAGATTAGGAATTTGGTCAGGTATGGCGTGGCGTGATGCGGTTCAAATCTTGACCATGTTTATGTTCGTCATGTGAAATAATTCGAACATTAGCTCAGGATGGGCGAGAGTGAATTGCTTGAAACCATCCGAGTTGGCCAAGAATTTGTCTCGGTGACTGAAAAAACGCGGTCAGTCAATTAATGTGCGTGTTTTACCGATAAGCTGAATATTGTCAGCCTACCTCAGAATGAGCCTCTTCGTTGTCTGCACGAGGATTTTTCCATTGAATTTTGATCCCAAGGAATACATTTCCGCTAGATTATCGAGGGTGACCCGGCAAGCCAAGTGTCTTTCACATTTAGCGTGTAAATCATCCACCAAGTACTTGTCTGACGCTTCGAACAAACTGACCACATTCTGTTCAAAGTCTTCAACGTCCCCGCAATACATAAACCGGAGAACCTCTTTGAAGATTGCTGGCTCACAATCAGCTACCCGCAGGATCAGACCTTGGCCGCTGATGTCTTGCAGTGTGTTAAACTCGTTTTGGAAATATTTACTGCGCGCTGAAATAAAAATTGACGAAATAGCCAGTTAGCCTGATTAGTGTGCGCGCGCTAAAAAAAATTATTTACCTGATAAGATTAGGCGGTGGGCTGGAAACTCGTGAATTCCGCAAATGAACTTTACATCCGACAGTGATTCCTTTAAAAAGTAAGGCTTCGTATCCAGCATACCTCCATGACTAATGAACGGCAGGTGCAGATCTTGTATCGTTGTCTCCAGCGTGAATTTCACAGGTTTAACTAAGGAGAGGGAGAGGAATTTCGAATTTCATTTCTCCTGCATTTGTTTCTTGCAATTTTGGTTATAAAACTAATTTTCTATCCGTGTCCTTACATTCTCTTTTGATGATTGTCATTGTGAATCGAAGTTCCGTCACCTTGTCATTCCACGCGTTAATATTTTCGAAACTATCAGCTGCCCATACCCAATGTCTGTAATTCTGATGGTTGTAAATACCAAAGTCCTGTTCACAATCTCTTGACGGAGTCCCCATGGCCTTCAGTTCTTTCTCCGATCCACCGAAGCTGTACGGGTCGTTGTTGTCGGTCAGAAATCGCACTTTTAAATTCGACATCAGAATTTCCATGTCTGACTTTTCCTTTGGTAGTAAGGACACGAACACAACGATGTCCAGCGTCTGTGGGTCGGGAGCGGCTGGCTGAACTGGTTGATACTCGTATGGATTCACAGGCTTAGGCTCTTTTTTGATTATCTGACCATTTCTTGCAAAGCAAAGCTTGCTGCATAATATAATTAAGTAGTTGAACTTCGATCATGATCGGCTAATAATGAAATCAGTTGAATCAGTACAACTTACATCGAATGGTGAACTGTTTGCAGAACTCCAGTCGTGAAATGAATGTCTTCTGTAGAAAAACTTGGTGGCTGCTTAGCGAGCTGCTCCATTAATTCATTCTTAGGAGGAACCTTCACGGCGAATATGTACGTGTCTTCTTCCTTCGTCCCACACTGCACAAGTTACCAAAAAGCAAATGCAATTTAGATGTCTTACTGATTGCTAGTTTGTAATTAATTGCTATTACATCTCTTTCCTAATTTTCCATACCTCTAGCCTGAAGCTCCTCGTCTCCATCTTCTAGCCACGGTACACGATAAGTTGGTCAGGTCAGGTTCAAATCTTCTTATCACCAAAAGCTACACTGTAACCAAGAAAACTTGTTATTTGAGAAGTTCTACTTTCAATTTGAACACATCAGTTTGTCAAACAAATCGTACCTGATTCAAAAAGCACCAATCCGTTCCATTCCCAATTAGACTAGTCAGTTATTTCTTATCTTATCTGCCGATTGCCGATGTCGCAATTATAGACTACGGAAACACTTTACGTCAAATCGGAGCACTGCTTGCAGTACGCAATTGCACTAATGATACTTACGATACGAATGACTCACTGACATGCGAGGGCTTGCGGACATAAATAACAGATTAAGATACGGTGAATCTAAATCTACTAGCGGGTCTCTAGCGAATGGCACCTCTTCTAAGGAATTTCGTCCACAGTACGTCAAACTGCGCTCTACGTGAGCCCAATCGGGTGAATCAAGTAAACTCAAGGCAAAGCCAAGTGGGACAGCAATAAACACAGGCACACAACACAAGTTGAACTCTTCGAGGGATTTGTTTACGTAATAGTAGAAATAGAACCAGAGCCAGTGTACCACATGACTATGACACCACAGCTGGGAACGGGCCACTGCAGCCAGTATTGGCTTTGGCTTTTGATTTTACTCAGTGCGTCATAACTGTTCATCAACGCGAGGACGTCATTGTCATCGTTAAAGTACAGGAAATTGGAGCGTGGCTCCTACGTCATGTACTTCGTCGCCGTGAACTGTTGGACAAGTGGAATCGGATGGCAGCATTTGCCTTGGCATTTGATTGACATCGACATCGACTGTCCCACTGGTCCTGGCGACCCTTCGGCGCTGCGGTCGTGCTGACTGTATTCAGCATTGCTGGCGTGGCTGTTGATTCAACAAGTTCCATCAATGCCTCAATGCTAATCAATTCAGAAGCACGGTCGAATGTCAAGGAAGCTCCGGAATGCATTACGCTAAAAAATAAATGCGCATGTGCTACTTAAGCATTGCATAAAGTTAGTTGACGTTTCGTGAGTCCATGGCCATATTCACGTGCGCCCATTGTTTAATGCAATGTTTACCGGCTTGGCGTAGTACAGCAAATTCGTTGCGGCTGTCAACAGACCATTACAACGCGTCCGCTTTCTTGAGGCGATCGTGATCGTGACACGATGTAAAGTGACAATGTGCACTGGAATCAGCGAGCATGAAGTAATCCGAACAAACTCAAACAGATAACAGAGAAGAGGGATTGACACATCCTGTCTTTTGAAGAGACGTACGCGTACGTGGATATTAGAAACGAAAGCTGGCAGTTTGCATTCAAAAGACATGCTTTTATGGAGCTGGAACTGAAATTGCTGAATTTATGCTGAATTTATTATTTGTTTGCCTGCTTCGAGTTTATGTTTGCTGTTTTCTGCTTGCGGCTGATTGTCAACTTGAAGCTCAATGCGTGAATTGTGAGTCAAACAGCTTTGAATTGAAAACGAACTTGGAACTTACAAATTCATCGCATTCGCACTCGTATTTTTGTCACACCCACGTATCGAAGGACGATCCGTTCAATTAATTTCTTCGAATCACCTGTAATAAACTATGAAATGAACCTCCGGGCAGGCAAAGCTGAAAATCACATCGCACGAACAATCATTTAATTTTCATCAATCTGGCATCCTCTCATCATTAATCTTTCACACTCCAAGCTCGGCTCAAACTCGCAGACGCAGTTTTCACGCATGCAGACAGTGCATGGACATGAAAATTCAAAACCTGTTCGGGTGGCTCGGCAAGGCGCAAGATCAAATCAAGTTTACTCATCTTTTCGCAGTGATTCGCAGGAAAATGCGTTTTGAATTATAGTCATGTATCATTCTCCAATATTACTTGTCTTAACTAAACTGCATCCTGCCCAACTTAAGTAATTGGTCCGCCGCTTCGCAGATCGCAGGTTGTGCCCGTGTTTTTGTTTATTACGGCCAAAGGCAATGCAGATAAGTCTGGCAGGAAGGCAGGTTGAACTCTTAACTCGGTCCGACACGGTCGCTGATTTCCCTTTCCATTCGCCATGCAGTAAAAAGCGAGCAGGGGTAGGGCAAAGAAAATTCACACTCACACGGCCCGCACGGACATAAAAATATTTTATACAGGTAAAATTTATGCGAAACTCAAGACTCAAGACCATAAAGCAAGACAATGTACAAAAAAAACGTCTTGCCCGTGTTTACTTTTTATTATTCCACTTGATATTATCTTCATCATCATCAAAAGAGCCATAGCCATAAGACAGAAGAGATTAAAGAGCTGGACCACGACCCAGCAACAACAGAATGCAATTACAAGCAACAATTCAGCCTGCAGTGTACAGCACAAATACCGCCAACGACCGGCAGGCAGGGGTTGAATTTTCATTTTACATGGAGTGTGAGAAGTGCGACGAGTCGTACATACTTTTTCGCCCTCGGAGTCTGAATTATGTTCACAATTTACATTCCCAACGCCAGTGCCAGTGCCAGCAATGGTAATCGTAATGGTACATGAATTGTGTGGAAGAATAATAATATGTAATTAATGTACGTATAAATGTAGTCGTGGCATATCCCAAACGCAGATGCAATGCGGACAAAGTCTGAATTTTTCCTTTCAACCCTTTCCATTTCATACCCACTCCATTCCACTTCTTCTTTCTCGAGATTCGAGATGCATTCAGTTTCAGTCGCTGTCTTGCTTTCAGACGCGGAGGTGGTCCACATTTTATCGCAAAGCAGGTCGCAAGCCGAGCCTAAGCTCTAAGTCGTTGAATCGTGACTTTTTACCACAATTCTCGCATTTTAAATAATCATTTACGTGATTTACGTGATTTGCTGCGCCTTTTACGTGCTGGACTGCATAAATGGGAAATTTTTTTCACGTGTTAGAGTGTTAACGCGTCTGCGTCAAAATTCACGGCGTGAAAAGTGAAAAATTATTGCAACAGACGCAGCACGCTTGATTTGGCTGCCTTGGCTCGTTCTTCTTCAATCATGCGTCTCCTGCCTGGTTGCTGGCCCGGCTGGCTTGAAGCCTGATTGCGATTGTGGGCATTAATTGCACTGTTTCAACGGTGCACTCGGACGCACACAAATTAAGCATGTAGCTGAAAAGTAATAGAAAGAGTAGAAACTGTGGAGTGACAGTGAAGTGAATGTGAAGTGAGCGCCTGGCCATCGATTAATGAGGAAGTCAAATTATTGGAGTATTTAGAATTGTCGTGTCGAGTCGTATTGTTGGGCTGTCTCCCTTTTAATCTCTGACTCTCAACCACTTGACTCAAGTTAACGCAAACGCAACGCTCAAGTACATCATGGCCCACGGTCATTTTCTGAGCTGTCGTTGCTGATGTAACCGTCCACGATCAATGTAAGCCTGGGCTAGTCGGAGATCTTAATTCTGTGATTCTGTCATAACACCCATAACTTTGTGTAATGAATCGCTTGATGTACGATTAAAATGAGTATTAAACTCTCCAGACTGCAGAAAGGCAGGGCACGGGGACGGCGAATTCGCCTGTTGTCTCGCACAAGCGACGGTGACGAGCCGTGTCAGGTGGGCCAACGCGCGTGTCGTACTTGATGCTGTAATTACGATGCAAATTAGCAAAAACCAGAGCCAATTCACGAGAAGAGATAAGCAACGTAAATATTTTGATGCGGTCATCAAAACAATTCATGCATGCATTCACCCTAATCGTCCAATTCGTTCTCGGCAGGGCAGAACAATAAACTCCGCTAATTAGACAATCGTTCACTCATTTACTACTTCATTACCACCTTTAATAAAGTTTATATACTACAATGAAAATATTTGTCCTTGGCCGGGGATCGCAAAATGTAAATAGATACGTCATTTAACTATTTAATTAGCGTGCGTGTGTTTCGAATGAACTGCACTGCAATTGTGCATTGACATTGACGCGTTGCGCAGGAGCTTTCTAAGCGACTACGCGTTCGCGTGCCAGTTACGATGCGTGATCTGGTATTATCGAGTTTGCATTCAAATTATCAGGAAATTCGCACATCAAATCAACAATCAAAAATAAATCTTGTGTGTTGTCTGGCACTCGCAATTAAATTTTTAAGCCTCAACCTAGCATGAAGCATGAAAACCTGTTGATTGGGTATTTAGGATAAAAAATCATTAACTCACATCAGTAATCAATGTTGAATATTTAACTACTAATGCAAATAGACGCATTGTTTATGATTAATGCCCAATTTTCCAATTTGCGATGTACTTTCATTTCTAGAGCATTTCTTTGAAGTCTCATTCGACATCTGCAAACCGAACCCTGCACAAGCACAGCCCACGAGCTCGCTCTCCAAAATGGGGAAAGTGAAACCGATCCGGAATTGCCTCAAATCCAATCTGCTGACGATCCTGACCGTCACGGGCGTCGTCGCGGGTATCGCGCTCGGCCTTGTCCTCAAAGACGTGAAGGATTCGTGGACTCCGCGCGAAGTCGTCTACGTGCAGTTTGTCGGCGATCTTTTTCTCCGTATGCTGAAAGCCTTAATCCTTCCGCTCATCATCTCTTCGTTAGTCTCAGCGATTGGTTCGCTGGATCTGTCGCTGTCAGGCAAGATTGGAATGCGGGCCATCGTGTACTACATGGCCACGACCGTGTTTGCCGTAATTCTCGGTGAGATTATTCTCGAATACTCAACGAGCTCGCCTTTGATTCTCCCTTCTAGTGTCGCTCAGCTTAATAAAGTGATTAATTAATGAATTTGTGTGTAGGCATTATTTTGGTGGCCGTCATTCGCCCGGGTGAAGGCGCATCGGGCGAGGAAGAGGAAGGAGCCGGGAGAAACGTGACGACGACGGATACACTGATGGACTTGGTCAGGTGAGTCCGACCGCCTGACGCGTGCCGCTTGATAGTTCGTGTTTTTGCCCAATTGGTCAGCTGAAGCACACAGTTTTAATCAATCGATTTGATGCAAGTGTCGGTTTGTAATTACAGGAACATGTTTCCGCCGAATTTGGTCCAGGCGACAATTCAGCAGTCTCAAACCGTGTTGGTGTATCCTGGAAACGACAGCTTACGTAAGTTGAAGTTCTTTACCGTGACCGTGCTCTTTTACGAAGGGTTATCGATTTTATTCACCTTAAACAGCAATCGAGAAATGGAAGATGGAGACGAAAGAACAGGACGGGACCAACATCATGGGATTAGTTGTTTTTGCAACTGTGCTGGGTAAGTTAACTGGCTGCATTGTGACTTGCCTTCTTTAGCGACTAGCGATTCTCCAGTCAGCAATCAAGAAGTCGAGGAATTTGCATGTGAAAGCAACAATAGTTTGGTTAAATGCCTGGAATTTTGATGGCGAAGGCTGAAAGGCTGGAACGCCAATTCCAATATTTATGTAGGCGAATGAAAAGAATGAAGATTTTAAGGTCTTGTGGTCGGTTTCCTTTTGTTGATTGCACTGATTGAAGTTGAAACGTATTATCTTCCTGCATTTTGCGAAATTCAAATGCAACAATACTTTTCTCCAGGAATCACGCTCGGCAAGATGAAAGAACGCGGGAAGCCACTGCTGGACTTTTTCACGAGTCTCTCTGAAGCGTCGATGATCATCACGAACTGGGTCGTGTGGCTTTCTCCCATCGGCGTCTGCTTCCTGATCGCTGGTCAGCTTCTGGGGAACAAAGACATCGGGTCAATTTTCCGGACACTGGGGAAGTATTTCGGTACCGTCATCTTGGGGCTCTCCATCCACGGTTTCGTCGTGCTCTCCCTCATTTTCTTTGTGGCGACCAGGAAGCTTCCGTTCCGGTTCATGGGTAACATGACCCAGGCGATTACGACAGCGTTCGGCACGGCTTCCAGGTAATTAAGTCGTTGTGGGACGAAATTAGCCTTTGGGCAGGCTGTGTAAATGCGCTTGGTATCATTTTCAGTTCGGCAACTCTCCCAATCACAATTGGCTGCTTGGAAAATAAGAATAAGGTGGATCCGAGAGTTGCAAGATTCGTTCTGCCGATTGGAGCGACAATTAATGTAAGAGAAATTACAACTAAAGGTGAAAAGAGTGACGAAACTTTAGACAACTCGGCTTATTTCGTGCGTTTATTTTCAACAGATGGACGGCACTGCGCTGTATGAAGCCGTGGCTGCAATTTATATTGCTCAGCTGACAAAAACTCCTTTAAGTTTTGGAAATATCATCGCAATCAGGTAAGTGGCAATAATTGCCCGTTTTATTAATCAGTCTTGCAAAGCACTGGCTAACTGTCGATCTCCACGCGCTTGTTCAGCATTACGGCCACAGCGGCTTCGATCGGTGCGGCGGGCATTCCCCAAGCTGGGCTCGTGACAATGGTGATGGTTCTGAACACGATCGGTCTTCCAGCACATTACGTCACCTACATCATTCCTGTGGACTGGTTACTGTAAGTGACAAGTGATGAAGCTGATGATGATCTTATTAATTATCATCTGCCTGAAGAAGTACAGTGCTGCATTCTGTTCTTGCACGTGCACCTTGCAGGGACAGATTCCGAACCGCCATCAACGTGTTGGGCGACTCCTACGGGGCAGGAATCGTGGACCATCTCAGCAAAGAAGAGCTGGAGAAAATGCCTTTGCCCAATCCGGCTCTTGTGGCCGTGGAAGTGAATGATTGACGATGATACCGAGTACCAAGAGATAGTCTTAGATAGTTAACTCCAATCTCAAGCATTATCTCTTTTTATTTGTAAGGCCTTTTAGAGTTTCCGAACCTGGAAAGGAAAACTCTGACCACGTGAATGGTTATTTTAGGTTTGTCGATTTAGATTTAATGGCGGACGTAAGGATTCAGGATTCTTGCTTTAATCAATTAATCTCATGTCATTAATCATGTTTAAGTTAAGTTCAAGTTGATTGTAGACGTTTGTGAGTTTTAAATAACATTTCATTTTGTAAGGGTACTTAATAGGCAATTAAATTAGTTATATAGCCTCGTATTTAACTTTTATTATCACAAGTCGAACAACACAGCTTTAATTTTATGGCTTTAAGCTGCGTTGCAATTTGTGTGCCGTTAATAAAAAAGCCTTTATTCCTTTTGACTTGGAAAAGTTCACAATAAACCTGGATTTATGTCGAAGAAGCATTCGGCTTGCGTCTCAGTAGGAGTTCATTACAATTAACGGCGGGCACCGGCCACTGATGGCGAATTCATTTATTTTTAGCAGCACGGCACGGTACAATGGAATTGGCGATAAAAAGCTCGGGAGACATGAATTCAACAAAGTGCAGTCTCAGACTCACGCAAGCGTAGTAAAAGGTTTCAAGCTCAAAGAGGTGGCGTGCTGTTTAAAATCCGGACTCGGGCTCGATATTCATCAGTTAATTATCATCGCTGTTCCTATTCACCTTAACTGGATCGGATTAACGAATTCATTTAAGTCGCATTTGTTCATTCCTGATTGCCTGGAACCGGCTCAGAAGGACAAAACAAGGCAGCCAACCCTATGGAACTGATAATGTACTGTGCTTGTGTTGAATTGAAGTGATTCGTGGATGTGAAGCAGGAAAGAAAGCTGCAGCTGAATCTAATCATTGGCATTGGACCATTGGGTGTCGACTTACCCCTTCAGAATTTGACCTTGCTCCGTGTCGACGTTTTGGCCGCAGTCCGATTCAGCTCTAGAAAGCAAAATGGAGTTCACCGCAGAAAACTTCGAGAAAGTGGTCACAGAATTCTACCGGTTGCAGGGTGAATTGAATCGTGACTGCCACGAATGGCTTCAGGCTTGTCAGCGATCTAGGGAAGCCTGGCACATGGTGTGGTCACTGATAGACACTTCGAAACCTCTCCACACTCAGTTTGTGGCAGCCAACATGCTCCAATACAAGATTTCAAGATGCATACACGAAGTCCCCGAGACCGATTTGATGCTTCTGAAGGAGAACATAATCTCGACAATAGCCCGGTACATCACCAGCTCTGGTCCACCTGTGATTATGACGCGGCTGCAAATTTCGGTAAGTTTTATGTAAACATGGCCAGCGGACATTTTGATCTTCGTTCTCATTTTGTAATGATTTTGTAGCTCGCCGGTTTAACGACAAGCACAATTGGATCGGTATGGCCAAACCCTCTTGAAGATTTGGCAGTAGTGTTTCTACCACAAAATTTTCCTGGAGTTTCAGAGGACTTTGTCCTAAAACTTTTAATTCAAATCTACGCATATGTTCCTGAGCAGGTAAAGAAATACTTAACCTGCAATTGTTGATGGTTGATTCTTGATCGAATAAAATTAATGTAGGTAACCGTTCTATTTTTAGACTCAAACTTTGTGGCAACATTCCAGTCGAAAGGGCGAAGCTGTCAGAGCGATTCAAGAGAAGGGAGAATCAAGTGAGTATTTAATTAAAAATCGAATGCAAATTTACAGGGCAGTCGGCAGTACGAAATCGATTCCTACTTCCAGTGTTTTCGTGGTTGATCAACATTCTCCAACTACAACAAAACCCGGAACTGATGAAGGAAACTTTGAGAGCAATGAAAGCATGGATGAAAATGTTCTGCCTCTGCGAGTGGTCACAAGCGAACCCACTCGTGACTTGTTTAGTGAATTTGTTCAGCAAAGCTTTAATGGAAGTGGAGGATGGGCTCTGCGAGTTGACTTTAGAAATCTTAACTGGGCTCATCACTGACCCAAGCACGTATCAATACCCAAGCTTAATTCTGATGATACTTGACAAGATTCTCCCACTCCAACAAAAACTTGACACTGTTCTTGACCGACATGACAAGGTGGGTGATATTTTAGGCTAAGCATTTAAAAAATGAATCCAGCAATGCACCAATAATTTCGTTTAATTCTTAGGAGTTGGCCTCTTCATTTTATGGGCTGTACGTTCAACTGGCAGACTCTCATTCCAAGCTGATAGTAGAAGTTTTAGATGAAGAGAGCAGCTACACCAAATCAAATCCGGAACATCGAACAAATGCTTTAGCGCTAATTGATATTTTGATAAAATGCACTGGGCTTCCCGGTTATTATCCAGTGGACGAAGTCGTCAGCACACTCACGATTACTGTTTGGTATTCCTTCGTGGTAAGTAAATAATAAGCTAGCCGGATGGCTAATCAATCATTAAGTGTGCAAACATTAATTCATTTCGTGTTGCAGGAGGATATTCAAGCTCAGCAAGGCGAAAAACTTAAATACGTGCGGCTGATGCAAGTGTTTGAGTGGGTTTTCAAGATGTTGGCTGAGACGTTAGTCAGAAAATCTCGGTTTCCCGAAGACGATGCTGAGTGGACAGCTGACGAGAAAGAACAATTTCGAAATTATCGTCAAGATATCGGTGACTGCTTGACGTACTGCTTCGATCTCCGAGGATTGACCATGTTAAATGAGCTGATCGATTTGGCTGAGAATGATTTAAAAATTGTTGAACTGGTAACTCTTACTCCGTTTTCCTTCGTTCATTCTTCATTCCATTGGGATTGAAACAGCGACGATAAACAACTGACCTGCTTTAGGACAATTCTCAATACCCTCGACTATGGACGGAGATGGAAGCTGTAGTTACCGGAATTCGTGCCGTTGCTGAAAACATATCGGATGAAACGGATCCGTTGGTTGTGGAGCCCGTGAAGCGAGTTTTTGAAGTTCTATTTCGCGTGCTAAAACTGAATCAACAAATGCCCCTTCCAAAAATGTTCCAAGCGGCAGTGGAGTGCATTAGTAAGCTAATATCAATTTTATCCAAGTGAAAGTGAGACTTAATGATTAAACCGAAATGATCTCAAACAGGTGTTTGCAGTGGCATGCTCCAGTCCTACGATTCAGTGGCCAAGAATTTGCTTCCTTTTATCCTTGACGGATTGTTCCGACCTGATGTCGCTTCGAACGCAACACTCGCATTGAAATCATTGAGTCGAGAATGTGGCAAGCAGCTGTCAGAACTCGCCCCACAAATTCTAACTTCGTGCAAGGTAAGTCTCTGAAATGATGTTAGTGTTTCTAGTGCATGAAAAATGTGCAATTAATATTTCAGAGAGCGTTGGATAGTGGCAAACTTTCTCAGACTGACTGCATACGACTGGTGTACTGCGTGGGCAAGTTCCTGCCGTATTTACCTCCCGATCAAGTATTAAATGGAGTGAGTGAAATATTCTCGCCCAGTTTGCAAATCCTGCACACGATTTCAACTCAGGCAGTAAGTTTCAAAATGCTTTCATCCTGCAGATTTTCCCTGTGTGCAAATTGCAAATTATGTTTTTCTGATCCTTTTAGCCTAGTGCAGAAATAAAACCCCAGCTCGTCACCATTTTGAATATCATGAGCACTCTTTGCTCGTCTCTGGACGCCTGTGATAGCGACGACGACGAGTTCGAAGACGAAGAACCAACCAATAACAATGATGCTAGTCAACCTGGACCAAACCAAAATCTTAACTCTAGTCAAGCCAAGAACCAACCACTAATTCCTGTGGTCGAACAAATTCTTCCAATTTTAGTTCCTGTGACGGAAAAGTGGGCGAAGGATGAAAACGTGATGGACTCTCTCTTTTCAATACTCAAGCACACCATGTCAACTATTCAGACCGCCAGTTCTGCAGTGATTCAGTACGGAATCCAGCTCATTCTAATCTCCTACCGAATCTGTCCTTCGGCGCCTGCGACAGCGCTTGCGAAACAGGTAATTTAAATGAGTCAATAAGCGTTGAGCTCTTTTCGCATTTTCTCAAAGTTTTCCTACCGATCTTGATTTTAGATCCTCCTGATGCTTGGACCTGAAAATGTTCGAGTGCAGTGTCAGCTTCTCCAGGAAATGCATCCGCTGGGTTGCGAAACGATGAAGCATTCCAGAGACAATTTAGACTTTGCTGAAGCATACTTCAACTTTATTGGCCTTCTGATAAAGAACAATACCAATCTTATTAATCAATCAGGGATCACGTTTGAAATACTGCTCTCAGAAGGTACGAAGGATGATTTAATCAATTTTTACCGAGAAATTCATTGCAGCCCAATTTTTCTTCGCAGCAATTGAAATTATGAACTACTCCGAAGTGCACTTGCTGAAGGCAGGCATTTACTTCCTGCAAATTAGTATTGACAAAGCAGCTGTGCTGAATCCACCGTTGGTGAATTATTTCCGTGCTGAAGGATACAATTTGATTCGGAAGATTCTCCTGGGAATTGGTAAGATGGCTTCATCCCATTATTAGACTGTTGGTTCTGTTTTTAAACTCAAGCTCTGTGCTCTATCTGTTTAAAGGTCACGTTGTACCTCGTTCATCCGTGCATCACTTTGCGGACATATTCCTTAATTTAAACAAGGTCCTAGCTGCGGACTGGAGGAAATGGTTGACAGACGCGTTGGCTCCTGCCGACTTCCCGTCGCCGCACTGCACGCCAGAAGCAAAGAGTAAATTTTATACCAAAGTGACGAGGTACGCTAACTGAGAGCATTCGCATTCTTTGCCGTATTGGAATTGGTTGGAACCGGGACTTGATTTCATGTTTAATTCTCTGTTTAAATTGCAGGGAGCGCGTAAACCGGCGGGCGATGCAGGAGGCGATCAGTGATCTGGCATTGGACTGTCGGAATTTAAGTGGAAGCGATTACGCTGAGATGACATCGAAAAGGATATGACATATGAATGATGCTGCATTGCATGCGCGAAGACGCCGCTGCTTTCTTTGATGATTCCAAGGCACAAGCAGGTCTTCATGTTAGTTTGGGATGTGTTCGATTTGTTGGACTGTGTCAAGCCATAGCACAACTATTTTTGTAGATTAGTATTTGTATTGTGAGGTGTTTAGTGGGTTCGGGACATTAAACGATGGGGTTTGTGTTGAATTCTTCAACTTGCAGTGTTCGGTTTGCTGTTCACGTGAGAAATCTGCTCAATGCATCCCAGGCATAATCCAGAAGAAAGTTCCAAGCTTTTTTTCACGTTTTTGGCGTTTGGCTCATGCTCAGAAAGCTCTGATTCTCGAAATTCAAGACAGAAGTGCGTTTAAGTTGCAGCGACAAGAATCGAATCGAATCGACATGGTACTGACACTAGCGTTGAATACTGAAACTGGCAGAAGTTGGTTCGTTGGTCGGTCGTCCAAACTTTTGATGTCAATAATTTCCTGAAAGTTTTGTGCTCGTTCACTTGTGAGTCAACCAGTCAACTTTTACATAAGTTATGACCGAAGATCATACGACGCTCAAGGGAGTCCACAGCCAGCTTTCTCTCGAAATGATAAATGACCGTGCTCGAGAACGTCAACTCGTTCTAATATTTCATTTTGTTATTGTATTACATTGCATTACAGCACGGCTCCTCCACCCCTTCAACTCTTTTCTTTGCTCCAGCTCCAGATTCTGCTGTGAACTGAACTGCGAATAAATCATAAAATTATGTGCAAGACTGAAAGATAAATAATAACAATAACAGTTATCAAAGTATTCAAAGTTGATAAGTTGAATTCACGTACAATTCAGTCCAGAAATGTGTTTTGCATCTTTAAACATGTTGTTTGTGATTCTTAACATACGCTTCAAAGTGTCCTGAACCGGAAATTAGCCAAGGATCAACAAAATAATGCGGAGGCGAGTCTTCTGGATCTTGCTTTCTTCTGGTGAAGGGGACCAACCTCAAATTCCCATCATTATTGTTGTATGCACTGGTAAACTTGTATCTCTGGTCTGGTTAAAGGGTAGAAAATCCTGTGGGAAATTTCGTCTTGGAATTGGAAGACTCCTCCAAACTAACTCCAAATATCCTGCGTCTTGGCTTCTTGTTCGTCGTTATTTCCGCACGCAGATCAGAACTTTCTTTTCTTGAGATAAACTTCAATTTTCTCCACTCAAACCCAAACCCATTGTAAAGTACAGTACGAGGTTGTATTGCGCTTGAAGACATAGCTTTGCGCTGTTTGCATATGTCGACTGCCACTGCTACCGTCTCGAGAGATTCTTCTTCCTCTTCCTACTTTCTTTGTTCCTGGTTAAATGATTGGCTTTGTGTCCTTATTTAAAATGTCAAAGGAGAAAGAGCGAGAAAACGAAGACAACATCGCCGACAATGCCTGCCTGCCGCCAAAGTGAAAGAGCCCTTTGACAAAAGAAAAGATGAGCACACAAAAAGACACAAATACAAAATCAATCAGGTTCATGTCACGAGGAGGATTTATCCAATTTTATAACAATGCAGGCGTAAATCCGCGCCGCGTGCACTTCAGAGTTCAGAATGCGAATCGGGAACCGTGTTTTGGTGTTTTGTTGAAGGTGCCGAGCAGAGGGCGCGTGCTCATAAGCAGGAAAGGGCGCTGTAGTGTTTATATAAGATTGGACACAGATAATTATGTAAATGACTGACCCCAAGCAGCGTCCGCGCCTTCCGAGCCGCGCCATGGCCTGCATTGCATTTCACGGTAATGAGATAAGTGCAGGAGCGCCGCCTGGCTGACACGTGCCCGCTGCAGGAACGATAAAACGGATGAATGAAGAATGCATCCTACAGCACGACGCACGAGTCCCGGATCTGTTATTATTTTGTAGCATTTATGTCATTAATATTGCATAAGCGATTCTCATTCTCGTCTCGCGTCCGTACGCGTGTGTATGAATTCTTGCGTTTATTCGGGGCGCCCGCGATAGGCTTCGTGCCGGAAACATAAACCCATACACTTGTAAATCGACCGGTGCCGGTGCTTCTTATCCATCTGCCCAGCGTGTCTTCCTCCTCCGCGTTTCAATTTGAGACATTTTTGATCGAAATGGGTTTCCTTTGCCGTTTATTCCAGGCAAAACGGAGAAAAACCGAATTTGGCGGGTGTTATTAATTAATGTTTACTGAAATACTCAACACCTTTGACTAAAATGTAAAAGTATGCTTCAATACCAACACATTTAAAGATTGGTAAGGGGTCTTTTGTTGCAAGCAAAAGCTGATACTAAATACTGATATCGTTCAGGCCCAAAAATAAGTTTGATGAAGTTTTCCATCTTGCTCTTTTTATTATTGTTAGTGGCAGTTGTTTCATGATTGCACTATTGCACGATACTGAATGTAAAGTCCTATTGCACAATGTCAAGATTTAGTCTTCGATGTTCACACAATTGGAGACAGTACTCGAATTAAACTTTTATCATCCAGTTTTCTTGGTGCCTCCTCAATAATTTCCCACGTACACAAATAGTAAGGTCAGCAGTCATTTTCATTGCCACGATGGTCCAGCGTTTGTAGCCTCTAACGAGAACAAGAAGGATAATTCCAGCATTCAGTATCTGCACAACGACAACACAGCGCCTTGGCATGCATAGTGAGACCGATCCTCCAGAGATTTAACAAGAAAGTACACACTCAACTCAATTTACTGTATATCTGTACCAGAGCTCCAGCGGCTTGTAATGGTATTTCTCTTTTCTCGTTCACCCCTCTGCTACCAAGCACTTTCTTTTCTCCACCCCCAAACGTGTGTGCGATGTGCGATTTAACCAGCAGCCAACTTAATTTCATTTAATAAAGCGTGCTGATGCCGAGCTGCATTGTGTAAAGCAGGCCATAATTACATGGGACATGATACGGTCGGTCATGTAAATATGCACATGGTCATAAAGATAACATTAAACCAAACCCACGACTGCGGTTTAGCTTTATTTTTATAGCCGTGAATAAAGCAAAGCCACAAAGAGCCCGTAAACGTAAACAGCGAAGCAACCGATTCCAGTTTATTGCACACATAACAATTTCTGGCGTGATGTTGCGAGTCGCTTGGTTGATTGGGCGTTTCTGTCCTATTGTGTTGTTCATTTAATTCCAGGCCGCAAAATGATGTGAATACGACCAGACTCCGACTACGATCATGATCATGGTCGCGATAATGATAATGAAGTGAGAGCCGAGTCGAGTCCATCAAGGAAAGGCAAGCCAAGGCATCAAACAGACGGTTTGATAACTTGTTTTGTAGTTTGTAAACTAAAACTCGCTACTCGCAAGTTCCAGAACGAAAGGCAATGCATCACGAGCAGAAAGTTCAGAAGAGCACCATAGATTTGTTCGGTTGAAGTGAGTGGCAAGATTGGGAGTCTAGATTGCATGAACTGAAGTGTATTATTGTTGGGTATTTGGTTGGATGCTGGAAGAGTAAACTAATCACGACGTGTTAATTAGGAATGGGAGCCAGCACACTCCCAAGAGTCCTATCTCTCTTCCGAAAGTCATTTTCTCTATTTCCTGCAAGCTTTCTCTCAATTTTCCGGCAGCTTTCAGATGGTTGGTGGAGTTTTGTTTCACGCGCTGCTCAATTTTTGTTTTCGGTCGGTCGACGGAAGGAAAAGCTGTCAAATTCTGTAAGTTCTGCTGCAGAATATAGATTTTGGCTTGAAACCTGCAAGAAATTCTTACAGTTTGCTCAAGAATGGACCTCACACTAAAATGGCACAATGAATATGAAGATTAAATTAGAGAAAAGTAAAATGATCCCTCGAAATGAGTTTCAAGTTCATAATTTGTCCGGAGACTCGAAGAAGGCAGACAGGCATGACGAGGGTCGGTCGACACTTGATTAAAATTCCTTTGAGACCGTCTTCTTTCACTTTATTCTTCTGCCTGCTAAGCTCATAACCATAATATCAGTATTTATTTACTTTTCCATAATCCGACTGCTGCCTATGCCTAATTTATTTCACTTTCTTCTGGTACAGGACAGCAGATTGACTGGCTGGAACTTTTCGCCAAGGAATTTGCATATTGCTTATTTTTGGTCCATGACTTGGTCGCTCGAATGGAGTTTGAGTTCTTAATTAAAGTCAAGATCCAATTTGGGCAATTTTAATTCAGTTTTGACTCTGGAAGCTAATTAACATCTGCCACAAGATTGCGTACGTAATTTTTCTCTGGAAACTTAATTTTTGTGGTTGGCTAGATTATTCAAGCCAGCCATTTTTACATTTTCATTTCTCTCGTGGTTTCACGCTACGCTGATGAACTCTGCTCTGCAACTCTGCACTGCTGAATTCAGGATGAATTAAGCCATCAGATCCGCCAGCCATCCACACCCGCACTCTGCTGCATCGCTGCAACGAATAAAAAAGAACCAGAATTCCGGAACCAGAAAAATTAAATGAGTTTACATTGGAGCGCCCGCGTCGTGTACGGAATATTTACCCACGCAGGCAGTCAGGAAAAAATCTTTCTCCACATTGTTCACATTCCGCATTGTTCTCTCATTCATCGGAGTTTCGTGACTAACGAGAATTCGCATCTCGCGTGGAGAGAACATCATCTTCATCCCCGGGGATGGATTTATCTCCGAAATTTTCAGCTTCTCTTCGACTTGCTTTTACTTGCTTTTCTCTCCACGTTCGCGTTCGCCGTGTGATTGTGATTATATTTTTCCGGTCTTCAGTTCAGTAAATAACGAGACAAGGACTTCAACTTCTCATTTTTGACTTGGGATCAGTTCACATTCACTTTTTCTTTCCAGACACGAATTTGTATCAATTTAGGCCGAGAATCGATTGGTCGACGCTGGTGCAGCACTGTAAAAGAAATCAAACATGAATTATTTTGTAAGTGCACGCAGTAAAAGCCAAAAGTAGGAAAGAAAGTAAAGATCAAGTCGTAAAACGTAAACGAGTAGACGATCGTCTTTCACTCATTATTGCGTCCATAAAATCGGTAGTAAGAAATCTATTTCGGTTGTTCGAGCCGTGCTTACGACATTTTTTACTGAAACTACGAATTTTAGAGCCCCAGTCGGCTGGAAGGGTGGCTCTAGCTCCTGATATATTAAATTATATTCGAACCACTTATTACAAGACAGGCAGGAGAAGAAAAGTCAAAAATCTTCCGAATTTACATTCTAATGCTTGACAATGCATTAGACTATGCGATGGAACATAGCGAGCGCGGTACAAAAATGCGGAATTGAGCCACAGTCGCCAAGAAGCAAGAATAAGAATTGTAATTCAGCAGAGAAGACGACGCGATCACGAATAATTTGCATTGCAAATCATTTTTCTGCTCTCGCCTCTCGCGCTGCGCTGCTTCCTTCCTCTTTCATGCATAGGAAAAGATTTTGTATTCAAATTCGTGAAGATCAGATCGTAGTTCGTAGACAAAATGCATATGAGCCTTGAGCATGCATGTAGAAAATGTTATTTAGAATGGGGACTTGAATTTAAATGCATTATGCTTGATTTTGCTGAAGAAGGGATGAATAAGCTCAAGTCGAATTCAAACCTAATCTGGGCATGGAGTTTAGTAGCCTTGACATAACTCCTTATTTTGTACATATTTTAGGGACATTTCTGAAAATTATTCAGCGGAATCTGCACAAAAGCTACCTTGCCCTGCCGTGCCCTGCTTTTAATTATGTGAATTTGATATCTACGTGTTGCATTGCGTTGCATTGTGACAAAGTAATTAAAACGTGTTAATTACTCGCTTGGAGCAGCTTCGAGTTTGCGTTTAATGAAATTGAGATGATGATGATGAAATTTGGTTCGGGTCGAGTTTGAATTTGAGATTGTGGAAGAGCGCGACAGTAATTTTGTAGTGTGCACTTGATTAAAGTGAAAGTCAACTCTACTCGACTCTGGACTAGAATCCGAGTCACAGTCACAGAATGCGTGCAGACTGGCTCTGCTTTGCCTTTGCGAGACAAAAACAAGCCATTAGCCAAGCCAAGTCAGTGCATGCCAGCCTGTATATGTAATATTTATGGCTGCGGCAAAAGAGGAAATTAGATGAGATGAGGTACGATGTTTCCAATCTGACAAATTTATCGGGACTGCTCCGCTGTCGCTCTGGCTCATCAGTCCATCGGGATTTGTATCTACAAATAACTGCTTCTTGTCTCAAGCAGCAAGCAGACTAAGCATGGTTTGTAGTCATCTATTCAGGTTTTGGTTGACTCGTGGCCATTGCAAAAACAAAACATGTGCAAAACAACAAGTAACAAGCACGTGGCTGGCTTATCTCGTTTCATTTTAATTCCATTTCATTAGAATTCATTCCGTTTCCAGTTTCATTTCCAGTCTGAAGCATCGAGACAAAGACGAACATTCATCATTGTTAAAAGCCATTGAGAACATCGCAACATCGCGTTAATATCTCCATGCACCTTTTAGATTGTTCCATTGTTGTAGACGAGTTAGCCGATGGGTGCCCATGGGTAACCGACTTTTGGGAATTTTTTCAAGAAATTCCAATGCAAATTGACAGTGTCTTAGTAAGAAGCCCTGGGTTATGAATTGCGTTGCTCTTCCTTTCCAACGAACGAACATATGCTTATGCGAATTTGTCGTGGATCGTCAGTCAAGACAAGAAGCTGCCGCCGCCATGCCAGGCCACGCCACGTCCACGTCCTGCGTTGGCCGTGGTACGGGCACGGCACACTGCATTTTTTAAACGTAATTTGACACTTTACGAGACCCTTTCAATTCTCCCGAGAAATTCGAACGTGTATCCTTTCGCAGAAGAAAAATGTACAAAACTTGGCGTACTGACATTTTACTCTCGCGTTATTACCTACACAAGAACGGGTGCGCCCGTGGAGAAAAATGTCGTTGCATTACTTTCTCGACTTTCTCCTTATTATGACATTTATTTACAAAAATTGATCCGAGAACAGGCAGAAGGCAGAGACCTGGCAGTTCCTGGATATGTCATTTGTTCGACGCTGTGACGCGATGTCGACGTAGCCAAGCGCGAGATACAAGATATAAATTATGGCAATCAGGGTTACATATTACGTACGACTACGAGCAAGCGAGCCAAGTTTCTCATTTCATCATTGCCGTTGCCATCGCCATTTTCATTGCTACCTCCCGTGCAATAGCAGCAATTGAATTGAATGTCTCCCATTACATTACACGGCAATTGCGCTTTCGCCCTGACCGGCCGTGCTTCAGGCTCAGTTTCAATAAATAAAAGAGTAAATAGCAAAGCAATAGCATTATCTTTTATTGTGCGCATGCAAATACGAATACGAGCGAGGAATTGAATTCAATTGCGGTGCAATTCAAAAGAACGAATGCGAATGTGAACGACGACGACGACGACGACAAGTCGCAGTCATAATTCACAAGGCTGAGCGACCTGATTAAAAATAATTCCGCTTCAACGCGCCGCGGTGCGCATTGTACCTGAGTAGATTTGCTAAGCAACTTATGGGATGGAATTGGATTCAGAAAATTTTGAGCCAAGTTAGAGCAGCCAAAGGCAAAAGCGACAACGAAAACGAAAGTGAAAGCTAAAGCTGTAAAAGCGAGGCAGAGTTCATAAAATATTTGAGGATTTGCTATCTGCTTGTATCCGCGAGAAACACTTCCAAATGCGAAATGGCAGCAGCGGTAGGCGGAATAGTGAACGTGAATAATAGAATATTTCGTATATTATTGTTTGCTTGCATGAAAAATTCCAAACATACTTTGCATAAAGCCGGCCGTGTTTGTATTTTTTATCTCGTGTCTCGTGCCAAAGGAAAACAATCAACTCGGACGGAATGCTGCGTTTTTACATCCGAATTCGGTTAATTTTTGATGAAGTTCATCCCTGCAACTGCCAAGCAGCCAGCCGTGTGGGCCGTGAGTCGTGAATCTTTTGTTGTTGGGCCACAAAAGTAACAAGCCTTTTGTCGTTTCCATCTCAATTTCAGCTATTGTACTGTGTTTTAAAGACCCCAGAAGATGCTGAACTTCTGAACGCCAAACCGGATAAATCCATGCAGTCGCGAAGCTAAATGCGCTCGGAAGTTGATTAAAAAGTCATAAGCCGTATGAATTGGTCCGTTTTGGAGAAAGCTGAGAGAAAGCGAGCGAATTTGTATTCAGCGAGCATATTTCATTTTGTTGAAGACTAATTTGTTCATCATTATTCATTACGCCATGCCATTGCCACGGCCGACCAGACCAAGTACATGGATCTTGTGTGTCGGAGGTCGACAACCGGCCAATCCAAAGCAATGCAGCACAACACAGCGCAGGCAAACCCCGAAACGAAGTTGGACTCGAAGCATCAGGCTCGGAAAAACTTAGTTTTCAAAATTTCTCAGGGGACTGTCCTTTTTGTTTTTGAAAAATGGTCTGTCGCTTTACACGTCGAGTCAGAAAACTCCGGATTCCAATAAAAAAACATCAGGCAGTGATCCCGGCGCCCGAACCCGGACCAAATGGACCAGTGCAGCGCGCGGTGGAAACATTTACGTGTTACGTCGCATGGCGTGACTTGGCTTAGGAAAAGAGTGGAAATGATTCGGGTACAAAAATACAAAACTACCAAAATCTCAAAACAAGAGAAATCTATCAAAACCTCTTGATCCATTACTTATGGTGGCGTGGCGTGGCGTGGCGCAGCCGGAATGAACAAGGAAATAAATTCCCAAATGACCAGACAAGTCCAAGAATTTCGAATGCCGAATTTCGACCACCGAATACCGAATTTGTTGGTGCTTTGTAAAACTAATGCATCATCCGTCGGACCAAATCAATTTGTTTACGAAGCGCTTGACCCTCGTAATGCATTTTACGTAGATTCAAATTCAATCTACGCCACGGAAAGCCAGCATAAAAGAAGGGTCAGTAGAAAGTAGAATGAAAATGAAGAAATGTGCAGAGAAATGAAGCATCATGAATATTTTCTCAGCCCATTTCGTCCCGTCGCATCTCAATCCATACGTTTTTTGTTTCACGTGATTTATTGCCTGACTGAAGCACAGAACGCACGCCATTTGCTAGTCATGACTTGGGAATTGTCGTTCCGTCTTACGTGACGAAAATTATTACTTTCTACAGTCTTTCTCCAGCATCACGTCTTTCTTGCCGTTTGCTACGTTTACAAGGCAGTAAATTTTTTTGGATGGCTTTTGTTATTCTTTCGGATCATTTGAAGAGACTTCGTGCGAGCAGCGAAGGAGCGCACGAGTCTTAAGTACACATTGTATTAAGTTAAGTACACCGTAACAGTAATATTTTAGTGTCAATGCAGTTTACTTAATGTTCGGCATTTACATTTACGTCGTCGTCATTGTCATTGCTGCCTCCTTTGCATAATGAGCTTCGAGCGAGCATCGATTGAGATTCTTTCCAGTAGAAGAATTGGAAAGAGAAAATGAGATCCACGTATGCGTGCGATCGTGACCATGGATTCAAGATCAGGAAAATCATTTTCACTTCCTTTCCCTTGCGTCTACAACTGCACGGCTACGCTAAGATAAGATTATATTTCATCTCGCAGCGTGGAAGAGTCGAGTCCATTAATCCCACCGAATATTTTGACAGCGGCAATAAATCGGGACGCCCGTGCGTTCACGAAGAAGGGTAGGGCAAGGCAAGGCGTTCCAGACGCCAAGCCAAGCAACACTGCCTTCCTGATTTGTACCCTGACGCTGCCCCCTGCCGCTGCACTTTGCTTCCAGTATTTTTCTCCAGGACGAAGATGAACACGGAATTCTCGGATGAGAAATGGATGCACCGGGTTAATTTTCATTTGTAGTAGCGACAGAAAATAATGGATAGACCTACGCCTGGGTTAGCTGTGGAGGAATTCTGTAATCTTGGCTGCAACTTGTTTTTTCTGTAAATATATTTTTCTTCCCATATTAAACTCTGCTCCAGCAGCAGCAGAAAAGAAAAGGAAAGAAGAATAATGGCGATGTCAAACGTGTAAGTGTAAAGTAAAAATTACTTCATCCACTTTCTTTGCTGCTGCCCATAAATTATTTTTCCGTTTTAATTTAATTATTTTAATTCTTGGCGCGGGTCCGGCAACAAACCTCGACTCGCACATTAATTTCCATTGCATGTGACTTGCATTGCTCAGGGCAAAAGTCAAAAGTCGAGAGTAAAGGTACGATCAACTTGTATTCGAGATTTCAGGTTGTTAAAGTTGTTAACATTTACAAGAATCTCTTACAAGGATGAGTTACAAGAAGTATGTTCACCCTTCACAAAATCCAGCTTAGCGTAGAAACTTTTTTTTGTCGTGGCACTGCGTTGCAGGATTGCAGGATTTCTCGTTACAAATCCGATTTCTTACACGTCAAGTACAAAACTTTTCTCATAATGCACAATGCTGTACGCAAAACGTAAGCACAAGCGCTTTTTCATTTTCTTACGCGCACGCATGCTGCAAAAGCACCCGATTAAGAAAGTGCAAACTGCAAAGGAAAATGAATTTCCCAACGGAATTTTTAGCTGGTGCCCAGATTTTGATTCTTTTTGTTCGTGTGAGTTGTGATCAAGCAATTTTATTGTTTTACGACTTTTTTTAAGTCTTACGTGAACGCAGTTGCACCTTTTAATCTTGTTTGTCTTTTTTCGATAGTTCTCTAACTTATTAAACGGTGTTTGAACTTAAAGAAAATATTTCACATCGAAATAAACCTTTTTGGCTTTCTTCGTCCAAAACCAACAAAAAAACACGAGCTAATCCTATTCGAGCCACTTTCCAAAATTTCTGACGCCAAAATTGATACTTCCTGGACGCCATATCAAATTCCATGCCCGTCGAACCCTTTCTCCAACCAATTAAGGCCCGGAGCTACTTTCTTCGTCAGTGAACCACGAAGAAAGGGTAAATCCACAGCCGTAAATGGTAAATGAAGGGGATGAACGAAATACGAGACGCGAGACAATGAGAACAGGACAGGAGAGAATCAAAAATAGAGTCATCCATCCATTTCTTCACGATAATAAGAATTGAGAGGAATGGCAATACAATATTGTATTAAAACCATATAATGGGTCAGGGCATGGCGTGATAATAATGATACTGCTCGTAGAGACTCCAAATTCTCCAAATTGCACCACTGAACCGTAGCGCGCCGCGTCGCGCGCGTAACACAAGCTCGAGCTCGAGAAAGGGTGAAGAATCCAACTAGCAGTAGCAGCAAGTAGCAAGTTGGGAGGATGAAACTGAAACTGAGACACCACTCGACTCGACGCGGGTTAAAAAACACCGCGAGAGAAGAGAAAAAAGTTAAAATTATTGCAAGTGTCACCGACACCGCGCTCACGCCGGAGTCAAGTCACCGAGTGAATGGAATTTTCTATTTTCGCCCCTCGGGACACCCTCGAAAAAATATCTACCCGACTTTGGCTCTTCGGTTTGGTCGCGAATTTTCCTGCACAGAACTCGATTCGATTTCTATTTCTACAATTTATTGTCACGTACGCGAAATACAAAAATACAATTTCTAGCGCACATTTTTAATACAGATGTTCAATTTTGGTGGCCCGACGCATATTTCATGTAGGAACTGAAAATGCCGGCTGCTCGGCGGCTTTGTCTTTGACAATCGGCAAGATAAAAGAATAATGAAGTGTGCGGAACGGAAAATGATAGATATTGTCGTGATCGGTGATAGCGAGTGAAATGAGCGCATAACACAAGCAACAGCAAAACCAAAAGCGCTCGTGTGAGCATCCGGCTCAAGTTTTAAAGAAATCTGCTGTCTGTGGTTCGTCCCCAGGGAGGTGCCCTTTCTTGGCCGCTCCAGTCTCCTCCTCTCACTTCCCGTTCCTTTCCAGGTCTGTCTGCTGCCGGCTCAGTACAAATTCGTGTAAGTCAACTAATTCGCAACCAGCAAGTAACAAATTTACAAATCTTCCACTCCACTAATTCACCATTCACAATTCACAGTTCACAAATCCTAATCAGCTCAGCAGCTCCCGTGGTGTCAAATTCATAATTAATCAGATCATTCCTCAAAATAATCTCTGCGTACGTACGCATATTGCGTATGCACTTGTAAGTAAACATCTGCTGACTTGTAGTTCATGAATTAAAAGTGTTTGTGTTGGGGATCGCACAAAGCAATGCAAAGCAAAGCAGTAAAGTAAAAAGGCAAGCAATGCCAGCTAACAATGAACAATGCAAAGCTCAGTGAAGTGAGCCTTTTAATTCAATTTCAAATTGATTTTAAATCTGCTGCACTGCTCTGGACGAACGTAAGCCAAGCCAAGCCAGCCAAGCTTCGTTTCGACGGGGTGCAAGGCGAAGGGATGATGTATTGGCTTGCCCCGCACGCATTGAACACTGCACGGGACATAAATCTGCTGCGCCACGACCACGACAAGAGACGAGAGGACACATGCTTTGACTTATCCTTTAAGAGTTTAAATCTGTTTGTGCCCAGCACTGTACTGCACTGGCCTGGCTGACATGATCCCTTTATCTCCATTGTTATTCCGCATTTTGTCACAATCGAGGCATGAAATCCTTTAAATAACGCCCCATTAAACTAAAACCTTCCACGCACGCATGCATGTATGCTGGAATAACAATTAGGGGATGACGATGACTCGACGATGCGACGACGGTCTTTTGATGGACGGACGGACGGAAACAGAATGTCATAACACAGGCGCATGACGCGGCGCATCTTTCTCATTCCAGGTTCTTCCAGCCCAGCGCCCTACATTTTTAATGCGGATGGCCATCCCAAATTGAATTTGTCCAGCCAATATTTATTTATAAGCCTAAATTAAGAAAAAGTGGCCGAGCGTGAAGGCCGACTGTGTGACGTGACGGAAGAAGATAAGATTTAGACTTTTGCTGGTGCTGGCGATCTTTTGGGGATGAAATGATGAAGAAAGATGAAGTCTCATCAAATTACTGCATGTGCGAGCACCGTCACCGTGCTTGATTCTTGATGCTTACATCATATTCTTGTGCTTGCTGTGCACTTGTTTCGAGCGACGCTCGTAACCGTAACTTGTAATCCGAACTTGTTGTTTTATCGACTCCGTGCCGAATGTCGAATTTACGGCTGGCGCGAGTGCGAGGCAGGGAACTAAAATAATCAAGAGCTAAATAAATGATGAGCCACTAAGAGAGAGAATGGGAGGATAATAAAAACGCAAACGCAAAAGAGCTTTCTTCTCGGAGGACGAGCGCAAGCGCGTAAGCGAAAAGTTGCAGCAGCAGAACAAAAACAATCCACTTTCCACTTTCCACTTGCATTCGGAATAAAAATATGTTCCAACATGCGAGAGCCCTTTACATATGTGATCTCTGTTTATCTTTTGTACCCGTCCGTTTCATTCTGTTCGTGCTCGTCCCCATTTGACCAGCATAAATAATGCAGACTAAGCCCTTATGTCATCTCTTCCAGCCAAGCCAGGCAGCCAGCGGAACAAAAGAACCTGTACTCGTCTCGCATCTCATCAATCTTAAATCTGCAACTTGCAACTTGCAACTTGTGTTTCATGCAATTGCATTAGTAAATATATGAACCATGGGCCCAATCCGAGTTTCAAAGAGTTCATTCATTCATTCTCTTGTTCTGCCTGCCCGATCTTAAAAATTGGCCCATCGGCAATTAAGAATTGAATATTTCATGTGCTCGCTAAGTGCAGGCCGACTTGCGAGGGTAACAAGTTCAATTTACTTATTTTACGAGTAGACTGCACTGCGATTGGATTGCATAATACATCATTATCATTACGCATCTGGGCCCGAGCCCATTCTTGCCCCAATTGAGTATCATTGTCACTTGATTGAATGGATGTCATGTCATTAATTTATCCATAAAACCTAAAAAGAGCATCGGGCCTTTTTAGCAGTGCAGTGTGGACGCGGATGCGGAGCCGCTTTTCGCTTTTCGCTCTGCACCCTCGACATGCACAAAAGAACAGAACAAGTGGCAGGCTGCCCAATTAACATTATTTCCACCAGCGCACCGAGAAATCAAGTTATTATTCTGCCCTGCCACAATTCAATTTATTGAGGGACTCTTTTATAGTGTCAGGGCGCAGAATGCTTTAGCTTGACTGGACTGTGACTGGATCGGCTTTTTCACTTAGCGGGCTGACATTTTCTGTCTCTACTTCTGCATTAACCAGCTTTCATCCCTCCTCAGTCAGTCAATCAGCTGTATGCTCTTCGTTATAATCAACGGCAAACTCCAGACTCGGGAAACATAAAATGACGAAAGGTCTTCGAACACATCAGACAAGTTTAACCAAACAAACCTGTTTTGCACTTGCATGATTTTGCTACGATTTTTCACTTTTGTCAACGACCTCTTCTCTCAAAGAAAGTGTACAGCACGAAAAGCTTCACTGGTAAAGAACAATAATTGGACATTGGAAACTGGCACTAGCTTTGACATTGGCTTGGCATTAACAGTTATAGAATTACGTAATATCTTAGCCTACTTTGTACTTGTATTTGTACATCAATCGTGCATGAATAAAACTAAAACCAATGCGAATCTCGTTAATATTAACAACCCCAAAGCAGCAAGTGAGCAAGTTGCAAGTTGCATTCAAGTTTATCTTTTTTATCTTCGGAACGCAGTGTAGGCCCAATCCAATTGCAACGCATTCAATTACTGTGGATAAAGTTGTCCTCTGGTAAATGAAAATTGAGCCGAATTGCCATTGCTGCTATTCCGATTGCATTGCGTGGCGGGTCCCAAGACACTCTGAAATTGGAGCCGTGAGCCTCCGCCGCCGTGCGCTCGCGTACTTGAACGACAACGGGACGCGTCATCACTCGCGGTTCAACGAATATTTTATTAGATCATCATTACCATTCACTGTCACAGCAGTCACAAGATTCTAAATTCGGATACGATCTCGATCTCAGGCTCGAGCGTGTGAAGAAAAAACTGGCGCAGTGCAGTGCTTTTGCATGTTATAATGTTCATGTCGCTCGTTTGTTTATGCACAAGCACGAGTACGAGCACGAGTGACGATTCGCCACTTGCGTCTCGTGCCCATGTTAAAAAATTGGAGCAGTATCGTTTTTTAGCGTGCGAGTGATGAATGAGAGCACGGAAGGATGGGTAAACCAAGGCACGTGTCTGTCAACCCCGTGCCGTGCCGTCCCCGTGTCTGTCTCGTCCCGATTGCATTGCACTTGCACCTTAATTTCACGCTCCAGCTAATGAAGGACCCTGCCGCGCGCACTTTACCCTTGTGTGCTTGGCCCTGCGATGTGCACCCTCGGCTCGTGCGCACTGTGTATAGTATTTGCAGTTTAGCTATCTGATAATGAATCCGGAGGACAAACAAACATGCACACGCCTCAAGTACAACAAAGACTAGGCGCGGAGTGGCTGTTGGGTAGCCTTTCAAGTCGGCGAACGATCACGACACGCACGAAATACTGGAAATTAGACGCACGGCTTACACGGAGTGAATTTCAACTCGGCTTGGACGTAAAACGTGCAAAATGTGGAATGCAGGGTGCAAAATGCGAATTCAAAGGTTTAATAACCCGTTTTCCAATTCTCAAACGAGATAATTGAATAGTTCAGCCCGTCCAATTCCTTTCAAACTTCCAACTCCAACCCTCTCAGCGGTAGGGAAGATAAGCGAAGGCTAATTTATTGAGCTCACAATTCAAGAAAAGATGGCCTGAAGAAACCTTGAATACACATCTTGTAGCATTTCTCTTTTACAAAGTCTCAACGACGTCTCATACGCGTACGCATTAAAGACTGGGCTTGACTTGAACGTTAAGGGTTGAGACGCGACATTTTGAATCAGACTTTATGACACCACAACTTTTACTTATCCCGTTCCGTGCCTGGTTCGCTCCGATCGTTGCTGTAGTCGTCAGCATTATTAAACTTGATGTTCACATTGAGATTTTTTCCAGGAAAACTTTCACTTAACACTTCGACTTGAGCTGGATGAATGGAAATTAAGTTTGAAAAGAAAAATCAGAATTTATTTTTATGCCGCGCCGGGCCCATTTTCTGCATGAAAATGCTCAGAAACAAGAAAATGCACTTCGGGAGGCCCGCCTCGACTGAAAAAGGCAATGACAATGGCAATAAAATGACTCGCAGTTCGCGAGAAATGAATTTATTGGAATTTGGAAAGATTTCTCACACTTCCAGAGTCATTCAAGCGTAAAAGCATGGTGAAATGACGATTCAGAGTGGAAGATCGTGTTCGCTTGTCCGGCGTTGATGAATTGGTGGTCAAGGAATAATTTCGAGTCGATTTGGAAGAATTTTCAACGAATCTGTACTGCAGAGGGTTGAATTCATCGAAACACATTAAACTTTTCACCTGACTTGATTGATCGAACGCGTGAGCGATTTTGCTTGCCCCGCATTTCTATTTACATACTCGCAGCTAATTCATCTTTCGAGCGTGAGTACAGCCTTCACATTATCCTCATCCATTCTGATTCATATTTCAAATGAATACTGCTTTCGATAAGCATCGGGCCCGTTCATATTCATATTTGTAATCATTCGCGTCTCGTCATCTCATCAGGGACGCATTTATTTATCATTCGAATCATTTTTCATACTCATCTCGAAGAATTCCCGGAGGAGACGCTCAGAATTCAGAAAAAGTAAGCCACGGATGGATTTTTTCGCTGTGTCCTGTGCGCTTTTTGAAGAGGTTAGAATTACATGAATTAGCTTTGCTGCTAGTACGACTCGGCGCTGCTGAAGAGGGCTAAAATATTCATTTTGACTTGCAACTTGCTCGTGGCTGCAATCGCATTCCCGTTAATATCCCCGTGACGGGCGACGCGGAAGCCGAAACCCTTCACATTTATTTCCATTAGCACTCTGCATCCGATCTTGATCCGCATGAAACTGATTGACGTCTCTACCCGGAATGCAGACCACAATACACACCTTTCTTGCAATTGTTGTATGTGAAGAGATTCCCGATGTTATTAACGACTTTGGCGCGTGATACGCATAGAAAGCAAGCTTTGCTGCAAAGATTTGTACGGCTAAAAATCTGTCGGAGCAAGTGAAATGGCAATCAAATGGTCAATTGCAGAGAATAATCAATCAAAGAAAGAAACGCCGTAATAAGAATTTCATTTCAGTTTTCAAATCTGACCATTAAAAGTGCAGTTAGCCGAGAAACCTCTTGAAACCTGAAACATACCTTCATTATCCCATTAACTCTTTTTTCTGAGCTGCTATCCTCTCGTAAACGAAGGGTAAATAAGGAGGGCGTGGATAATTTCAGGTAAAATATCAGAAAAATGAAGGAGCAACCTTTTGACGTGTCAATTTTCATCGCTGGCTTCTCGTTTTCTGTTTTTGTATAACAGTGTTGTATTTAGCACTCGATTGACTGCAATGCAAAGTGAACACAAATTCCTTGAATTCTTCAAAGCTGTCTGTCAACTTTCCGTGCCGTGCCACCACGAAGACGAATCAATTACACACGTGTCACTAAACAGTAAATTATTGCCTGGTGGATAAATATTGTGACAATGCGAGTAAGTGATTAATATTCAGCGTCTATTTTCAGGAATTCTCGTCTTGTTTCGACTTTGGAACGTTGGGCAAAAAATTCTTAGGAGTGCAAGACGCTTGACGCCTTCTGCCCTCACGAAATCCTTCGGGGCAAGCCAAGATTCTTGAAGAAAGCTGCTCGAATGTTCGTGCTCTATTTCTTAGCAAAAGGGTTGGCCTGGCCTAGCCTGGCCTGGTTCACATCGCATTAAGACAATGCCACAATGCACGGCACACGATTCGTGGTCGTGGTTAAGATTTCAGTGTAACAGAGCAGTGCTGATAAGGAAGCGTAAGGTGGATTCGATAAGGGGCCAAGGGAAATACAAGGAAAGAATGCGGACTTGACTTGGCGTGGTTCCAGTTGCAGATTTCGATCCGCCGCATTGGGCCGTCTCAAGAAATCGGTTCCACTTGTACGCGACGAGCTCCAACAACCCCGTCAAGCTGCCTCCTGCGTGCTCCGTGCGCTTAGATTGTGAGAAGGTTGGCTAAAAGGGGGCATTGAAGGCTGGGCTTCGGAGTTCTTGGCTGCTGCTTTCCAATTCCACTGCTTCTGTTTCTGTGTAATGCAATGCTTGGCAAGGCAGGCGAAATGAAACGCGTAGCCTTCTGTCGTGTCCATGAAATAACTAAACCGAGAAACCCCAAGCGAGATTTTCGCTCAGTGTTTTTTCCTTCAGTCACCAGAGAGAATAAAACCCTACAGGGACTCTCCTATGAAAATTTCACCACATAATACTCACACGCCGTTGCTTGCCGTTCCCGTACCGTTTGGCACTGTTGGCACGAAAGTCTCTTTTCATCACAACAACTTATATACCATAAAATCCCAAGGTGGTCGACTCAAACCATCAATGCTCCCATTGCCATCAACGCCAACTCCAACGCCAGCCAGCCAAGACAAAGAATTCCTTTCTTTCTGCCTCAGTTTTTAAATCTTATTAACTTCAAATATTCAAGTGTACCGTTTTGTCAAGTGTGAAATGCGAATTGCGAATTTAGGAATTCAGCTCAGTAAAAATGCAGGGACACAAAGGACAATACATAATTTAACCTGGGAAAGCTTGGCCTGGTAGTGCCCGTGCTCGTGTTCTCATTACAGATTAAAATATGTATTCAAGAAAGTTCTGTTTCTGACTGAACCGCGTGAGCCTGATCTACACCGAGTTTGAGACTTAATTAGTCCCAGGCCACAGCTCACACTAAAGAGAATTGTGCCCAGCACAGTTGAAAAGTTGAACAGTGATCATCAAAAATACGTCAACGTACAAAGTGTGTTCATTTTTCAGCTCGTTCATAAAATACTCTAGTGTGGTTAATATTTCAAGACAGAAACTTACCCGAATACAGTAACTGGAGTGTCCGTGGGGCAAATTGATACAAGGACGCCAGCAATACACGGAAATTGAACTCAGAAACTCATAGAAAACTGAAACGTGGCACAAAAACGTAGAATTGACTGGAAAGTTGTTTAAAGACGCACTTTTGTGAATGTGATTTGGGAAAAGTGAGACTTTGAACACACACGTAAGCACCAAACACCATCGCTGCAATTTCTTTCAAGACAAGGCACAGAGGTCAAAATGATGATGTTCGGACTGCACCAAGATCACCATCTCGGCCACCACCACCACCACCAGCCCCGTGGGCCCAGCCTGAAGGAAGAGCCGCTCGGCGTCGGCGTCGGTGTCGGCGTCGTCGGCTCGCAACTAGCGTCACGATCCTGGATGCAGCCAACGATTGTCGACCAGTCAAAGTAAGTTTGTTCAGTTTCTCGCCACGCCATGTTTTTTGTATCATCTTTGGGGTAAAATGATACTAAAATCGTGGATTATTGGATTATTATTAAAAAGTTGAGACTTATTTCAGTAAAGAATTGGCAATTAAAGTCAATCCGAGCACTTCCGATCCAAGTAATTAAAAGGCTTAACCAAACTTTTGAAACTTTTGTAAACACCTACAAAAAAGACTTGCAACGCACCAACGAACGAACGGAAAAGAATCGGCGAGGGAGCCGAAAACGGAAGGAAAATAATTAAAGATGAGGCGAGCCTTTCCTTGGCTTGGCTTTACACTAAGCGAAAACGAAAACGAAGATACTAATTTGGGCAGTCTTAAATTTTTATTTAATGGGCAATTTCCTGCTGCAGTTGCCAATGTCGTTAAGTAAATACACGTTTAATTCTCACGCTCCCGTCGCGTCTTCGCTTTGCGCGCGAGGCGAGAAAGGAGAAACTTTCCTTACATGCAGTGAAAAATCCTAGTTGTGCCAAGCCACGTCACTGCCAAATCCGACGATTACGATTACAATGTGCAAGAACGCGGCTCTGGCTCATCGAATGCTTTGAGTGAATGTGAAACGATTGCAAAAAGCCATAGTAGCCAGTCAGCCAGCCAGCAGGAAAAGAGCAGCCAGTCAGCAGCGCGAGCGTTGGCTGGCGCTGGCAGAGACACTCGCAACGCCACGCCACACCAAGCCAAGCCAAGCCAAGCCAAGTCAAGTAAAAGTAATAGAGTCTATCATCTTATGCATTATAATGGGTCTAAATGGGAAAAGAATGCATGCGAAACCCAATTGCCAAACCCAAGATACTAATAACAGACGCGGCATGCCGTCGAGCGTCGAAAGATTCGTTCAGGCTGAGACTCAACTCTGACGAAGACACGGAGAAAGAAAGAAAGTAAATGAGAGAAAGTGTACAAGTATTTTTCATTTCGGCTAAGCACAAGACAAAGACTGGGCTACAATTCTCAATCGACTCATTTTACCCGAGCAGTTAGTTTTTTCTTTTAATGGGGATCAGGGGAATAATTGGCCAAAACATTTCGTGTACAATAACACCACAGCAAATGAACGGAGATGCGAACGAGAAGACAGATTAAATATAAAAGAAGATGAAAAGCAGGCGAAAAGCAAACCAAACCAGCAAAGAGAGAAGATTTTTCATGGACTAATGAATCTTTTCTTTTTAATTCCGGACTGCATTTTCTCTTTTCTTGTTACTCGTTTATACATTGCCTGACTTTAATTACGAATTTCCACGAATCTTGTCAGATGAAATTAAAGAAAAAGAATTTATGTCCTAATTTGAATGGTACGGACACTTACAGTTAATTTCACGAGGGAGCTCTTTTCTAATATATAAATGCTAATCCGTGCACAATTATAAACTTTTGCACCTGTATTTGTATATTTGCTTGTTTTACAGCATTGGGATCAGTCGGGCCCATTTTGAGAAGCAGCCACCGTCAAACCTTCGCAAGTCAAACTTCTTTCACTTTGTCATCGCGCTGTACGATCGAGCTGGACAACCGATCGAGATTGAGCGCACGGTCTTTATCGGATTTATCGAAAAGGATCAAGAAGCGGATGGCCACAAGACGAACAATGGAATTCATTACAGACTTCAGCTGCTCTACGCAAACGGTAAAATTAAAAATGGGCACAATGATAACTTTATTATATTGGCTTGATATCATCATCTTTCTTAATTGATTCAACAGGAATTCGGCAGGAGCAAGACATTTACGTCCGACTCATCGACTCCGTCACGAAACAAGTACGTAAAATAATTCATAATTCTTGTGTCTAAACTCATTAGTCAGGTATATTAGCTAATTAGTTTAGTAATGCAGATATTAATCAATGATTAATGGAAAAGTTGGTAATTAGTGACACGAAACCAATCAAAATTTAGAGAAGTGTCTTCACTGATTTCAATTTATTGACTACATTCTTTGGAAGGTGAGTTAGAATTCCGAAAGAAGTCGTTAAGATATTCAATAGCAATTCGACAAGTGGTTACGTACATTCTAGTTCTGATTCTGCGAAGGAATCTTTGTCCATCAATCGTTCAGTTTATTGAAATAACCGGGCTGACCTGCGAACCCGAACTTTTTCACTGCCACTGAACTTCGGTAACTTCGAATATTGTATTATTTACGTAAGGCATTAACTTCCCTTAATAGTTAATACATTTAGAACCGTGCCACCGCCACCGTCATCGTCACCAATTCTCGTTCAGTCGAATTCATGGAGTCGGGGTTGAGGACGAGAGAAGCTCGAAATCATTGGAAAGGCGCTGGGTTGATGGAGTCAAATAATCTTGTGTGACTGACTGGATTGGTTCCAGATTATATTTATGTAATGGATTATGTTACGGTTATTTATTCCGGTGTAGGGCAAAAGCAGTGGCAGTGGCCATTAATGCAGGAGTAGAAAGAGGAGATGACAGATTTTAAAGATAGTGAATAACAAACTGAAATAGTTTTTGTTGGAATTTATTATTATGGCATGGTATGGCATGGCATGAGGGTTCTTTCGCCTGCGTCACGTATTTTGGTAGCTGTAGCCCAAGGCCGAGACCGAGGTTTTATGAATCATGGATTCTGGTTCTTAGTCTTAGTCATGTGTGTGCGGATCTCATTAACTCATTGCACTGTTTGCTTTTTTAATTTGTAGGCCATAATGTACGAAGGTCAGGACAAGAATCCGGAAATGTGTCGCGTGCTCCTCACACACGAAGTCATGTGCAGTCGATGCTGCGACAAGAAAAGCTGTGGGAATCGGAACGAGACCCCGTCGGATCCGGTCATCATTGACAGGTGAGACCTTCTTAAGTTCTGATCAAAGTAAAGGTTAAAGTTAGGTTTACTGTCTCGGTCATTGAATTCTCATTTAAATTCGTTAATCTTCGCCATTGCCGCATTACGTGTTCGTCGCGCCTTCGGCGTGAAAAATCAGAAGCGTAATGTTGATATTCGCAACAATGGAAGGGCACACGACTCGCATCACGGCGAAAAGCCATATCTCATTGATCTTGTGCATAATTTTGCTTCAAAGCCTGATAAACGATGGAGGGCCGACGCCGCCGCATCCTTCCTTTTGCGTTCGCCTTTCTCCTTTCAATTCGTTTCCATATTTTACTATTTTTCGGTTCTGGTTCTGGTCTTAGGCTTGGGCTCCTTTGTCTTTGTACGTTTTGTTTCTGTACCATGGCCAGGCCATGGTTTAATGGTTCTGCCATTATGTAAATGAGTTGCCTCACGTATGATGTCGGAATTACAACAAAGGGTATATGGCGTCGCCGTACTTCATCGTTCCTCATCGTGCTTCGTGCTCGTCGTCATTCTTTTATAATTTTCCAGTAAATTCTGTTGGAAAATGTAATGGTTTATGTATGCCGAGACAAAAGAGAGTTAGAGAGTCCGTGCTCCATGCTTCCAGTGCTTCGTGGCCCAAGTACGAGTACGGCATATGTGGGAGATAAGAGCTACTGGATTCTGAAACTACTTTCCTTCCCACTGATACAAGTACAACGATGAGAGAAAGTATTTTTCCATTTTATCTTCCGAAACAATTTAACATTACTGCGAGCACAGTACGAGCATGATGCAGTTATTTAAATACTTGCCAGAGCCCAGATTGTCAGATTTTCATTTCGCTGGTGAAATTACGTTCAGTCGTGCTTGCTTGCGTGATAGTGATTCTTGCTTCGTGATTCCAGATTTCATTTCACTACAGGCAGTCAATTTCCAGACATGGTTTTTATAAATGCTGGCTCGCATGCATGCCCAAATACGTCGGATATTAAGCCATAATTTTGTAGACGCAGAATTTTTATTACAATCCAACCCATGTCAAGTCCGTAAGCTAAGTACGCTATTGGTAGGTTTCAGTAATAAGTGGATCGAATTAGGTATTGATTGTTTCAATTTACGGAGGCACTTTATAGAATTACATGCCACTTCAAGATGATCATCCAACTAATTTTCTACGGTGCATGGCACCGTGCCGGAGAAGACCGTAGCGTAGCTTCGGTCTACGAGCCTGCCTGTCTGCCTTATGCACTCCTGCCGTGCGTTGCGTACATTTCTTATCCCATCGGGTATTGATTTCTTCCCAGCGGAGAGGGAATATTTTCCTCAGGGAATTTCTCTCGAGAGTCTCGAGAGCAAACGCAAACTCGTACCAAACTCTTTCTCCATCCAGTTTCCATGCTCTCCGCTCGCGCGCTCTTGAACATATTCCACTCCATTCCATCCTCAATCAGTACTAAAAACTTTTCCTGTGCCATACCAGTGCCAGTGCGCTATGCTGTGTGCTATTATTGTAATAAAATATAATGCAATCTAAACTTCACTGTTCATACACACTCGGCCGGTGACTGACTGCCTGAGCCTGGGCGCAGAAGATAGAGTGAAAGGTTCAGGTTGAGTGCAGACGGCAAGCAAACGCGTATCGCGTACGTACTTGGATTGATTTTTCCGTCTGTCGTTGCTGTTACTGGTCGCTTGGCTTGGTACAATATAACTTTCAGCACTTCATTCTCGTATTCGTACTCGTTCTCGCAAATACACGTACATAAAAGCACGAAACTGGAACTGCAAGTGAAATGGTAATTTTATCTCCGCAATGCATGCGCGAGTCAAGGTTTCACGAGTCAAGGACTCAGGGATTTATGAATTTAGCCCAGATTGACAAGAAAAGGATGTAGGCAGTTAGTAATTGGCAACAAATGAGCAGCTGTCATAGCCCATGCCTTTTCTAATTAAATCTGGCGTCAGCGTGTGCATGCATCGAGTTTTTATTGTTTAAAGTCATCGGCCGCGCGCACGTCGCGAGAAAATTCGTAAGTTGTGAAATTTCTAGCGATGTGTTAACAAAATGAAGCCTTTGGGGATATTTTGACTTATTTGACATTTTTATCTTCTCTCATTCTCCGGCCAACTACTTTCTGTCTGCTTGCGTGCGTTCTTTGTCGTCGTCGGGCAAAGCAAAGACCGAGGAAATTTTCTCCAATTCAATTCAGCCTCCCTTCGTGCGCGGGTATTCCTAATACGAAAACTTTGCAAGGCCAACGCACACGCCGCGCCAACGCAAAGCATTAACAAAGTGTAGGATAATGAAATGAACTTCAATTTACTTTTCTTTTTTCACGTTACGCGAACGTGAACCGACGACTTTGGATTTTAATGTAAACACTGCCTGAAATGCCCGAGAACGAGGTTTTCCAAGTGTGACTCATGTCGTCACATCAAAAGGCAAAAGATTTGATGAAAACTCCACATATGCAGAAGGAATGGACCCCAAAAAGTTGAAAATTGTGTTAAACTGGGCTCAAACGCGACCCGAGCAGACCCACATTAAAAGGTAGAGTCGCGCGCACGCACGCACGTCACTGGCACTGTGTAAATACGATTGGGATTTAAAGTGTCAACAGTAAGATCATAATGCCAAGCTGGTAATTGTAATTTAACCGAAACGGAATTGGTTTTGTACTGACCCGGCCCGAAGTCCGCCAGCTTTAATTGTTGTGGGGTCCATTCCAAGAATTACAGAATTACATCGACACACGAAGCTCTCTTCTCCAAGAAAAATGGACTTACCTTTTTTACGTTCCCGTATAAGTGTTTTTGTCTTAATTTAAACATCTGGCGTAATTGTATCGCTACATTGCAGTACAAAAACACGAGCTGGACGCGAACTCGAATGAATGTGAACAAGAGTCAATTTTAATGACCATATCGGAACCGACTCGGGCATCCGTGAAGAGTGAGTCTGTTATTTGTGCCTGTACGGTGACTATGACTGTGACTCCAATTTTTATTAATTTACGTGCGCACACGCGCGTGCGTCGAGAACGACAGCTATCGTAAAAATAAATTGTTATTGGGAGGCAGGGAGTCGAGCCTTCTCTGATTACATCACAGCGCAGGCAGGCATAAAATGGTAATTGTAATTGTGATACGACGAAAATGATAGTGTACACAAGCACTGGCAATAACGACTTGATTTAATTTGGCCCATATGCACATTCATGCGCAGTGCTTCTCGATATTCTGGAACCGGAACACATGGTCAGTTTTTGGAATCGTGTACCGAGATCGAGATTCATTCAAGGCCCGGTGTGAAAGGAATTCGATTGCGAGTCAACCCGAGCAGCAAGCAGTCATTAACAAATTGGCTTCCGTGACTTGTCCATTGATTGATGAAGTAACTACGAATTTGCATGCAATCGCGAGAACGTAAACCACCCGTACGTAGCACGTTACAGATCTAATGACAGCGTTCGATGGATGATGATGATGAGGCTCGAGCTAAATTGAAGCTAGAGTGGAGAATGACGCTAACTCAATTATGTATGCCGAGCATTAATGAATGCATTTTTCTATTACGTAAATGGTAAATGAATGAATGGCTCGGTCACCTGTTCCGCTGTTCCTGTTCGATTCTCGTGCTTATGCTCGTTGTTGTTGCGCGCTCGTTCGTGGCGTCGTGGCTTAACTAAATTAGAGGAATTTTATCCAATCATCATTAACCCATCTTCATTTTCAATTACTCAATGGCTGTATGGGCATTGAGGTTCCTGATGCTTCGTTAGCTTGGATATTGTCTTATGCTGCCTCGGCGTTGTACGGTGTTTTACGGCATTTACGGCTCCGCTCCGGTTCGCAATTCAGAATCTTCAATACTTCAATCTTCAATCTTCTTCCCCTTCGCTTCGTTGAGATGAGTCGACCCTCAAATTGAGTTTCCAGCTTCATTAGAGATCGCATCGCAGCAGAGCAGCAGCAGCAGGGAAGGAAGATCGCGATCGTGATGACGAGTTCCTTTCAGTACGGGCATCGTAGACCGTAAACGAATTACCGATCTTTAAATGAGCGATTGATGATGTCGTTCAGTCGTTCCTGCAATAAAGCCTCTGACTACAGAATTCTTTCAATTTCAATCGGCATTCGACGCATTTACGAATTGCTGTGCCCGTGTCGCCGTGTATTGTCTAATAATCGCTCAACAATTGACCACAGTGAAGCAGCGCGAAGAAGAGTTACGAGTACATAAAAGAAAAGTTTAGTCTTATAAAAGCAATAGAAATAGCAATCTTGATTTGGCCAGCCTTCTTTGTCTTTGCTGGACTTGGACTCGGACTCCCAAGCGAGCACTTGGCTATTCGTACTCATTTCTTTCGCAATCTGTCCCAGACGCATTCTTATTTGTCTCGGCTTTGTCTCACGTACTTTGTCACACTTTTACCGCATCCGCATGCAAGGCGTGAAGAAATAGAAAATTGTCTTCAGGAGCCGCACTGATTTTTCCTCTTCTCTCCGTAAAAGCTTACTTAAGCCGTGAGCCGTGCCTTGCCAGCGCAGTGTGGTGGGTCGAGCTCCCGGAAGACCACTTACGGATCAGGTTGATTACGCACTTGCGTCTGGCTTGCCTGCCCGAGCCAGCAACGTCAGCGACAAAATGAAATGACGATATAAAAGCACATAAACTGAGTTCTTGTTCGCGTTCTTGGCTCGATTTTCATCGTTTATGTCGTGTCACGTGCTGAGAAGCAATATGCAATACGAAAAACTTACAAATTAGGAATTCATATTGCCTGCAATGCAGAAAGTCATTCCGTCCATGAATGGACGACTCATTGACTCATTGTCATTAGGATAATGAGGATTGAAAGCTCATTTCAATTTCTCCGTCTCCGTGCATGAGAGCAAGAGCAAGCACAATGCGTCATTTGAACGCGAATGCAATAGCCATTCCGTAATTTTATTATTCGTGATCAGCACGCAACTGCCAACTGCAACCGCATTCAACATTCGACAGACACTATCGATTTCATCATAAAATGGCAATACACGTCCGTATTTCTGCTTGGAAAAGATTCTAATTTCTTTAATTAAGGAAAAGGAAGTAAATTAATGCGAGCGTGCTTGCATGCGAAAGCGAGTGATGAGCGAAAGCACTTCGATCCGTGAAACGGGAATGTGAATTCATCCTTCCAAATGTTTCTCGTTCCTCTTCTCTTCTATTTTTACTCTGATTAGTCATTTACCGTGCAGTGCAATGAAGTGCAGGGAGCTGAAAAATTGAGACACTCGGTTAAGAGATTAGAAAACTGGAGAGTGAACAATGAATTCGTCTGGCACGGGAGTGAAAAATTGGCCCAGCTTATTTGTATTTGCATTTCGAAGCACTGCTGCACTCCACTTCGGTACAATAATGACAAAACTAATGTGCCATGGCAGACTCATAAAAGAAATGAATGCAAACGAATTAAGAAAGATTCCTGTAGCTAATTAGTCAAAAGGGAAATCTGGGATATGATTGGGAAAATGGAGATGCGGGCCTCCGCTTCGGGAAAGCGAAATCTTCGTGAAATCATCATTGAGAAACCTGAATTTGATTATTCGAGATCTTCGCATATGAGAGAGGTTCATGTCATGGCGATCCTGGCCGTTGTTTACGACACAATACAGGCCATTTCTAACAAACGGTTCCCAATGATCTTTATTATGAAACCGTTTTTCAAGAAAAATGCATCATTGATTTATTGGCTTTGACGTTGGTCAAGGTCGAGCAACTACTGGCATATTGGCATTAGACAGCTGATTCTGATTCTGTAGTCTGATCCGCGATCCACGTAAGATACTTTAACATTCTACTTCTCCATTGATGCTGATACTGACAGTGAAGTTTGACAAATCGTTCACATTTGCCGCCCGTTGCAGCCACGATGAAGCGTGTTCAGAAGGAGGCCGGAATAATCCAGTCCAAATCGATTCCTGGAATAGCCGACATTCAGATTAACGACGCGAACATGAAAGTCTGGAAGTTTCTCGTGGTTCCCAACGCAGCCCCGTACGACAAAGGTGCTTTCCGAGCCAGCGTCACGTTCCCGAACGAGTACCCGTTCAGCCCGCCAGTCCTTAACTTCGAGACGAAGATTTACCACCCGAACGTTGACGAAAAGGGAAATGTCTGCCTCAACATCGTCAACAAGGAGCAATGGAAGCCGGCGGAGACGATTGAGAACGTTTTGCTCTCACTCGTCAAGTTGGTCGAGGTTCCAGAACCGGGACACCCACTCCGCACTGACTTGGCCAAGCAGTACAATGATAATCGAAAGGAATTCATGAAAATGGCTGAAGATTTCACGAAGAAACACGGCGAAGTGCGTCCGAAGGCCAAGAAATAGTTAGACTCACCCTAAGTTTCACGTTTCCCAATATCCAAATTCTAACACTAACGAATTCGCAAATCGCAATTCTATGCATCCCAGTGTACTTTACTTTTGATAAGATTAAATTAGTAAATCTGCCCTGTTAATTTGAAATGTCAGTCGATTGATTAGCGAGAGGAAATTTTCTGAATTGTGAGTTGCGGACTTGGGTTACCAATTTATTCGCGACTAATTCGATTACCGTTTCGTATCTCCGGATCAGCCTCAGAATTCAGCACAGTTCCATTGCATCGTCGTCGTGGTATTCGTCTGTCTGGAGCTCCAGTTTCAGTTTCAGTGCACTTTTCACTTTTCGAGTTCCTGATCTTCATCACTTGATTGAATGATGACTGCTTTGCATAAGTGGGTTATAGCGAGGAGATGCCCTGAAGGACGGCGAGCTCCACAGGGTGCAATTGCAATCGCATGGATTTCTTTCTCCGTGCGTCCTGAGCAAACATTATTCTAGTGCAGAAGGCGAAGGCAGGCGAGCAGCAATGCAGTTCCAATTCCAATTCCAGTAGCTCCAGGTCTTTTTGCCGTTGCGTTGCAATGAAATAATCTTATATTTTGACATTTTGTCTTTGTCCTCCCTCGAATCCGCATCCGAATTTCTGAGCCCAATCCAAAGCATAATGCGCGTTTCAGGGAAAAGGAGCATCAAGCGTGATGATCTTGGATAAATACATAAAACATCAGATGAGTGCGAGTACCGAGTACATGAAGAGTACGAGTGTGAATACACAGGAATATTTTATTACGGACCGAACACGAACAAAGGAAAGGAGGGCAGGGACAGTGCAGGGGAATGAATGAAAGGCAGCCGGAGACGCGAGACGCGGGGACAAAAAGAGGAAAGGGAGGCGATAATGAGATTGTCAATTCAAGGCAGAAATATTGTTATCACATCAATTTCTGGAAATATAAATATCAAAGAGAGGAACCAGGGGCCAGATGAGCCGGTCTGCTCTGCCAATTTGCACGAATTTTCGCAATTTGTTAAGCACAGAACCGAATTAAGGCCAACTACGCAAAATTCTAAAATCTGGCATAGGAGAGTGATTTCTAGTGGTCCCTGGTCAAATTACAATTATTTTTATTGCTTTCGCCAGCAATATAAATAATTACTAGTCCGATGGACCTCACAACTGACAAACTAGCCATATGGTCACCCGCTGATCAATAATTTGTAGCGCGGTCATTCAAGATGACCTCAAGACACTCAACAAGCTCTGCTTGATCATTGTCGTCGTGGTCGTCACGCTTCAGTAGAGCCTTGAGGGTCTTGGCTCATTGGTCTCTGGTCTCGTCCATCTGCATGTGTGCATAACACGAATTCGATTCGAATTCGAATTGGTGAATGGTGAATTGAATAGAATTTTTTGCCTTAGAGTTTATTTACTACTTGTCAATAAATCCAACGAACCATCAAGATAATATGCGCGGAGCTCCGGCTACCCGGCCCGGCGGAGTTCATAATTCACGGTCCATAGCACGACACGAACGGGAATATAAAACTTAATGGTTAATGGTTGTACAATCGGATGATGTGATCTGTGATGTCACTGCTGCTGTGCACTCGAAAGGGTTCTTTGCTGTGTTAACAGTAACAGGTGCCACTATCATGGAGCTGATCTCCCTGCCGTTATGCCGATTGTCCTCAACCACGACCGCGATGCGCAGTCGACTCAAAGGGTGCAGTGCAAGTGCAATATTACAAATGTGCTTTGGTTTCTGATTTCTGCATCTGCATGCGTGCCTCCGCTGTTTCGCTTGGGTGTTGCGGTGCTCTTTTGTGCCGTTTGTTTGATGATCTGCATGTAATATCAAAGTAATGATCAACTGAACAATGAGACAACACACAATTGGAAATTGGAAAATTTCAAGTGAGAACAAACAAAACATGTTGGATTTTGTGTCGATGCATAAAATCAAGATAAATACTCATTGCGCACCGCGACAGAAGTTGCGCTGGAATTATTGACATTGCGTAATGAGTATAAATGAGAATTGGCCCGAGCGAGCCTGAGATTTGGTGTTTGGGTCCGAAAATTATGCTGTCCTGCTTCCTACTCACATGCTAATATTTTGCTCCTTTGTTTCAGGTTCTTTCTCAAGTTTTTCCTCAAGTGCAATCAAAACTGCCTGAAGAACGCAGGCAACCCGCGAGACATGCGACGATTCCAGGTAACTAGCCAAGGCGCGATTAAAAATTGCATATTTCAGGAGTGCACAAATGCATTTGTAATCCGAGCCGCGCCGTGCCCGAGCCCAATTTTAAGACTTTCTTAATTATTCAGCGCCTCGGCACTGCACTCCTAATAAAAATGTTATTATCTTCTGACGCTAAGCTCTCTGGCTTGGCTCCGGCTTTGGCTGGGGGTAAATGCTAATCTTAAAAATCTGAGATGGACAAGCTACAGCCTTTCGCATTTCCCTTGTATTGCACTAAAAGCATGGCAAGGCATTAAGGGGATGTAATCCAATATTAGCTTCGTAGTACTATACGAATGCATGCATGAATGGCTCTTAATTCCATCTTCCACGTCAGTCAGGCCAGCAAATTAAAAAATAACTAGCTTTTGATTATTTTCGTTTTAATGGAGTTAATCTTCTTTCATCAAACTTGACGACATGGCATGGCACGAGAGCAGAATCGAGTTTTCGTTCTCGAGTACGAGATCATCTTTTCCAAGGGTGCTTGAGTGCTTGTGCATTGTCTTGTGGTGGTTTGAAGAGTCGCCAGACTCGGGGTTCATTGAATCCAGCTTGCGAAGAAAATTACAGCCACGGCCACAGTAAAGTTATGAGAATCATGGCTCAGCGCTCGCCGCAGACGAGAAATAATGACAACCAACGCGCGGGTCATAAAAATGGAGAAGCAAACGAGGCAGACCGTAATTGCCAATTGCAAATCAGGCTTAATTGATTCTGAAGTGTTCGAGCCAAGAAACTGAAAACTGTCCAAAGATGCGTGATGCGTTCATACATTCACGCCTCTGATGCGTGGGCGTAGGCGTAATTACAGCTCAGATACTTTGCACTAAATGAAAACAGGCATTTATGACCAGAGCACGGAAGCAGAAACAAATCTGAATGCATTTTTGCTTTGGCGAGAGGTGTCCTGCTTTAAACGGGATGTTTTGGTTTTCATTTACGGCTTGCCGTGCTCGGTTGTAAACCGAAGAAACATTTGTACGGTATTACGAGTAATTTGATATATTTGTGTAAGTGTGAACGAGAATGTCGAGTGCATGGATTTTGGGTTCGTGTAATATTATTAGACCGACTAATCTCAGCCACATGAAACAACCAACTTCCTTAAAGTGACGGGCACACTGGCACTCCACTACTTTGCTTCGCTTACTTTCTTACGTAATTTTAACGTGCGATGTGCGATGCGAGTGTTGATTTGATGAATGAGGTGCGAATGCGGTGCGGTGCCGGTCCCATTCTCGTCACTTGTCTCAGGCTCCTTCTTTTGAAAGTTATTCCTTCGGCTCGGCTGCGTCTTGCGTTCCTTTCCCGAACGAATTTGTCACCGCGGCTCAGGCTTCTTAATCTAAACCTAAATCTTAATGCAAATGTAAACTGTAAATGCAAATCGACAAATCTGTCAAATCTTCTTTCGTTATCAGGTGATTTCTTGAATTGCGGCTTTAAACCTTGGGAATCAGACGGCAAAATTCAAAATTTGTGGCGCTCGGGTCAAAATTCCGTACTGATAAGCGATAACCAAGCATTTTGAATGGAGAGACGTGCTGGCGCTTTTATCGTAGGAAATGTCACACGTTATGACACAAGACAACGACATTTTTGACATACGAGTGTGAAAATTAGTCTTAATGGTGGTGGGAGCCCAAAGCATAACAATTCGGTCGGATATTATTCGAACCATATGTTTGTGTGCAGCAGTATTTCAACCAAGTATGAAAAAGGTCCACTTACAGCGTGCGACTCGAGTCAAGTGTTTAGGAAGTGAAAAGATAAACTTTAAAACTTGGTATCGTATCGTTCTTGAGCGAGTTGAGAATGCACTTCGGCACTAAAAATAGTTAACTCAATACTCCTGGGAAACAAAACCCAAAGAACAAGAACACTGTTCCGTACTTCTGCGTCTACGTTTGCTGTATTTTGTCTCTGGCTTCCGGTTCTTGTCTGCTCTGCTCGCGTTGCGTTGAGGAAGACATTCTTCGACACCTGAGCCAAGACGAGTATCGGGCACGGGCACTGGCTAATTATGCCTATGCGCTATGCCAACTTTATGCATTTATGCTTGTCCCTTACTGCAGGTGGTGATTGCGACCCAGGTCAGCGTGGAAGGCCCACTTCTCGCCATATCCGACAACATGTTTGTCCACAACAACTCGAAACACGGGCGTCGAGCAAAGCGACTGGATCCGAACGAAGGTGAGTGGATTAGCGATTAGCTCAGCAGAGCGTAGCGATAACGCGCAGGGCCACTCGCCATTAACAAATGCGTGTACACGTCAAAATGTGTCATACGTTGGTACAGATTTGATTCTTTCCTTCCAAACACGCTCGATACGACAGCAAAGAAAGCCGTTTGAAGAGCCAGTAACCTGAAACTTACCAGCAACATTTGCGAAAAAGGAAGGCACAAGGGACTGTTTTACAATTGTAATTAAGATTCTGCATACGTCATTCGGCGTACGACGAAGCGTAGACAAAAGGCTCAATCTGTTCATGGTCGATCTTTCAATCTTGCGTCTTGCACTTGGTGAAATACTTAATACGTAATAGCATTTTCTGTAAAGATGAAAGTTGATATTTGAAGAGGAGCAAAAAGCTTTCGTGCAGTCGGACAGCAGGCAGACAGGCAAGCATCTTGGCCGGCTCTTGACGCTGCCGCTGCTGTTGCTGCTCTTCTTGACTTTCTGCACTTTCTCTGCACCAGCACGTAGTAATCTCAAAGGAGACCTTCAAGAGGCCTCATGATGGCTTCGTTTTGCGTTTGCGATTCCCGAGCGGCCATTGTGACTCCCCGAAGAAAGCGGCAAGGAAGGCGGGCCCCAAGAGAATTCCACAGCATCGATTTGTCTCCCCTCTTTATAACTAAACTAAACTAAACTAGTACGAGTACGGGCACGAGTCATGGCAAGCCAAGAATACGAATACGACGAGTACGTCTTCTTCATTTTCTTTGCACTTGTACAAGCTGCGTCTCACGAGCGAGACGATTTTGGTCTTGCCCGTGCGGTTTTACTGTGCGTGCATACATTTTACGGGCTTTTTGACTCTGATTCACGTTCACGGACTTCAATTCTTGCTTCGAAACTTTGTTTTGTAATTCGTAATTATGATGCAAACGAATGAAATTATTGGCATTGAGACTTCTTTGATGAAGATGTTGAGAAATGCTTCTGATAGAAATAAGAATGAAAGTATAGAAAATAAAAATACCGTTATATTCGAGTTTTTTCGTTATCACGAATGAATGACTCACGCTGTTCCTTTCTTTAAGGGTATCCAGTTCCAGCAGCCACTCCTTGCATAAAGGCAATTTCACCAAGCGAAGGCTGGACAACCGGCGGCGCGACGGTAATCATAATCGGTGATAATTTCTTCGATGGACTCCAGGTCGTTTTTGGCTCCATGCTCGTGTGGTCAGAGGTGAGCTTTGTTCCTGTTCCTTAATAATTCACGATTCTTAACATTTCGTGACAAGGTGCCAACCTCGCGCGTCCCACCGGGTCGTGTTCAATAATTAATTAATTCCCTTTGTTTTCTGCCATTCTTTCTCTTTCGTTCAGCTGATAACCCAACACGCGATTCGTGTGCAAACACCTCCAAGACACATTCCAGGCGTGGTCGAAGTCACACTTTCGTACAAGTCTAAACAGTTTTGCAAAGGAGCTCCTGGCCGCTTTGTTTACGTGTGTAAGTATTTACCTGTCAACCTGCCCCTTGAGTCCTGGAGTTGCAGTGCAGTGTACACAAAATATTGAATACTTAATTGGTTTTCAGCGTTAAACGAGCCAACCATCGATTACGGATTTCAGCGGCTTCATAAACTCATTCCACGCCATCCCGGCGATCCGGAAAAGCTCCCCAAAGAAATAATCCTCAAGAGAGCCGCCGATCTCGCTGAGGCCCTGTACAGCATGCCGAGAAACAATCAACTGTCGCTGACTGCCCCACGGAGCCCTGCAGTACCGAATAACATGACCGGGTTCAACGCGTACACGGCGCTTGACACTAACAATACTCAGTGGAACGACGGTAAGCACTTGAGGCTCATTTTATGCGGGCGAGATTGCAAAATTCTGTGTTTTGATACTCAGGTTTTTTCTTCTAGAGGATTATGTTAGTGGCGGCGGTCGTCTGAACGGTGTGTCCAACATTGGCAACGGTAGCCTCGTTGGGTCGACTAATAATAACGGAACAAACGCGTCCTCGTCTACGGGGTCATCGCCAAGAACCACCAACCAGGGCGGTGGCTACACGTCAAACACTTCGACCCCGCACTCAGGCTACAATACAAACGGGAGCTATGCGACCATGTCCCCTCCGCAGATCACACCTTCGTCCGCCGCCCTTTTTAATGCCGCAGCGTCATCTCGTAAGTTATTCTACTTGCCTCTTACATGAATGCACTTGAATCCGTCAATTAAATCGATTAAATGCCTCTGTATTTTCAGCTCTTCGAAGTTGTCTTTGGTTCAAGCACACTTAATTAATTGCTATTGCCAAGGGCCAGACAGAGCCATGAGCCAAGATCAGCTGACGCGGCTCACCATTGCAGGAACAGAAACCTACCGAGACATATCAAATTACTGTAAATATCTTCATGTGTTATGCTCTACGTTAAGATAAGATTCTAAGTGTAAGTTGCTATACTATTTTTAGACGTGTCCGTAATTTGACTACGCTAACGCACTTTTAAGCTGTAATGTCGTAAGTTACCGGAGTTAATTGATGGTGCGAAGTGAATTGCTTGTTCTTGTATGAATTTTGACCCGTAGACGGTAGGAAGTCAGCGTATTGCTTAGAGCTAGAGAATAGAGCTTAAGAATAAGTTGTAAGAGGAATGCATAGTTGTGAATTCCAATTTACTAGCCGTAAGCGTCAAGCGTACGTGGACGCGTACAGTGAATCTCGGGTAAAGAAGTCGGAGAAAGCACCACCTACAGATGCATATCAAATAATTATCATTATCACACCACGTATTGATAAGCCGTAGTTTGTAATGCACAATCTGTCCTACTATGAATATGAATTATGGTCATTGTTGTTGTGAACTTGTGAATAAATTGCGTACTGCATATCCAAGTCACATTCTTTATTTCATTTATTTCGTGTCCATTTCTGCATTCTGCAGCATTGCATAAATTACAAATACAAATTCATATAAATTGATATGTTCATTGAGATATTTTTTACATTTTGTCATTTCATTTGGGCACGCGTACAATGTACAAATATAGAAGACCACAACTCCACTGCACTGCACATTACTCAACGGTGATTGCCCACAAAAAGCATACTGCATTCTGCATGTAGTAAAAGTATTCAAAATAATTCAATTTTCGTCGTCGCATCGTCCACATCCACAGGCGGTGCAGGCAGCCCAGGCTTAGGTTCGTTTAGAAAAATACTCCTGCAGAGTGAATAAATCATGCGATACGTTACACAATTTGCGATTTACTCAATTTACGACTGCATCCTAGCAATTCGCGTTGGGCTTTGGGCTTACCATCGTTCCATTGCGTGCTCCCGGTTTCGAAACTGGCGTACGAGTTGAATCCAGGCATATTGTTCGAGACACTTGCGGCCGTCCGTTGCGCTGCGAGCGAGAGCTGATTATTTCGTGGCATGCTGTACAGGGCTTCGGCAAGATCGGCGGCGCGTTTCAGGATGATTTCCTTCGGTAGTTTGTCGGGGTCGCCGGGATGGCGAGGAATCAGTTTCTGGAGGCGCTGGAAGCCGTAGTCGATTGTTGGCTCGGCGAGCGCTACGAAAATGACCACGCAATTGCAATTGGCACAATTCCTAGGAGACTTAGCGTAAGAAATGTAAATAAGACTGGAAGACTTACAAACGTAAACAAATCGTCCAGGCGCGCCTTTGCAGAATTGTTTCGATTTGTAAGACAGCGTCACTTCGACCACTCCAGGGATGTGTCGAGGAGGCGTCTGAACACGGATGGCATGACAGGTGATCAACTGGAGACAGAAACAAAACGGAAAATGCCATCAATATTAATGAGCAAGAGCAATGAGGATTATATTACAAGCTACGTGCAGGAAGTAAACATTATTACGAATACGAGCACGAAACCGATAATCGAAACTTAAGTAAGCACAAAGCTTAGGCACAAGGCACTTACCTCTGACCACACGAGCATGGATCCAAATACGACTTGGAGGCCGTCGAAGAAATTGTCGCCCACAATTATGACGGTGGCTCCGCCAGTTGTCCAGCCTTCGCTCGGAGAGATCGCTTTTATGCATGGAGTGGCAGCTGGAACTGGATAACCTGGAACACAATGAGCAAAAGATGAAGATTATGAGCACCGCCTAGCTCAGAGAATTACGACTGCCGACTGCACTGCGAGTAATCTATCAAAATTAAGCTCATCGCCTCTGCCATCGCCGTCACCGCCGAGCCCTTGCCAAGTCAGAACTGTTTAAATCTCAATCTGCTGCTGCTTTTAATGACAGAATGCAGCCAATTCCAATGCCTTTGTATTACTTGGACTGAATTGCATTGGAAGTATTTTCCTTTCCTCTTTCCCTTCTCGCCTTACTGCAGCAAGTTTGTTGACTCAGGATTCAGGATTTCCAATGACAAAATATTGGGCAGACGTTTCGGAGTAGGAAATGAGAGGGGAGAAGGAGAAAAGCAGATACGACATTACGTAAAAACCGGGTCCATTCGTCCAACCACAATTTCACGACATTCAAGACGAAATAAATGAAAGTGTATTGAATCTCACAACAAAGATTTCAAGCGAGACGTGCGCCGTTGAATTACTTTGCGAAATTGCAAATCATGAGAATATTTTTTAAGGTGATTTAACGTTTGTGTCCGAACTGGTACATTGCATAATAATACAGATAACTTACATTAAATTAAAACCAAGTTTGTTAAAATTTCCACCAATCTTTGGATTGCATTGCCGACACGAGCTACGAGCCCGATTGCATCACTTGCTTAGCTAGCTTCCATGTCTCCATTTTATTTTCTTATTGGCAATGCGTAAATTCTGACTGATTTGGGGCCGCGTTGAAAAATGTGGTCGCACGTCAAAATAAAGAGGAGACAAGATTTTTCGCCAACTTCTACAGACTACGGCGGAGACAGAGAAGATGAAAGGAAATGGAGCCTGCCTGCCAAGTAGCAACGAGATGATAGCTTTCAAGCTTTCTGCATTCACATTCGCTACGATAATGTTCAATGACTCTGTCAGCCGCTGCTTGTCTGAATCGAAAATTCCACCGCAGCCTTATGCTTTACTCAGTCAGCTAGTCAACAGGCAGGCAGGAAGATGAAGCACAGTCGAAATTTTAGTTAGTTTGTCGGGTGAGAGCAGAAATAGATGTATACGTACGTGCATAGTCAGTCAAGTCAGTCGTCGAGTCTTGTCGAGAGTGGTGCTCAGCATGAATATTGCATGCAAGTGTATAATACGCGGACGTAAAATAATATAAAGTTGGTAGTGGCAGTAGCGGACGAAGAGAAGAGAAGCAGCAGCAGCAAGCAACAGGGGAGACAAATCGATGCTGTGGAATTCTCTTGGGGCCCGCCTTTCGCTTTCTAAAGGGAATCACAATGGCCGTCCGGGACTCAAGAAAATGTCATCATGGGGCCTCTTCAAAATCACCTTCCGCAACTCGCTGCACATCAGTAGCAGCAGCTTTCTTTGCTCTAGCGCGGCGTTTGCCGTATGCTTATACTTTCTCTTGCTGCTTCTCGCTGAATCATAAACGCGAGGCAAATTTCTTACTTGCACCAAAAGAAAAATACACGTCAGCTATTTTCTAAAAACTACTCGGTTATTTAGACACATGCACGAATTTGTTAACGGCGAACCGTGAATCGTGAATTATGAGCCATGAATCGCGAAACGAGCTAGCCTTAGGCACAGATTTACTTACCTTCCGTCGCGTCCAGGCGTTTGGCACGTCGTCCGTGCTTGGAATTGTTGTGGACAAACATATTGTCTGATATGGCGAGGAGCGGGCCTTCCACGTTCACTTGGGTCGAGACGACGACCTGCAATTGACAATTACACAATAGTCGCAAATCAGAATTCATATTTAAACTATTGGAATGCTTGGCTACGAAATCAGCGGTATGAAAAAGGTAGGACGATTCGAAATCCAACGGCATCATTTTTCTTTCATTGCAATGCCACGCAGTGCAGCCACGCTGATGCATTTTATTAATGAAAAAAAGATTTGGTTGGTTGGTTTGCTGGCTGGCTTGGCTGACTGACTACTTGAGATTTCGATTTTTTTTACAGTGCAGCGGCCTGTCAGACTATTTATCTTTGTACACACGCTACGCACATTCCCCCAATGCAATCCAGGAAGATTACGGCCTCAATGCTGCGCTGTACTGCATTGTTGGAATAACATTATTGAGTAGGGCCCAGACCTTCTTTTCCGAATTAAGACCAGCACAATCTAACAGAAGTCGAGCAAAGTGCACATGTGTTCATGTCGTCATAATTTTCATCAGACTAACTTGAATCTCTTTTTATTCAATTCAAATCCCATCACTACACACCCTTTGCTTTTGCCTTGCACCGCTAATCAGAACGCAGCAGCAGGAACAATGCAATTGAATTCTATTGACTTTAATCCTCCGCACGAGAGCCGAGACTTAACTTTCATTACATGCGTAAACTTCTCGTAATCCTCCGCACTGTGTGTGGGATTTGCTGCTGATTTGGCTGGGCAGTAGAAATATTATTATTGAATACAAATTATTTCTGGTAAGCCCAAAAACGTGCTGGTGCTGGCCAACACAAAGTCAACATTTTGTGCTTGTACGTAATTTGTAACCCGCAACCGCTGGAAAAATGTTAAAAGATGCGGTGCGGAATTCTAAATACTGAAATCTTTCTTCCGGGCTCCTTTGAGCTTTGTCTTTGAATTCCACGCGGCTGAAAGCTTGCTCTTAAGTAGATTTACTCCCGCGAGAGTTGTCAAACCCATTAAGCCAAACCAAACTGCAAACTAACCCAAAACGATAAAATACATGCACTCCTTAACCAATCTTAATTTAACAGCTTATTACCTGAAACCGTCGCATGTCTCGCGGGTTGCCTGCGTTTTTCAAGCAGTTTTGGTTGCACTTCAGGAAGAATTTCAGGAAGAACCTGTAAACCAAGAAGAGCAATAATGCTTTTAGCAATGCATTTTGCACAGCCGGCACAAAACAAATGCTTTAAACGTTTAAATCGTAGACCATAAACCACAAAACAATAGCAGCCTAATAAAACAATCGCGGCCACCCAAGACCCAAAGCCAAAGTGTGACAGATGCGAAGTCCAACTCGAGCTGGCAACTGGGCCTGGGCAGCAGTGAATTAAAGGTGTCATATTTTATTGTACCAGAAAGTACATGCGCTTTTGTTGTGGAGAATGAAGAAGCCCTTGAAATTGAATCTAAGCCGCATGGCACGGGCAGACCCTCAGACATTGATATCGGTTATTATTTGTATTGTTAAGCCCTGGCAACATTTTGGCAGGTTGGTTGTTGGTTTCGTTGCCTTTTCTGCGGGTCGGACTGAATTAGCCCTCTGAAGGGTGGCCCGACATAAATATATCACATTTTTACGCGAGGACCCTTCACGAAATCAGCGTCCAGCGCCAATCCTCATGAAATCTGTTGCTGTTGCATAAACTACAGCGTTACAGCGCAGTCCGCACGAATTACAAAGGCACTTGTTCACTTTTTGAACACATGGTGAACAAACAATTACAGCGGTGACAATGAAGTGTCCATATGGGTGAATTAAATTACCATTCGCCGCCTGCCAGCATTGCTACTGTGAATGGACCGTCCCGTCCTACTTTTTATTCAGTTAGAAGAAGGCTTGTTCCGATAATTCATTCAGACGCAGATATAAAAAGCGGCCTATTTTCATATTACGCGTCAGACATTAGACATTTGACAATGACGCTCACTTTTCCTATTATTTTTTATTGCCATTATGCTACTTGGCCATTAATAGTCACTGGGCGCCCGACGACAATGATTGCCACGTATAGTTGACCCTTTTCGGGTGCCGTCGATCCAATTTTTTAGTATGCACGCCCCTTTTGCACAAAATGTGACGAAAATCAGGAAAAGGCACAATTTGACATGTCGATTTTGAGTATTTTTGTGCAAAATATTGCGAGCGCAAGATTTCAATTTGTGATTTCTGATTTACGATCCAGTTTGAGATTAATTTCATATCATAATAAAGATAATAATATTCAAATCTCCGCGCTGCATACGCCTGCTTTTTGTCTGAGCTGAGCCAAAACCTGGAGAAAGTGTTGCATAATAAAAACAAACGAGAACACGCCGCACATTTACCAAGCAAGAAAATCGTAAAGAAAGAAATAAAACTGGAGTGGATTCAGTTTTATTAGTACAGCGCATAGAAAAAAGCAAGTAGCAAGTTCGTTCATCTTCACTGGCTTGACTTAGCTTCATTTGTCAGACACGCCGCATTATTCATTTCGCTCGTATTGTCTGAACCGCTCTGCTCTGGTCTTGGAAGTCTTGGCTCAATAATTCTAATTTTAACCTGGACCGAATTTAGTTCTGTACGTACAAATACATCAATGCACATTTATAATGAGCTTGAGCGTAAGCCGTACGAGCAACAATACCATATTGCTAAAGCATAGCAAGAATTACGTTTCTGTTTCTACGCTTTACAGAAAGTACAGAAGACCAACGCCAAAACAGCTTCATTCACCAGTTCACAGATGCACAGACGCATAGCGCTTGACTTAGCCGGCCGTGCCTGCTCGCGTCCGTGCTCTTCTGAAGACGGAAGAAAGTCAACGTCGAGTTGAGTCTCGAGTCGAGCGAGTTGCGAGTCTCTGAAGAGAATCCCTGAGGAATAGCTCCCCTCCCACAGGAGAAATCAATACCTGTGGGACTACCGAAAAAGAACCAATCCAAACTAAACACAACGCGTACATACACAAACTGTACAAGCAGCAGTGAGCAAAGCAAAGTAAAGTTTCTGCTGCGCGCTGAGTCCGTGCAACTTTCGTACAGCCACATCCGCATTATTATTCGGCATCTTCATCTGCAAATCTGCATTACATTCGCATTTTGCATCATAATCCGAATAATCCCAAAGATAAATGCATAATTACGACAAACTATTCAATAATTTAAAAGTATCTTGAATTAATTTAGGGAACTACAAAAAATCGATTTGATTCTGCTCAATATTGGCTGAACAACACTAGAAAAAGTTGCAGCAGCAACGGAGAGTCGCTCGAATTCATCGAATTCTCAACTCGACTACGACAAAAACGCAAAAAACACGTTCGTTGCCAGTTGCCTGACTCGTTTCGGGTGAAAGAGACGCGAAAAGAGGGGAAAACTTTCCCAAAATGAGGAGAGACGAATGAGAAGACGCAGTGAGAGAAAGTCAGTCAAGGCAAATACAAGCCTGCATCTTCCGAAGCCCATTATTGTGCACAAGAAGAGTGTCAGGAAGAGATACAATTTGGATTTCCCAATGCATCTTCATCGCATCGCGCATCCCATCGTAGAATGCATCTTGCATTTTCCTCTACCTTCTTGATTATTTATATACAGTTAAATATTTAGCAGGTTCCCGTCCACATTCACGTTCGCGTTTTTATATTTCCATTTCCCGAATTGTCGGCTGACGACTGAAATGATATTCTTGGCACTTTGGGCGACAAACAATTTGTGCGTGTGCAGACTTCTATTTTTACATGCTATATACGCGTCAAATTACTCGTGTTGCCGGTTGCACTCTACGGATGTATTATTCATTAATTTATCAGCCGCCTGGGTTCGGGCTCATTGTTCCCAACTTTCATATATTTGGCTCCTCGCAAATTGAAAAGTTTGGCTTTCGCCTGCATTTGCCTTTCTTTGGCTGTTGGCTCATTCATTCAAATGAAGAAGTCGAAACCAAAACTTTTCAAGTATACAATACAAAATGCAAAAAATAGTGTGAGAAGAAAGTTGCATTGTCGCCCTCACCTGTCGATGATAACAGGATCAGACGGAGTCTCATTGCGATTTCCACAGCTCTTCTTTTCGCAACAGCGACTGCACATGACTTCGTGCGTGAGGAGCACGCGACACATTTCGGGATTCTTGTCTTGACCTTCGTAAGAAATTGCCTGCAAGAGAAATTAATCAATTAAATGAACTGTAATTAAGTGGCTTGATTCAGTTTCGGTACCGCAAAGTGTTAAAATGCTTTCCGCCTAATCTAGTAATCATGAATTTTGAGCATACGAAAATATTGACAGAATTAATTAATTAATTAATTGCTGGGTTGAAGCAACAAAAGACGCCACGGCGAAAATATTTGCGTACTTTGCTAAATAAGAGGCAAGACACAAAAGAGTTGTTCCAACTAATCAGATTAAGGTTACGCTTCTCTTCGGCTTTTACTTCATTTGAACACAAATACAATTAGCGCACTCAATGACTCTCTCAGCCAGATCGAAGCAGAAGCAGTTGTCGGTTAGGTGCGCCCTGACTTTATCTCTTGAGTTAGAATTGGGAGGAAGGAAGGAAAATACAATTATATTTTATCCGCGAGAGAAGAGTCGATTCGTGTTTACAATACAAAAACCGTGCACGCCGAGTCAACGACCAAGTGAAAGAATGGAAAGAATTACGCGTACTCTAAATTTTAGGGTGTCGTTTTAATTAACCGAGATGATAACATCTCCATTTTATACACAAAATCAATGTAATGCGCTTTTTATTGCCGTTTCGGCGCTATCTACCAACATGAACGAAATTAGATTTAATTTTATTGCCGTTTCCGTTGTTCTTTGGCAACTCGTAGAAAAATGCGATGCGGAATGAATTTTAGTACGCCCGGAACAAGCTAATTAGAGCTTACAGACCTGTTTGGTGACGGAGTCTATCAGTCGGACATATAAATCTTGTTCTTGGCGTATTCCGTTCGCATACAGGAGCTGCAGCTTGTACTGGATTCCATTGTTAGTTTTGATGCAGTCTGATTCCTGCAATTGGGACATTTAAACTTAGCAAATGGCAAATTAATTAATCAGTGATTACAGTGTGTTAAACGACTGGGAATAGATCCTGCGAAATTACAGCCAAAACGCGGAAAGCAATACTTACCTGTTCTTTCTCGATGAAACCGACGAATATTGTCCTCTCAATTTCGATGGGTTGCCCAGCTCGATCGTAGAGCGCAATGACGAAATGGAAGAAATTTGATTTCCGCAGGTTAGAAGGAGGCTGCTTCTCGAAATGTGCCCGGCTGATCCCAATGCTAGATTAGAATCACATTGAATGTGAATTAAAATTATAAATGGCACAGGATTTTTACGTGGGCGGACGCTGTTTGAAAGATTCGTTTTACAGCAAAATCCTGGAACGCGTACTTTTCAGATGTGTCTACGACTAGGTTTATTTGAGACGGAAGAAGAAAAATTACTTGGACTGATCAACAATCGAAGGCTGCATCCAGCCACGTTGTGCCAATTGCGTCGTGAGGGTGTCCTGCTCCTTTAGGCTCGGACCCCGTGGCTGATGATGATGGTGGCTAGTGAGATGATCTTGATGGAGCCCGAACATCATCATCTTCTGAATTCTGCTAAACTCAATTTGCCAATTGCCAATTTGCTTGTTCAGTAAAATCTCACACGGCACTACCACCGTCAATTCTTAATCATCGAGCACTAAATTCTAGAATTCTGCACGAACTACTGCGAGTTTTCCTGTTTGTGCTTTCGTTTTGCACGGCGAATTTGCGCACAAGTTTCTTAATCCTCCAACTGAGTCGAGATCGGGCCACTTGAGAATTAATTAGCAGGATAAACAACCAGAGCTCATCTCAAGACTCTTGTGTTATGCACTAATTTAATCAGGAGCTCAAGATTAGGCTTAGGCTTTGTTTTCTTAACTCGAGACTTCAGAAATGTTCGCACTGAAAGATTGCTTGACTTGACCTGCGATGCGTCGTTTCCGTGTCCGTCCGTCCAAGTCCCGACTGACTCTGACTCTCGAGTCGGTTCTCCCGGTGGACTTTTTGTTCTCTCTGGTGACTGAGCCTGCTATTCGCTTCGGCTTCCACTTCCACCACTCCGCTCCGCTCCACACTCCGGTACGGTACACAGTAGGCTCAGTGCAGTGCACAGCAATAACGGGATACGGGAACTGAAGGAAGAAATCCCGCATGGGGTTTCACTCAGTTTTGTTTGGCACTGCTCACTGCAATGCAATGCTCACCAGCACGGTAGCAGAAGCAGAAGGGCGGTCTACATTTTTTGGCTTCCTTTCCGGGTTTCCGAGTACAAGCAACAAGCAAGCAATATGCGTCCTCCAATCTCAGCCACAACTCATCCGATGCTTATTGGAATACTGAATTACTACCAATAATCACTCAAAACTATGCTGACGACAGAAAATAGAGACCGGACACCGGTAAAGCTTGTGGGGACTTCAGACCAATTCTACGAAATTCTTACCGGCGTGGCGTAGTATTTCAAGAAAAGTCATCTGAATTTGACTTTTAACGTAACGGATTCTTGATTGACTTGAGTTGGCAGTTGGTTGAGTTTGTTAATTGCATCACTTTACAAGTTACAAGTCACTCGGCGATCGGCAATCGGCCACTCATGTAAGCAATTTGCTGCGTCGTATCACTAAAATCTACGTATTTGTAAGATTTGTAGCTTGCCCACCTGATAACAAAAATGCATATCATTTCACGTGTCCGGGAACACGATTTCTGATTAGAATCTGCTTGAATCCAGCAGCAAGACTGCTAATTTGGGGCCCACTTGTCCACTTTATTCTGGACGCCTGTGCCTGCTTTCTATTTACAGGTTTCAATTACAGGCTCCGTTACTTTTCAATTTACCAGCGCAATGAAGTCAGGTCAGTCTCAAAGAATGTACGAAGCACTCGCGTACCTGCTGACTCGCTCACCTGTCAAAATACACGCGCATGATTTACAACTTGATTACTTTGGTTTTGCTCGCTGTGGCCACAACCACAACAATAACAATCCCTTTCTCTAAGTACATTGTAAAACTTGAACATTAAAAGGTGTGGTCTTCTGGGAGTAATTTGACTCGGGCCGGCCAGCGTCACGGGCCTTAACAGCAGCAGCATCAGCTTAATCAGAGAGCAAAATGAGTCGATACGCAAGTGATATGCAGTGGTTCTAGCGCTTTGCTTGCGGCAGCGTCAGAATTCGGCAGTGAACTGTAAAAATCAAAAGGCCGAAAGCATTTTAAATTTTCTCATAGCATGTCAGTTCACCGTTGATTTTTCGGAGCAGCTGCTGAAGAACGTTAAAGTTATTTAACAAAAAGTGCGCAGATTTGATGGCTTTCAAGTAAGATTTGCATCAATTTATGTCTCGTGCAAGAATCTGCAATTTCCAAATGGTAATTTAAAGCAGGATGCTGATAATTTCAGTTTGGACGCATAAAACCTAAATTCGCTGCCTAGTGCCGTGCCGTGCCTACTGCACTGAGAGTGAGACAAACCGAAACTGGTGCTTCTGTCCAAGAGGAACGAGAAAGGAGACGCGCGAGACACGTCGGACCACCGCGCGGTTCGAGGTTTCAGATATGCAGCACGGCGCCATCCCGCATGAGAAAATCTCACTGAAATACGACCCGGGTGCGGGTTTTCGGGCTCCAGCGCTAGAAGACAGACTGAGCATGGATTCTCGTTTCTTCCCTTGCGTTTATCGGATATCTCTTCGTGCAATGTGGCAGAAATTAGGAATGGAAATGGCGTTGCGTGAATCGAATCAACCAGCATATCAGTTCACTGTGGTCCAAACTATTCAGATGCGTGTTGGATGATTCTCTTCATTTTGAAATTAATTTCTAGACTTCACGTTATTCAACAGATGATTTTATTACTTTATTGATGACCGGCACAAGCTAACATTTCTCCAAGCAAGATTGCTCAACAAGAATGGGATTTTAGTAATTTGATAGCGTGGCCGTTGATTACTGATTTCAGCAATCTAGATTTTGGACCACTAATTAGACACGACAATCATTTCTAGGTGACGGTTTCTTAGTAGTGTTAGCATTCCTTTTCGCTGGAGCGGCAGCTTTGGCATTGGCTTTGGCATTTTTCTTCACGCCCATCACAGCAGCTCCTCCGCCTCTGTCGCTTGTGCTCTTGCCCTTCTTTTCCTTCCCTTTGCCCTTCTTTTTCTTGGCTCCGAGGTCAATCTCCACGATTTTGTTCCTCTGCCCAACGAAAAGCGCCGCCGTGCTCCTTCGTCGGCTCGTTTTCTTCCTTCCAGCCGTGATCATCGGTGGCGCCCGGTAGCAGAAGACCCGTTTCACGACGTAGTACGCGTACGGAGTGACGATGACGAGGAGCAGCACCATGTAGATGATCACGTCGACCTCAATCTCGTCCCGCACCATGCTCAGCCCCTCGTCGTCCTCCAGCATCTCTGGCATCGGCCGGCGCTGATGGCGGTCGTGCTTCCGGTGCGCCGTGTCTCGCCCATGGTCGTACTCCCAAACCTCACAGTACTTGTGCTGCTCCCCGTCGTCGCCTATGAATGTGATCTCGTTCTGCTCCAGAGAAGGGATGTTGATCGCGAGAGCAGCTGGAGCGGGCCCATGCCCAGGCCAAGCCGAGTCGCAGAGGAGCCAGGCGACCAGGAGCAGAAAACCAGCGGAAAGCCCCATTTCAGGTTTTTAAGCTTTAAACACTTGACCACTTGAAATTTCGAAGATTATCAAGAAAATAGCTATTTTCATTTTCAGGCACGCACAACAAAACGCTTCAGAAGCCCACCTCAGTCAAAGTTTGCAAATTACGTATTTCGCAGTGCCATTATGTCCACGAGCCGTAAACATCTTTTGCTCTGCCGTCCCCATCGCCACATAATTATTGGTCATGAGTCCCGGTCCGGCTTCGGGGTCGTTCCCATTGAAACGGTAGCAGGAGCCGTGGCCCGCTGGGCCGAGCCCGGACGGGACTGGCCCACGGCCCACGCTTCCACGTGGACGTAATAATAGCCTGCCTGCCTGCGCTTTTTAAATCTAAATAAAGACGTACCCATTCAGCTTCAGCACGACCAGGCGCAATTATTTCTTTCATAGGAAGATTTTTCATGGTTTCATCCAAAAATAGAATGATTACATCCTGAAAGTCCTGAATTGAAGCAAAATTGAATTCCAGGAAAATTCCCATTCATAGCTTCCGTGAATAACTTTCGACAAGCCGAAGACTCCAAAGAATACTTGATGTCATTTCCAGCGACCAGCGTCAATTTCAAGAAGTATGTTTGTTGAATGAAGAAGAAATTGAGATCTAGTAAGGAAATGACGCATTTTAACTACGGCGAGACTGGAGACCCCAAGCCAAGCGAAGAGCAAGAAACGCTGTATGAATGAGGTTGTGGCTTGCTTTCCTTGAACTACTTGCAAAGAAATCTGCTTATTTTGCTTGCACTGCTCAGTAATTATGGGCTTGACACTTGGCAAAACTGCCAGCCTTGCATTGCATGGTCAAGCAGAAAGCCACGGGTGAGATGAAACCGAGCTCTCAACTTGTTTACGCCTCGCTGACAGATGAAATAAGAAAAGTTTCCTTGTAATTATTGAATTACTTTCAACTTTCTTTCACTTGACTCGTCGAGCATCTTCTCATGTCAATTCGAGTGGTTTGCTTTCTTACTTTCCTCTTCATCTTCGTTTCATCCTTCAGAATGCAGAGTCACATGAGATCAGTTAAGCATCGCTGTGGTTGTCGTTGGCGTCCGTTGGCGTTCTTTGTTATTTATTCAGTGGGACAGCTGTCAAGAAATTCGAGCCCAACAAAAAGTCGTGTTGGTAGGCTGAAAAACAAAACAAGAGCGTGCCTGATTATTGAATTAAATTAGCCGCAGGACGAATTCGAATAGTGACTGCGAATGCACTCAAGTCACAATTATCATTAAGTAAGTCTGTTTTTGCCGCCGGGAAGGCAAAGTGGCAATTAAAGATGGATGGACGTCATTCGGAGCTCGCCAATTTTGTTCGAACCATCTCAATTTTCGCATTCGCCATTCACGACCGAGGCTATGAATGGAAAGATATTCGCAAAGCCTCACACCACAGCCTGGTAGCCTGCAGCGAGAAACGCCAGCGTCTTTCCAGGAAGAATTCACGCAGAGTGGGCAAGTAAACCGAAGCACTCCATGACTCCATCGACTCCATGGCTTCTTTGGGCTCGGTTTCAGTTGTGTCGTGCCATCGTAATGGAATCTTCCTTGCTAGCAATTTGCAAATATTGTGTATTTTATTGCCAAAAATTTGGCCGGTGCAACCGAAAATTACGAATTCTGGGCCATGCATGCCATGTTTACATTACGCAGCGAATTCGACGGGATTGTCAAAATTCGCTCGCTTCGCAAATCGCAATCGCAGCACGAACGAAGACACGAATTCCGTTCCGAATCAGAATAGAGTAACACATGTATCATGCCAAAGGCAGGCATGTAAAAGTAAACCATGATAAAGATGTATTGATTTTGCATGAACATTGATAAGCAATAATCATAACAAGCCATTTAGCCGTGTCACTCCACTCGAGGATACTTGCTGTCTGTTGTGTCTTCCTGTTGCGCTGTGCTTGAGTTTGTGAAATCTGAAATCGAACTTGCGCCGTTGACTTTTGGGGCAATTCTATTCCTAATACAAATTGCATCAAAGTTGGGTTTTGACGTAATTGGAAAATGATTCGAATTGAGTTTCTTTTCGTGATTTTCCTTCTGCAAACGGCACAAAGTCAATTCGAACCGCTCGGAGTCAGTACCAGCGCCCAGCTTCAATTTGGGGGCGGCGGTGGCGGGTCAAATCTCGAGTTCGCGTTATACGACGAGAACTGCGCACTGGAGCTCGACTCAACGGGTGTTAACGCGCCCCGCTACTGTAGCACCTCGAAGCACCTCGTCTGTGAGGAGCACCGCTGCAAGTGCGAACCGGACTACATCTACCTCGACCACGTCCAGCTGCGGAGGTGCGAGCCAGAGCCCGTCGCCACCAACGAGTGGAGCTGCACATGGGACCAGCAGTGCCAGCAGAGCAAATTGGGCAAGTATTCCCGATGCGAAGAAGGTCAAGACAGTGGCGGAGGCAGACGCAAGCGCTGTGAGTGCTTCGACATGGAGGGACAGAGCAGGGCGACGATGCGCATTGAGGATGTGTGCTACGTCAACAAGAACGTTGGCGACCGCTGTGAGAACGACAACCAATGCAATCTGACCATTACTGGCTCGGCGTACTGCAACGGAGTTTCAGCATCGGGCCCGGATCCACGCCAGCAATTGAGTAGCGTCGGAATCTGTGCCTGTGCGGACGCCTACGTCGCCAATCCTTCGCTGCCGAACGAATGCCTGCGGCAGAAGACGGTTGGCGAGCACTGCGCGTACGACTTTCAGTGTACCGGGAGTCTGGGAGAACTTTCTGCGTGCGTCGACGGAGCCTGCAAGTGTACGGACACCAAAAACATGCCTTACACCGAAGGATACCGCGAAGCACGATTTTATGTTCCGCGAACCGACGGCGAAGGAGTGCGGGGTAGGTGTCATTACGTCTCGGCGGTGAATGAGAGCTGTTCGACGACGGAAGAGTGCATCCTCGGCTTTCATCCGAACGCAGCCTGCATGCCGCATGAGAGCTACAACGGAGAACGAGTCTGTCGTTGCCCTACGGGGCAGAGATGCGAGCTAGGAAGCGGCAGTGGCGGAATTGCAGTGTTGGCAAATGCATTTGTATTGATTTTATTGGTTTACCGGGCGTTGGCGGTGATTATTTGAATTTATTCATTAAATCCTTGAATGACACTGACAAGTCACTCCAATGCATCGTTTCCTGATTCGTAATCAGAAATTCGCTGAAATTCTGTAGTCAGCATGCGAAAATACGAATTGTAGCCTGAGAGCCGGCATATGTCAAGCATCACCTTGCCGTGCCTCACCAGCGCCGTGCCGCGCCCAGACCAAGTCGAGTCAGCATTGCCGCAAAAACACAAGTACAAACAGCTCGGGTTCTTATCTGAGGTCGTGCTGATAATGAATGACAGACTGGGTTGCGAAATTCCTAATTACCACAGCCACTCACTCATCTATTTATCAAGCTCAAAGCTGAACACCGAAGTCATAACTATATGATTTTACTCATAATAAGCTGCCCTTTTCTTCTACCACCTGGCATTAGCATTCATCATTAGCTCACGTTGCTGGTTGCTGCGTTCAGGCGTTATTGTGTTTTTCTGTACGGGTGCCGGTTCACTTTAAATCCATCACCCAAGGCCTGATTACCTTCCCAACTGGCCGTTCTAAGAGTTCTAACTTCTAAATTCTATTTCTGTTCGTTAAAAATGGAACTGTTACGATCACCGTTCATATTCTTGGCCGTGCTGGCCATTTCCTGCCATTTCGTTCACCTTCGTGCCAGTGACGACGAGTCCTGGGACCTCTGGGACGACGAAGACGAACAGCAGCAGCATGACCACAGCCACGACGATCACCAACACCAGCATGCAGGGCAAGGGCACACGCATGAGGACCAACCCAAAACCAGGAGCCAAGAGAGCCTGAACTCAGTACCGCACCCACCTGCAGCCGCAGGCGTCATGCCTCCGTCGTCGGAAGCCCAGCAAGCTCCTCCTCCCATCTCCGCAGCGCAGCAGTCTGGCGGCAACTTTGCGTCCTACAACGAAAGCTGCGTGCAGCCGCACCAAAACACCGGAAAGCAGTGCTTGACGTCACGTGGCCTCGTCTGTATGGGCGGACTCTGCAAATGCGGGCCGAACCCATCCAGTCCCAACATTCCCCTGACGTACGTCGACGACCAAAACCATCAGATGTGCGAGCCCATCGCGTCGGAGCGGAATCGCTTCGCCTGCACGTGGAGTCAGCAGTGTAGGGCAGGCAAGTACGGCTACTTCTCGCGGTGCGTCAACAACCGCTGCACCTGCTTCGACACTGACAACCGGGGTCGCCCGACGATGGAGCACGAGAACGTGTGCTACCTCGTCAGGTCCGTCGGCGACTCCTGCGAAGAGGACGTGCAGTGCAACGTGACGATCCCCGGTGAGGCGATCTGCTTCGGCTCGCGCGCCGCCGTGGGCACCTGCCAGTGTAGGGGGGGGTACTTTGAGTACGAGTGGCCGCAGGGCTCCGGCAAGGCACGGGAGTGCCTCGCAGTCAAGTCCATCGACGAAGCGTGCATCGCGGACGCTCAATGCACCCACAACGACGGGCTGGGCCCACTCTCAAATTGCCAGGGCAACCGCTGCGTGTGCTACGACACGGAGAACCAGTTTATGAAGGCGAATGTGAGTTACTACGTCCCGAGACCGAATCCCAGCGGGGCCAAGGGCAAATGCTACTTCCTGAAGGGCGCCAACGAGTCCTGCTCGACCAATGAAGAATGCATTCTGGGCTATCATCCGTTGGCGGTGTGTCTGCCACATCCGAGCTACAACGGAGGACACGTCTGTCAGTGCTCACAGAACGAACAGAAATGCAATTCGGGCTCGGGGCTCTTCGGGTCGTTCGTGCTTACTGCCACTGCCACGGCCTTGCCCATGTTAATTGGGTTGCTTAGCGTGGTCAAGCATATTTCGTAGACTCTGGCTCAGATTGTACAATTGCTTATTCAAGTTATTTGATTTTTAGTGGTATATTTGTTATGAAACGGCGCGGCGATTCATGATGGACAGAAAGCGAATAAAATCTGTAAAATGAGTGTGGATGTGAATTATTTTTTTTATCTTCATTGCATTCCATTGCTTGTAATTAGTAATTTGTAATTGGTTTGGTATTTTGTTGACCTTATCATCACGCAGCAGATCCTCTCTTCATCTTTCTCGTTGGCCTTCAATTCATACCGGCCAACGTTTTGTGTTAATTTTCACCAGTTAATTACAATGGCTGGCCTTGGTCGCTCCCCGATTTTCACAGTCTTCGCCGTATTGGCAGTTTATCAGTGGACAACTGTGACCGTGACAGCAATCGAAGTCGAAGACAACCATGCCCATGCCCCGAGCTTCCAGAGTCCACATTCGGAGCATTCGAAACCGAAATCGGAACTGCTTTCCAATTCCAAATTCAACGAAACCTGCGAGCTCATCATCAACACGGCGGTGTACGGCTCCTGCCTCGCCTCCAGAAACCTATACTGTGATAAGAACCACATTTGTAAGTGCAAGCAGAGTGAAGATCACAGTCACAGCCAATTCGTCTACGTACACAACCAACGGCGACACCACGAAGACGAAGATGAGGACGAGCGGGCGCTAGGCTGCGAGCCGGTCCCAATCGCCAGCGCCTCGAATGGGTTCCAGTGTGACTGGGACGAGCAATGCACCGCTAGCAGCTTCGGTCAACTGTCAATTTGCGGTGCAGAGAAGAAATGCGAGTGCTCCAGCGGAGCTGGTCTACACCTGCGCCTGGACGAAGGGGAAGGGAATGAAGGAAGATGCTTCCGGGTCAAGTATTTAGGCGAGTCCTGCGTGCTGGATGAGGAATGTGTCCTGGGGCACGCGGAGTCGACCTGCGTAAAGCATGAGAGCTACAAGGGCAAAAAAGTTTGCGCCATTGGGAATCTACTTCCGTCAATCGGAAATCGAAATAATATTGGGTCGGAGGAGTTCGAGCTGGTCAGTTTGTCGAGCGTCGCGTCGAAGAATTCCGACTTGTCAAGATTCGTACGCAGGAATTTCAGTTTTGTTTTACCGCCATTTACATTTTGTGTATTTTGTCATACTAACATATTTAATTTCTAAATAGATGCCTTAAGGGTTGTTTCTGCGTCTTGTTGAAATTAGCTCACGCTGCCGTTGACATATTCGGGATTGAGTCATCTTGTGCATATAGATTAATAGGTGACGGTTAATTCACAGCTCAATTGCTGGCAAACAAAATACAGTTTGCTTAAATGTGACAAATTGCAGTTACAGCTTAACGCCCCAGCCCCTGCAGTACTTTTATGTACAAATTGCTAATGCATTAAGTATTAGGTTGTTTAAATAGTTACACATGCGTACAAATCAAATAGAGCAAAGCGTGTGAAGTGAGTAATGGAATGACAAATGTCTGAACTAATTTACAACACCAACGCCCGTACTCGTACCTTACCTGTACCTGGATAGCAAACAAGCTCAAAGTGCGTGGAACTTCGTGTTTGTGTGTCATCGTCTCGTTTTCATTCGAAACGAGGACGCGTTATCTCACTTTTGCTTTTTGCAAGTTCCAATTCCAATTCCCTGCCGCCTTTATTGTGCTCTGACTAAAGACAGGCACTGATTATGATTATGCACAATCATACCGTGCCCGTTAATTGTTTATTATCACTGTTCGTATTAGCGAATCATCATGTATAAGCATAAATTACGATGAGCGATGCCCCTTCGCATTCATTCACCGCTGCCGTAAACAAACGTCACGTGCGAAATCCGTAACTTTTGCTTTAGCTTTGTATTGTGCGTGCGTGCGTGCAAAAATGGCCACCACCAAATTGTTCATCATCACGGCTTGCCTGAGTCTCTTCGGCGACGCCGTCGTCGGCCAAGCCGCCTGGAATCAGAACCCGACGTACGAGCCAGGCAAGTTCGGTGACGTCTGCGACGACACGCGGCCCTGCAACCAGGCGAGGAACCTCGTCTGCAATCGAATCCAGCCTTATGGGACGGGACGGTGCGACTGCAAAGTACAAATGTACAGCAACATGCCGTGGGTCTACAACCCGACGCTCCAAATGTGCCAGGACCCCAACCTGCCTAATTTGAACCCACATCATCATTACAACAACAACTACAACCCAAATCAGTCACAACAGCAACCGCAGCCACCGAATCCTTTTGGAAGCAACGGTGGCAACGGAGGAGGATCCTGGAACGGTAACGGCGCAGGCGGTGGCGCTGCAGGTGGCGGAGACGTTTCTGGAGTCGGCACTTCGTGCCCCGACGACAGAATTTGCATCCTTAACCTTGGCTCCTTGTCCCGATGCGTTTACAATCGCTGCCAGTGCTTCGACACCGAAAGCCAGGGCAAGGGGCAAGTGAAGGATTACGAAGGACGCTGCTGGAAGGTGGCTCGCGAAGGAGAAGCCTGCACAGATGATCAGCAGTGCATTCTAGGCGGTACTGATTTGAAATGTGTGCAGGACTCGGATAATTCCTACCTGAAGCACTGCAAATGCGAAGGGCGGGGCTGCCGAAACGAAGCAGCCGGGTTGGTCACGGGCACGATTCTGCTCACATCAATCACGACGACGTTGGGCCTGATTGCTGTGGCGGCGCCAATGAGGCTTCTGTGGTAGTATTGTAAATTGCGAACTGTTGTGGAATTCAGTGACCTTCGATTTACTCCAATTTCCATGTCTAATTAATAATACTTTTAATACTTGTAAGCAGTCAGGTTTTGGACTTTCTTACATAATTCTACTGCCATTTGACTTGCATTGTAAATTAGTTGTGTTAATTATTAAAAACACTGACATTTTACACTTAAATGATGAAGTAAGAAACCTGATTACGATACCCGCCATATCACCTGCTTTTTGGAGCATGCTTTTACTGATTTTTGAGAAAATGTTTATGGCGCCTGCTTCTATTGAAAAGGCTGAAACGAAGTACTCCTGACCTCGCTCCAGAAATGCTCCAGTTTCGCAGCACACAACCCCAAGCACGGAGCGCAGTGATAAGGGCGCTTCTTATCAGCAGGGCTGACAGAGACAGAAAGAACTTTATTATTGGCCAAATAGGCTATCGCTCCGCTGGTCTGCTGCATGAAAGCCCAAAATTCTATCCAATTTTCAATTCGGTCAATTTTTCGCGTTTCTAACCAAGATGAGTCAAAATTTACCGATTGCGATTTTTTAAAAGTTTAGTACCAATCGAGACTGGGCTTTGGCCTCATATTTGCCATCGTCGTCGTCATCAATTTCATTCGAAGCGAGGCGAGGCCCGAATCGTCGGATGCGCCAAGCGTAAAGCGTTATCTCAAATTCATTTGATACGCCCATCACCAGTTTTGTGAGTTGCTTTTGCTTTTCTTATCTCTATTCGTAAATCACCACATCAGTCTTACTCGTACTTTAACTCGCACTCATGCACCAGCATAAATTAACGTGATCGATCCGCGTTTACCTTCATTCACCAAAAACACGTACACTAAAGTCGGAGCTGCTTGTCGCACTTTTGCTTTTGCTCTTTCATTCTGCACAGTGAAAAATGGTGCTTGTCAAATTGTTCATCCTCTCCTTCGCGGCGACTGCCTCCTGCGTCGCGGGGCAGCTGTGGGTGCCCGAACGGGGCAAATTCGGAGACATTTGCGACAGCAACCGACCCTGCAACACGGACAAGAATCTTGTCTGCACTCTGGCTGGTCAGTCGTTCGGGGGCAGCAACGGACGCTGCGAATGCAAGACAACACCGTACAACAACGCGCCATGGATTTACATCCAGGCGCTCGACAGCTGTCAGGATCCCAGCACACCGAATCTGCACCCACATCATCACTACAACCCGAATCAGCCACAGCCACAGCCTCAGCCGCCTTTCGGGGGCGGTGGCGGCAGTGGAGGACATAACGGAGGTGGCTTCGGAGGTGGCGGCGGTAGCGGAGGCAACAATGGAGGCGGCTTCGGAGGAAATAACGGGGGAGGCTTCGGAGGCACGTCTGGCGTTGGAACAATCTGCCAGGACAACCGGATCTGCATCGGACTCCTCGGATCGCTGTCCCGCTGCAATTACAATCGCTGCCAGTGCTACGACACCGAAAGCCAGGGACGGGCCACTGTTGGGGAGTACAACGGAAAATGCTGGAAGGTGTTTCGGGAAGGAGAAGCCTGCACTGACGACCCGCAATGCATTCTCGGAGGCAGCAACCTGCGCTGCGTCGCGGACTCGAGCAATTCCTACCTGAAGCACTGCAAGTGCCAAGGACGGGGCTGCCGAAACGGAGCAGCCGGTTCGGTCACCGGCACGATGCTCACTTCGATCACGTTGGGCCTGATTGCTGTGGTGGCGAACAAAATCATGCTTTAATTAATGCATTTTTGACAATCATTTTTCGAAATTTTCATGTCCAATTCTTAAACTTTGTTTATAAATAGATGATTGTAACGATTAATTTCAAATCTGCCGCCACCTGCAACCTGATATCTGCCAGAGTTCGCCATTTTCACGAATCACGACGAGCATGACGCACTTTCGCATTAGTCATCAGTTCTCGAGTCTCCGCCGCCGCGCCGTATTCGTATTTGTTCTCGCCCTAGCCGGATATCCTTATCTCTGCTCTGACGGCTCTGAGCACTGCTTTTGGTTGTAATTTCGTTCTCTTATCTATGCTGCTCTCTGGCTCCCAATCCGGCCACGATCTAAATTTATTGATTCACTTTCACCCGTCCAGGTCCGTCCGAAAAGCAGCGCGGTTGGTTTGATTTGATTCGCTGCAGTTTTGAGCTCATTTGGCAAGGAAGGTCGTTCGCAGCACCGGGCCGGTAAAATTAAATCGAAAAAAGTCAAAATGGGTCAATCACGTAAAGTTGTTCTGGGGGTAGTTTTTGTTGTGATTACTTTCGTCTCCGCAGTCGAATTCACTGCAAAATACGGCGACGTCTGTGACAACTCGACTCCGTGTACCGAAGACGCCAATTTAATGTGTATTCCGCCTGGGGCCGGGAGGTGTCAGTGCAAAGTGATCAACAGCGTGCAGTGGGTGCACGACCCAGTCACAGGGACCTGTGTCGAAGACCCGACCGCGTACGTGCCGAAGCCACCGCCAAATCCATTCGCACCAGGAGCAGGAGAACCCGGTCCAGGCCCACACCACCACTACAATCCGAATCAGCCGCCACTCGGCGGCAGAGGACGCAGTTTCGGCGATGAAATTCAACCCCCGACGTACAGAGGCTGCGCTCAAGACCGTGACTGCCTGCCCGCCCTCGGAGAGCTCTCAAAGTGTGACCTATCAAAATCCCCGGCCATGTGCATCTGCTACGACACGGTGACGCAAGGCGAGGAACCCGTCGGTGAGTACCGAGGCAAGTGCTGGGTGAAGGTTGCGGAAGGCGAGTACTGCTCCAGCCACGCCCAGTGCGAACTAACAGAAAACGTCCTCAAATGCCTTGCCGAAGCGCCAGGGTCCTACATGAAAAGGTGCATCTGTCAGGGCGAGAGCTGCTCGAGAAGGGGAAACCAGAATCGGAAACAAGAAATCAGCGGCTCCCTGCCACTGGCGCCCTGCAAGACGATGACAGTTGCATTGGTCACAGTTACAGGTGCAGGCATGTTGAGTCTTACAACAATCATTTTGGCAAAATTGTACGCTTCATAATTGATTGCTGTGTAAATAAATTCTGTTGAGTCAATAGCAGGATTGCTGCTCGCATGATTCAGGGCCGGATTCGCTGATTCGCAGAAACTAGGCCAGAGACAGCTAACGCAAATTGCCGGCGCCATGCATCATCATATTACCGGTCCTCAGCCTATCAGCAAGCACCTCTGTCTTTGCCTTTGCCATACAAATGGATACCGCTTTGAGGTTTCACTATTTGCACGTTGCTGTTGACTCGTCGTTCATTCGGTCAATTCGTTATCGCAATTTGCGAAGCAAAAAGGTTGGCATTGCCAAATACGAATTTCCGCTTATAACACAGCAAAACATTGAACTACTTATCTTATCAACACTCTACTCAGCTCAGGGTAGCATAAGTATGTGTGAAATTATTACATGCACGCTGGTGAATTTCGAAGCCCATTGAAGGCTACAATTCAAATTCATTGATTTCTCATAGCATAGCGCAATTCTAAAGAGCCAATCATGCATCAAACCGGTGCGGTGCGGTCTGAAGTATTTTGATCACTTTTGGTCATAAACGCAACTTGTGAACTGTACTTAATTGCAACCTATATTAACCTATAGTATTCGCTGGTTTTCTACCCCGAAAAGCGAAAAGTCTCAACGGGTCAAAGATTTAATATGCGGTCAACCAACTTTAATTCAGTGACGACTTTTGCCGTTGGCGTATTCTTCGTAGCGTTAGCCAGTCACCGTGTCAGTCGTCTTTCGCACGTTGAGGCCCAGGTCCAGTGGCGGCACAGCGACGACTCCTTCGAAAAGTACGTGGGATACAATCATTCTTGCTCACATCCACATCAGAATTACAACGACACTGACGACCCTAAAGGAGTCAAAGCCAGCAATAGCGAAGGCGCAGGCGGCGACGACTCTCTGAAGCCATGCAATCCAACCAAGTTCCTGACCTGCTCCAACGACACGAACCCGAATAGGCGCCGGTGCACCTGCCTGCCTCAGCACTCGTACGACGATAACAAAGACTCCTGCTACCCACTGTCCGAAGACGGCTCGGACCCTAACAACTCGGCTGCCGCTGCGGGCCCTCAATCGGAGCCTCGCGTTGTCACCGAAAACTGCGAGAGCACAAAAGAATGCTGGTCGAGCGTCTACGGTGAGTTTTCGGTGTGCAACCCGTCCACTGGAAAGTGTGAATGCCGCGACAATGTCATGAACGAGCAGCGGGAGATGGTGAAGGTCGATGGTACCTGCTACGTCCTCTTTCGCCGGGGCGACGTCTGTGAGAAGGACGCCGAGTGTAATGCGACGATCGTTGGCAACGCAGTCTGTGTCAAGCAGTCGATCCATCTGAACTCGAAGCTCGGAAGATGTGACTGCGATGGGAATTCCGATGTCTGGGACAACAGACTGCAGGAATGTGTTCGGTACGCGGACAAGAATGGCCTTCGTTTCACATGCAAATCCGACCTGCAGTGCTCGCATTCCGCCGCGCTCGGCAGCCTCGCGAAATGTGACCACGTCACGCGAAAATGCATCTGCCACGACGTGAACACCAACGGAAGGAAGCCGACGGGGTTTTACAACGGGAAATGCCACCTGAAACTGCGGGCCAACGAAACATGTAGCAATGACATCGAATGTCGGCTTGGGTCGGGCGAAGATTCGGCGTGCGTGGACAATCCAGACGACTCTGAGGGCCCGAAGCATTGTCAGTGCCATGCGACGCACGTTTGGGGCGAAACGCACTTTGAAAACGACGAGAAGTGCCTCGTCATCGGCAAACTCAACTCGCAGTGCACATCGGACAACCAATGCCAGCATCAGAACGGTCTTGGGGAGCTGTCAAAGTGCGCCAAATTCGAAAACAAGCCGAGGGAAGGTCAGTGCGTGTGCTGGGATCCGATTCGGCAGCGGCTGGACACGACGGGCTTCTCCAATGGGGCCTGCCACTACAAACGGAAGGAGGGCGAACGCTGCGAGTCGACGGAGGAGTGCGTCGTTGGCTGGAGCCCGAACGCCGTCTGTGAGGCGCACGAGAGCTACAACGGAGAGCGAGTCTGCCAGTGTCCTGAGGGAATCGTTTGCAAATCGGGCGGCGTCGGAACGACGACCTTCGCGCCTGGACGTCTTGCTCTAATTTTAATTAGTGTGGTTGTGATCGCTAGGTTTAGAATTGTTAATTAAGAAGTAGAAGTAGGCTGTCAGAAACCGAATGGGAACAAGGAATGTCAATGCGGTGACAGCAATTTCAATGTAACATTGCTTGTTTATGTTTATGGTCATTTGTAAGCTTTTATGAATGCAAAGATTCGAGTACTTTTTGCTTAGGTTCAAGATTTCGCTAAACGTTTAACTCTTTGTAAGGTTACTTAGCAGTAAGAAGTTTACAATTTACAAGTTTTCCCTGTAATTATTTATACTCGTGTTTCGTGTATCGTTTGATTGACGTGAAGTAGCAAGTAAATAAGTTTAGAAGTTAACCAATTCATTTCATTTCGTGCCTGGCCTGTCACCCCACATCTTTTAACATCTTTTCCTTCTGCTCGTGCTCAGCTCGTATTCATCGTAGCCTTCGAAGCATTCGATTCGTTATTGATGAATACGAGATGCCAATGAATATGAGTACGCAACGAGAATCCATGAGCATATCCAGAACATACGCAGTGCAGTGCTAGAATCTGACGTGGATGTGAAATTGGTTTTTGTGGTAAAATTCCACGACCATGACGAAAGTTCAACTCTAAACTCGAGCTTCGTGCCCCGTCTTTCGTGCATAATTCAAATAATTCTACTCCATGCACAAAATTGATTGACTGCTATGGATGCTGCAACTTGTAACTTGCTTTTAATGAGACTCCAGCAGTTTGCCATTCGCCATTTGCGGCCGCATCACGGACGGAACGACGGCGCGGCTCAATTCAAGGGTGACTGAGTTTTGTGCGAAGGCGAAAGGAAGTGGGCTACGCAAATTGCGAGAGCCTAAGCCCGATTCATTCGGGAATCCAGAAGGATTCAAGAGATTTCAGATTCAGATTCCTGAGAGATGACTGACGACTGATGATATAATCGACGTCATGTGGGATAGCAATGGCATATGGCATGACATTTACACGGAATTGCACGCGGCCGAGCGGAAGTTGTCTGTGATTCTGTGGCCTTTTATGGCTTGGATTTTCGCATTACTCTTTCATTACTGCCATTACTTCATTTCCGGACTGTGATTCTGATCCTGACTCATTAATTATCGTGTATTGTTGAGTCATGACGAATTTTGCGGCGGCGAAGGTTCTAAAAATAGAAAATGAGCGATTGTGACGTTGGAAAATTTATAAGTCAAGAGCACATGCGTTGCGTTCTTAATTGATGTGCAAAGTACGTCTGGTTTTTTGTATGGAAATTAGCAGGTTTCGTTTAAAACTTGATTTACTGTTTGTGTCTGTTGTGGAGATTTTAAGTCATGGGTCTTACATCATAATTTGTGTAGTACGCGTACGCAGATTTCTTGCCCTGCACCATACCGCTGATTTAGACCACGATTGACGTACGGACGGCCGTGTGACTTATAACTTTGCTCTTCATGGGCGTCACGAAGAACAAGGTACAACAAGCAAGGACGAAGCATTCGCGATTTTGCGAATCTGAAGATGAGCGTCTGTCAGTCTAGCCTAAATTGGCAGGTCACGATTATTTTACTTGTTTGCATTGGAAAATGAAAAATGGCATGGAATAAACATTACGGATACATTTCTATTCTTGGTTATGATTTAATACTCGCGAACGCGATTTTGTAGATCGTGAAACAAGTTGAGTCAAGCACCTGCCGAATCTCGATTTCGATTCAGTTTGCACTGTGAGGATTGGGTCGATGAGTTGGTGCTGGGATTTCCAATGTTTTCCGATTTGGAGTTGCTTCACACACGCAGTTAACTGCTTTGAGTCAAGTCCTTTGAATAAAAGAACTAAAAGAATTTGACGGCGGCGGTGACTGCGTACGGCTCCTTTGCATGCGCAACTTGTTTTCGGAGGATCTTAGGTCAATTTTACCTTGCACCGCAACAAATAAGAATATGGGGTGGATCACATGAGATAACTTTGAATTTCTATCATATCTTAAAACGGGATAAAGTTACTGGTGTCATAGCCACATTCAAGAAAAACAAGAATTCGACAATTCGCGCCGCGATTATGATTTCATAACTCCATTTATGCGTATGCATAATTGAAAATGTCACGGCACGCACGCATGAGCTCGCATTAATGTGTAATTATTAATTACAGCGGAGCGGAGGAAGGCGGAAACGGATTCACAGATTCGGTAGGCAGATTCAGCTTAATTCTTGGAAAAACCTCGTCACTTACGAATTGCGACTGTTGTCATCACGACTGATATGAGACATCTGTCGGATGCTTTGTTTGTCCCACGCTCGAAGCCAGAAGGTAATGAAATGAATGTGCACCCAAACGCCAAGAATTCCTGATACTGATACGGATTCCAAGCATAATGAGATTTTCGAGTTGCGTACGCTGAATATTTTTTAATATTGCGTCCAAGTCGGTCGAAACCCTAACCAAGTGCAGCAGCGTACCTGGCCTGGCCTGGCTTGGACGTTTGGATGTGACGAACAGATGTCAAACGCAGTCAGTGCAATGCAGTCGCGGGTCCTCATATAAAGTAAAGCTTCTATTAAATTCTGCGCTGAATTCTGTTTCTGACGTTTTGATTAGGAAATCAACACCAACTCTTCATGGCTCATGTGGCTTGGGCATGGTTCTGTATTAATTGAGTCTCACGTCTTTCATACATGGAAACGGACCATAAGACCATGTTACGATGTTACAGTGCAATGAGCGAAGGAGATTCGCATCAGCATCAGCGTGTATCATTTCAGCAGAATTTCATGATGAGATGCGAGGCTAATGACAGAGCCACGACCATGACGCGATTGTGAATCTGATGCCGCTCTGCTCCTGTATAAATGCGGCTAGAACGAAGAAGTGGGCACTAGTTGCTGGCCAATTGTTGATCGGACACCATACTCTTCAGTCGCTCTTTCTAAGTGCTTCGTACTCACTCTCGCTCTACGAAATCTCATTCTTGTCTAGTCCAACTCGTTTGTGATCGTGATTGTTACGAAATTGGAAGTGAGTCTTCAGAAACCGCATCTCGACTCTACGCGAATTGAAGCTGATTCAATCAAAGTAAGTCATTTGACTATCGCTTTTATCGAAACCAGAGTTTCCATTTCCGAGTGTTGAGGAAATCTTCCACCGGCCGGAGAACACAAAGGTTGATAGTTCACAAGATGATGAATGAGCAGACAACTCATCACTTCGCACTTCTTCATCACACTTGACGAAAGATAGAAACGAGTCGGGAAGATTCACGAGTCAGGCCGCGTTCGCGTCCGCGCTGGACCGACGATCTGACACTTGAACTCTGGATAAACAATTTCTTTCTTAAAAAATGGACCGTATTTATTTACACTTGTAGGAAAAATTCGTGCACTCGGTTCCACTTCAAATATTATGATTATTCGGAGTCAGAGTCAGTCACAGGAGATTAATGACTCGATGAGTATTGACGAATTACAGCCACTCACTCGCACGAATTCACGCGTCAAAGGTCCAGTTCGAGTTCTTAATTCTAATCTTTCCACATTCCTTCGCTCGCTTGCCGAGATAAGGAGAGGGCAATGCGTGAACGTGTTTATCTTACAAGTACTCCCAGACTGCTTGGCACCAATCAACCAATGCGTAACCAAACTGTGTACGCGTTAATTTCGTGGTCCAAAACGAAGCACGCCGACCCTGAGCTTATTCACCACGCACAGGCTGAAAGATCAGATTCAAAGATTCAAAGACCCCAAAAGGAAAAGGATCAATCACTCCCACGCCACGAGTACGATTTCTTTTGTTTTGCTTAGCGTCCTGATTCGTTAACTCTAATTATCTAATTATAGTCGCCGAAAGTTAAATATTAGATCAATTGTTCCACGAATACTTCAAGCGAGAGAGGCTTGGCTCCAAAGATCACGTAAGTGTTAGTCATTCAGTTGCTCAGCTGGACGCGCAATGTCAGTGCAGTGGTTTTCCGCTGTCCACTCCACAAATTTAGCCGAAGGATACGCTGATATGCGCGCATCATTATGCGTAAACACGACTGTTTATTGTTGGCTTGTGATCTGTGCCATTTAATTAGTTCCGTGCCGTTAATGGTTTAACCACTTGCATTAATCTAGTAGCAGTGAGAGTGATTTAATACGAAATTACGGCCGAGTTCCTAAGAAATCGAGCGTGCGCTGTGTTTCTTCGTAATAGTAATTAAAATTGAAAACTAAAGTATGGGCAATTAAAAGGTACCTTGGCCAACCGCGTTATTAAGATAATTGCAGTCCTGCTCGCCGTTAGTTCTTTAATAGTGACGTAGCTCATTAAATCAAGTCTCTTTAACCTTCTGTGCACCTGTTTCAGGATCCTCATTACAGCAGATCCACCGACTCAGAAGACTCAGGACCCAGCATCATGTACTCTGAAAAGGTTAATCAAATCCAGTCATCTCCATCATCATCTTCGTGCAGCAGCAGCAGTCTGCATTTGCAGACGCACAAACTGGGGCACGGACTCTTTGCCGTGATGACGACCATCCTCATCCTCAGCGTGTGCATCGAGTCAACTCAGGGTTTCGTGGCCGGCTCTCGTCCACTCTCCAAACGATCGTTCTTCGACATCCAGTGCAAAGGAGTGTACGACAAGGCTATTTTCGGACGCCTTGACCGGATCTGTGACGACTGTTACAACCTGTACCGCGAACCTCAGCTTCATGCTCTCTGCAGGTAACGACTTAAAGCTTAACGATACGCTCGCCACACGCGTACGCGTGCTCCACTTCAAATTTCTCCAGCAGTCATTCATTTCTAATTTCCAAAACAACTGACAACGACATACGATTGCGACAGGCCAATGCCAGTGTCAAAGTCATTCATTAACAAAGTCACAAAGTTTCCATACATTTCAATGTGAACAGGGGCGATAATTAATTGAGTTTGAGTTCAAATGTCAAGCTGCGGTTTAGCTTTTGAAACTTTTGATATTTCCACTTTGTTTTCCAGCTTGCGTCGCAAAATCCAGTAAACTGAGTAAATTCCAATACATACAATCAAAAGAAAGTGTCCCGAAAAGTTGTTAAGCTAGTTAGTATTAGGTCTAGTGTGAAAGGTGCGACATGCACCGCGATTCCTGGAATCTGGAATCGGGCGCAAGGCATCGAACTCCGTCATAGCCATAAAAATGCCACGCCGGCTGTCAACCTCCGCGTTTCACGTTAAGGCTGCCAGCCAGACTTTCCATTCCGCTAATTAACGACATTCTTAACTTATCGATTGCCCGCTCTTGGTAGTCTTGATACTAATACGCTTTTATTATTTTTTTATGTTTTGTTACGTATTTTGCTGACATTTTGTCTCCTTCTCTCCACAGTCAAAATTGTTTTTCCACAAAGACATTCCTCGGCTGCTTGGATGCTCTTCTCTTGGGAGACGAGTGGCCCGTGTACAGAGATATGATTTCGACGTTACACGCGGCTGACACCCATAACTCGCTAGCAGAATAAACCCATACCACTACCACTAATTAATTACGTTACTTTGTGATGCAATTATGCAGCGATGATTAGATGCATTATTCTCCCGATAACGATAAGGATTTCTCAAAATTCAATACGAAAAGAGTACCTAAGCTTTAGACTTCCACATGACACAGAATTTACTTGTACAGAGAGTTATTTTTCTCTTCTCAGTTGCAACGATTCTCAATTAAATTAGCGTAAAACTGGATAAAAATATAAATACAAAACCACCAAAGAAAAGCGAAAGGGTCAAGCCAGCACAGACAAATCTGCCAAGCCAGCGTAGAATCTGTCTCGTTCCGGTACAGACGTCATAGGTAAAAATATCATCAACATCAACACCATTCTGGGAGCTTAAACTCACAATGCAATCGCCAATCGTAATCACTTGCTGTCTACGTAGCAAGCAGCCAAATAACAGTAGCAATTAGCTAACTGCAACTGCATTTTTCATTTCTTGACCACGTTGACCGCAATTTAATGCAAATCAAGTAGCAATTAACATGGCTTAACAGGGATTTATGCAGTTTTGTAGTTTGTTTCCTCGTCTCGTTGTCCAAAGTCCGTAATCCGTCCGCAATGCAATACAATTCGAGTACAATTTGTATTGCCATTGCTTGTTGTGGTAGTACAAAAGCTAATGACGCTTTTAATTGCTGGTGCTGGGGAATACGCAACACTTTCTCGGCATCGCAATTCTCTTGCGGCTACCTTCTGGGGCGTGGGGCTTGGTTTTTGTAGTCTTAACTAATGCATTACTTATTACAATGCAAAGCAATGCTAAAATGCTAAATACGTTAAATGCTTCTCTTTACTGTGCGGAACTAATCTTTTCCTTGCAATTTTCTTACAGATCAAATTGTTTCGGGTCGCAGTACTTCAAAGGATGTCTGGACGCTCTGCTTCTGAACGACGACGAGCCAAAATACGAAGAAATGATTGAGATTCTCGGAAAGAGAAAGTAAATCGCCATCGCCGTCGTGGACCTTGGACAGAGATCTTATGACCACACTCACGATTCTGACTACTTAATTTATTGTGCCATAACCGTCTAACTTTAGCAATGCAAATGCAACTTTAATTGCGGTTAAAGCAAACGTTCAACGTTATGTTTTACTTGTACTTTTACATATTTTCAGTATTATTAGCTGTTAGTTTCATTTATTATAGCATTTTTAGCGTTTAGTCGTAAACACTGTCAAGTTCCTTGCACAAACGACACCGGTGAATTTAAGTTCCTGTTTGTACTTGATTTTGTATTTTAATTTAACAACCTTTAATGCTTTGGCCTTGCACACAATCGAACAGATTCCAAACTGACCTTCGATCTGTCCTTTACCAAGCCTTGTCGCTGTTCTTTACCGCAAACATGAATTTTACCTTTAAGCCATTTAATCCAGTAATTTTAAATGTTTTGTATTCAAAAATCAAAACAAGTGTTTCTCGTAGGCGTAGAGTAGACTTAGGAATTGAATCAGTAGAGTTTTAAAGCCTGCATTGCATTAGCATGACAATTGAGGAGAAGATGACCTGCAATGCAGCTGTTTTGTTAACTCCTACCAAATTGTCATTGTCATTGTACGAAGATGAAAATGATATTCATATTGACAAAGAAATTATTTATTTTGACATCTGTGTGGGTATTTTTATTTTGGAAATAAAAATGTGCTGATGTTCAGTGTTCTTGCATAATTAAACGACCTGAGGCTCTTGATTTTATTTACGTGATTCCAGCTGCTAGTCGAATACAGTCATTCATGAAGGTTTGTCAAGTTCCACTATGATTGCACGACATTCCAGAAACTGAAAGAAGTCAATGGCATTCGTCTGTGGTGAGCTCCAACTTTTATTGCTGCTGGGCATACCTGACTGTAACTTCAGCATTCTTGTGACATGACCTTCCAGAATCCACATCCGACAACTGGCGGTACGGCATAGCATAAATAGATAAATAACAGGATTTTTGTCACCAGATTCTACTTTCCACCTGCAGCAAGCCTTCGATCTCTGAAGCAGTTAGTTTCGCCTTTTACTTTGTAACTCTCGATGCAGCCGTAAACTTATAAATGGAGGCGCTGCTAGTACAAACCCGTCATCCGCACTTTATTTTGCCATGAGTACGTGTGCGGTGCAGTAATCCAGTAAGTCTAACATAGGAGGAAGATGTCTGGAATAATAACATTATTTCTAAGCTTAGGCTTAATCTCGTTGTTCCAGGCTGCGCTGCTTGGCTATGGTGATCGATGTCGAAATGGAAGTGGGACGCCCGAGCCGGGCAATCCTTTCGACTACTCCGAGTCTGACTCGGACCAAGACCTTGATTATTCGGGATCAGACGCTGTCGCTGGTGATAGCTGTAATTTTGTCAACGGGCTTTGCATAGATAAAAAGTGCCAGTGCTCGCATCCAGCCGATATGACCTACAACGAGAAGCTCAATGAGTGCGGGATCCCAACAGGTGGTCTCTGTAATCACAGCGCGGACGGCTGCTTCAGTGGCAATGAATGTGTTGATAGCGTATGTAAATGCCAAAGTCCAAGGGAGCCTTTGCTCATCAGCCTCGGCGATGGCATCACGACTACGACGATCACGAAATGTACGAGTCTGCGACAAGAAGAATGTCAAACTGATAAGGAATGCAGTGCGAGACACTTTTTGGGTTGCTTTGAGGGCATCTGTGACTGCAAAAGCCCCATGCGGACCGTGTACGAGGAATTTGGACTGAAAAGAGGTACGGGCCTCCAAATTTGAAAGCACGGCTGCACGGTGTGAAGCTGATCCTTATCTTCTTGCAGGTTGTCGAATTCGAGCTGGAGAATCTTGCTACCCGCTTCCAGCGAGTGTCAATTCATCGATACCCGTCCAGAAATGCGTATCCAATTCCATGTGCACAAACACGTCGCAGTTGCAGTCGCGAAATGAGTCGTCCACCTTCGTCTGCAAGTGCAACCCAGGCTACTTTGGTACTCCAGATGGGATCTGCAAAAAGGAATTTTCACAGCCTTGTACACCGACCCACCAGGAATGCAATTCGTACAAAGGTCTCACTTGCAAGAATGAAGAATGTGTCTGCGTCGATGAGGACACATGCTTCGACAAGGAGCAGGGTGCTTGCGTCAGCTCTGTTGGTCAACCTTGCGGTTTGTTCTCGCTTTGGTACGACGAGTACGATATTGGCTGTGTGAAGAACGCGGAGTGCATCCTCGAAGATTATCAGGCTCATGACCATGCTACTGGAGTGACTGGAGTCTCCGCACCTGCCCAAAACCGCCGAAACGTCTCTGGCCCAGTCATACCACGAAAAGTCTGCAAATGCAAACCGGGTTTTGTGGAGGAGCCGAACACGAGCACGAGCAGTGAAGGCAAGCAATGCGTGAGGAAATTGTCCACGACCATCACGACTACGACGACGACCGAGTCATCAGATTACAATGAATTTGACTACAGTAGCAGATGATTGAGAAGCGTGGCTGTGATTAAGCTCTTGCCTAATATTGGTCACGTTTTCGGTAGTTTAGTAACTTCTTTGGCTATGAATTGAGCTGTGGCCATCGAAAACCAAGTAAATTCTGTCATGTCTAGTGTCCAGTCGTTAGTAGCCCCGCCCTCTGACTCTGATTTCCTATTGTATTGTGTAATATGTAATGTAATAAATCTCGCATTAAGAAAATGACATCTTTGCCAATTTATAAAAATAAAACAAGTTGTGCTAATTGTTCTGTACCAGTCTCCCCTGCTGCTTTTGTTCGTGCAGCTAATCACTCCAGTTTCGGCCTCGAATAAACAGTTTAGTCGCTCTCGGAATGATATCTATTTTCATCAAGGAGAAAGGGACAGGCACAGGCCAGCTCCAAGGGTAATTATTTAATGCACGTTGATCACTTGCCGGCCCGTTCACTGTCACTGCTGAATCTCTGTTAAAATTTGGATGCGTCAGGTGAAATCAGGGACGGATCCCTCTTGGATTCACGAAACTCTACAAATGCACAATTGCTACAGGAGCACGGAGCACCTCCGCTTGTGTTGAATCACACGGTAAAGCCAATTGATGTCTTGCTTTTAAACCAAAATGCAGCAATTTACCATCAAAGGTGCGTGGCAAACCTCATGGTTCATGTAGTTTGCGTTGTAGTGTGAAATCAGTCAAGCCTGGACTGATCATAGCACTCACGGGCGGCCTGGTCACAATCCTGATCTCGGGTGGCTGCGACTGGGCGCGAATATTTACACGATCGGAGTGCTAGGAGCCGGTTGTCCTTGGTACGAGGAAACCAAGGATTATGAGTACGGAACTTCCCGGTCCGAGAATAAGGAGCGTATCAGTAAATTAAGACTCATTGCATTGCATTGGGAGATTAGTTGGATTGATTGCGTCTTCAACTTCTTGCAGGTAACTCTACGCAAGTTGCATGGAATGGCAGCAGAGAAATAGGGGTTGCAACCACGTTCTACCGGACTGGCCAGTGGGACAACATGGTCGTAGTGGCCAATTACAATCCACCGGGGGTACCCGGATTCTACAGCGAGGATGTGCAGCTGAACCTGTTGGGAGCTGGCAGACTCCTGCAGGCTCCGTATTTCATTGATCGCTTCCTACCGTTCCTCATCATTGTCAAAGTATTGTAGAGATTTCACTGGAATGAATCATCAGCTAATTTGAAACTCTAATTAACAGAGGGTCGTTCAATGAATGTCGGAGTCCGTGGTCTCGTGCCAGGAAGTCGAGTGTCTCGTGCCTTGTCCTCAATTTGTAATTGATACAGAATTTTGTTCACTTGTTGCATATTGCTTTACTTCCTGAAAAGTGCCTCCTGCCTCACTACAAATTGTCAATTATTCACTCATTATGGCATGCCACTTGTTCTGCCTTCTCTGAACGAGCGAGGACTTCACAGAAATTGTTGTCCTCGTTTATGGTTTGAAATTACTGAAATAACTTTAATTGCTTCTGCAACGTTGCGATAATTTAATAATCTCCTGACACAGATATAAATTAAGTTCAGTTACGCAAGTTGCTTGCATCATTTGACATTCCGATTCCGCTGCACTCAGATTGCTGACAATCTACAGCAGCCGTATTAATTTTGCAATTGCAAATCTACACTTCGCTCCGAATCAGAATAAATTCGAGATGATTTGCCAAGCCATTTTGTTCGCTACTCTTCTATTGAGCGTTGTCACTTTGAAATCAGACGAGCAGGATCACTACAAAGGATCTGCCAAACGAGTAAGTTCTTAGGCTCAATAAGGCTTAGCTTTGAAGACTGCAGATTTCATGAAAATTTGTCTGGTTCTCAGGCTGAGCTGACCACAGACAAGAAATGGATCGAAGAAGCCGTGGCCAGGCACAACACGTATCGAGCCAAGCACGGAGCTCCGAAATTGGAGTACAGCGAAGACGTAAGCGACCGCGACAAACTGAATATCCAAAATTCTTGACGATACTTCGGCTTGTTTATTACAGTTGAGCAAAATCGCGCAAGCTTGGGCCAACAAATTGGCTGCTGAAAAAGGGTTCTCTCACAGTCATAACGAAGGTCTGGGCGAAAATCTGTCAATGCAAGGCAGTACGCAGGCGTTCGTGGTCAAGAGCGCCTTCCCCGTCGATCAGTGGTACAGCGAAGTGAAAGACTACGACTTTAAGAAGGGTGGTTCGAAGCACGGCCACGCCGTGACGGGCCACTTCACGCAAGTCATCTGGAAAGACAGTCGTGAGGTTGGAATCGCTTACGCAAAATACCAGGACAGAGGCTTCACATACTACGTCATAGTGGCGAATTATTACCCGCCTGGAAACTACATTGGCGAATACAAAGAGAATGTGCTGCACGCCATATCAGGCTAATTTATTGTCCAGCTAATCTATAAAAGCACTAATTTATTAAAGATTAAGAAAGCCAACTACAGAATTTAAGCTTTAGAATTGTGGAGTTGTGGAAAGTGTCATCAAAGTTTAAAGCCAGTACAGATTTTTAATATTCATTAAACCAGAAACAACACAAGACAGTTGACAGAGCACGAAACTTGGTATCATGTCTTCGGTCCACCGTTGCCAAGTTCGACACTGATTTCCAAGTTTTCCAAACTGTGCTTCGGGCACAGTGAATGAATGAACTGCTGTCAGTTAATATAATCCATGGAAATTCCCGAGAGTTCACTGGGCTTATAGTTTGCATTTGCCATTTCCTTTGGTCAGCGGACCGGGAGACCCGGCCAAACTCCTTCAGATGTGCCTGCCCTCTTCCTTCGAAGCAGAAGCACGATTTCTTAGAGCTCATTCCAAATCCTTCCAGTGATCAACCGCTCATACTTCTACTCTTAGCGCTGGTGCTGATTCTGAAGGTTGCTATGATGAACTGCCAAGAGTATGGGAAACGACGGCCTGCCATACAGCAATCTGCCATTCTGATGATTTTGTTTTATAGGCCATCCTACCACAGACATGGACTGGATCCAAGCCTCGATGGTTGACACAATTTCTACCGAGCAAAACATCGACTTGATCCACTGGAATTTAATCAAGAGGTATTAATCTAAATGACGAGTCCGAGTCCGCATTCGCATAATTCAACCTCCTGCTTTTCCTTCTAGATGAGTGAAATCGCTGAGGAAAGGGCCAACAATCTCGCCAGCCGTAAGGCTCTTGAGCACGGTAACAACGATTGGATTGGTCAAAATCTGGTCAACAGAGGCTCGACGGAGCCATTCAAGCTGGACCCCAATTTCGCGGTCGACGGCTGGTTCAACGAGATCAACGACTATGAGTTCAAGGCGGGCAAGTCCAAGGACAGTGCGATTGGACACGTGGAAGGGTAGTCGTGAAGTTGGCATAGCTTACGCCTCTTATCAGGACAGCGGCACGAATTACTACGTCGTCGTTGCAAACTACTACCCGCTGAGGAATTTATTGGGAAAGAACCTGCAGCATGTGTTTCCTCCATCAGATTCTACCGACTCTGGCTCAAATTTCAGTCCTGCTGCGGGAAAAGCCGTGCAAATGAACGTGGTGGTCCAAATTGGCGTGGGTGTAGCTGTACTATCGTTCTACTACGTTGCTGATCAGTGGCATGCTTTTGAAGTCAAATAATGCTTTCGCGAGGGCCAAACAGCCAAAATACAAGGAAACATGAAATCAATCTTTAATATTCGCATGCAACAACGCACGATGAGACTGCTCTTAAATAAGATGACCGGACGACAACATGATACGCATACACACATACGATTCCATTGGCTTAGCATTGTCGGACAACGATCTGATGTGCCTGGAGTTTGTACTTATGAGAACGGCTCACTCGTTTCGCTTGACCTCTAAAGGACGCGTAGCGTTTGGGAAAGTACAATCTCCAAACACGTTTTGCGGACGACAGTGTGGCCTCCAGTCGTTTGACTTGAGGCGAGTCCATGTATGCAATCTATCGTATGGATAAGTATTTTCGTGACAATCACAATTACAATTTTGGAAAAGCACGAAGTGTGTGAATTGCAACTGGACAGTTATACTTCATAAGGCGTAGATAGAACCTGAATTTACTATTGAGAGTGTTAAACAGTAAACAGATGAGATAAATTGCATCCGGCGAAAGCAAACAGACGATGACTAATGTAAAAGTGTGTCATGCATTTATAAAATGGCGAATTTCAACATATGAAGGCAAAGTAACCGTTCACTCATCGTAAATATTAGTTTGATATGAGAAATGAGTCATAATCTAAACTTAACCATCATTCTGACTGAGCCACAATCCTCGTTGGGGTTGTCAACAATGAAGGCAAGCAATCCCAACGTGATCGACCTGAGCGAACCTGAATTCGTTCACTATTTAAGGAGCTCCCGAAAGAACTACCAGTCGGTTAAACAAATCCATAGGGATCGCATCACCACACAAATTTTAGTGCATGACTAGGAAACACTCAAGAAAAGTAATTGCGAAGCAAGCGTCGTGTCGTAGCGAGATCTGTAATCTCCCAATTCATTACTTCTCAGAAATCAGAAAGTTGCCGAACCTGTGACCTTTTTTAAGAATTCTTAGGATTCACACTTCAAATTGACTTACAGATCAAAATCTCAAGCAATGGACGGAAAAAGTCGACTTCTGACTTTAATCTTCCTGCTCGCAGCTCTCATTCAGAACGCATACTCAGGAGAATGCTATGATGAACTGCCGAGCGTGAGTGAAATTGTATAACTTCTGTGATCGTAGCCTTCACAGTCTATTCTATCGTTTTGTAATTTAATTCCTGGCTTTGCAGGCTTCCTTGACCACAGGCATGAACTGGATCAAAGCCTCGGTTGATCGCCACAATTTCTACCGCGTACAACACGGAGTTTGTCCACTCAAGTTTAATCAGAAGGTAAGAATCTAAATCTAAACCATCTGCTTCGCGAATTAGGAGAGTACTTGGCGCTGAAATCTAAGCTGTTGCATGTTTGTATGCTTTGCAGTTGAGTGAAATCGCTCAAGAATGGGCCAACAACCTCGCCAGGCATGACGTGTTCGAGCACAGCGAAAATAAATGCATTGGTGAAAATCTGGCCAGGCGGGGCTCCACTGCGGCGTTCAAAATCGAGTCCAACTTTGCAGTCGACGGCTGGTACAACGAGATCAAAGATTACAACTTTAAGTCGGGGACTGGCACTCCAGGCGCGATGATTGGACACTTGACTCAAGTTCTGTGGTCAGACAGTCGTGAAGTTGGAGTCGCCTACGCCTCGTACGAGAGGGATGGCTGGACTCACTACGTCGTCGTCGCCAACTACTACCCGCCAGGGAACTACATCGGACAGAACCCAGACAAAGTGTTTCCCAAACGTCGACCGCTGCCGAACGAGTGCAAAGGAGCTCAAACCCCAAATTCTACAGGCGCGACAGGTGAGCTCAATGCTCCTGGCAGCGGCTGGAAAATCGCTCCAACTCACATGGTGCTCCAAACTTGCTTGACTGGGCTCGCAATTTTGATTGCCACGACTGTGATTAACTAATAGCATTCTTTTGTAACACTACGTCGAGTCAAAGTAAAAAAAACAGTGAAACTTGAAACGCTCCGTTAATTTTATGTAAAAGAATCATTTCACAAAATTGTCGCCAAAGTAGCATAGTCTTGTGAAAACTTGTCTCCTGGACAACATTTTTTCGAAGTTGGTTTGTAGTTCACTGCAAGTGCGACAATGTTTACATTCTTTTGCAGGATCTCCAGGTTGTGATCTTGACATCCTTTTTCGTCGTTGATGTCTGCTATTTTTGCCGACTTAATGTTGGATTGGATTACTCCTGCGATGGCTCTAGCAGTCACGGTGTCAATGGATATTACAAAAACTCCAATTAGTAGTGATATAAATCGTTTTGAATGACTGCTGATGTCATGTGGAAATGGTTGTAGAGAAACAGAAGGTAGATGCCGCACTGGGCACATTTCTTTAACTTCTTGCAAAAATTGTTTATACAGCTCATCACATCTCAGTACTGCTTCGTCAGTTAAGTCCTTGTGAAGTAATTCTGATTTCATTCCTACACAAGGCGAAATGAGCTTCACACGCAAAAAAACAAGGTGGTAAACCCAATTAAGAATTTCCAATGGCCTAGGTCATGCCCGCAGATGAGGCCAGCGTAAGGTTCTGCGTCGGGCCAGAAGTGTAAAACCATCAGGAAGCAGGATTGTGGTCTGGCCCATTGGTGCTCCACATTTCTGCTTCTCGAGCGCTGAGCATGGCCGAACTTTCCCTAACCTAAGCCCATGTTTCGCATTTTGCCGCCAGGTTTTTGCCACGGATTACCCATTCCATCCCCGCACGATTACCACATTATATTTTTTGGAGCAATTAATTTTATTCACACTTGAGCTTAAAAGTGGAACAACGACAACAAATACGTCATCTAAGGATAAACATAAGCACTTTTTAGTTAAATCTGACCGACGCACAGGAGAAATTTCGGTGCTAAATTTCAGCTGTTACGACAAGGACACTCGTAAAATGGTCGTTTATCGACCGCACCAACGCACAAGAAGCTAACAGACAGAGTTAACTAACTCTGAAGTCTGAAATTGGGACAAAATGCAGAAGTCCATCGCCGTACTGGTTGAAAGCAAAACCTTAGAATTGCGCATAATTCTATAACACATGATTTAAATGACGAAATCACATATCAATGGCATGTGTGTAATGCATTTAATTAATCATCAGTTGATCAGTAATTGTAATTACGGTCTCCATCAAAATGAAGTCGGATTCCAAATACATCAGCGCTTGGGTCTGCTCGCTCTGAATTTAGTGTTGGATCCTAATCCTGATTTCAATCCTCGAGAGCTCGAAGGTTGTCGAAGGTCAGTCAGTGTCAAATTGCATTAAGTGACTTAATGTGACGTGGGACATGCTTATGTTGTATTCCAACCCTAAATTGTCCCGTCTGTGTCCACTTTGACTACGACGCTGCTGGAGAAGAATGCAAGAAGTTAATTTATCCCTGCAACAAAAAGCCAATCTGATTGTCAGCCTCGACGAAGATTCAATAATAGCCAAGTTGACTGGTGGTGAAAAACGAAAACGAAGTCCCGACATAGACGTAACGGGGGGGGTCGAAGCCAAAGACAAATCAAAGGTCAAGAGAGGGGAGGTTCCCCGCATTTCTTGCACTCAGTCTACAAGGCGGACTGAGATTCTTTCAAAGATCACACTGCTTAAAATCACGAGTACTTGCCATGCGGTCAGCTCAATCCTGTCGGACTATGTTCTTAGTTACATGTTGCCATGTTTACGTATGCCGCACTGACTTTCAGCTCCGTCGCCCTCCTCGTGCAATGGTACGCGCGTGAGTGGGCCGCCCAGGATGCACGTGCCTGGTTCCGTGAACTCGAGCACAGCCCCGTGCCCCACGTCGAAACATACGATTTCATAGTGGTCGGCGGTGGAACGACGGGTTGCGTCGTCGCTTCACGGCTCAGTGAGTCTGGACGATTCAGTGTGCTGCTCCTGGAGGCGGGTGGCGACCCTCCACCGCAGCTAGCCGTTCCCGCTTACCGCACCTTTTACGAATCAGTGCCTGAAATTGTGTACCAGTACAGAGGAGTGCCCAGTGACAAATACGGAGTCGTATACAAAGAAGGAGTTGCTGTTATTGCCGGAAAGGTACTTGGCGGCACCAGCTCCATCAACACCCAGTTTTTCAATCGCGGCCACCCGCTCGATTACGTCGAATGGGCGCGCGCCACGAGGGATGTCAGCTGGCGCTACGAGAATTTACTGAAATACTTCAAGAAAGTCGAGGATTACAAAGGGGACTACCCGGACACAGGTACGATAACTTCTGCCGGGCAGGGGTAGGCTCCGGGGCGGTAACAAGTTTTTGCGTCCAATTTTTAGAGCATGACGGAATCGAGGGCAGGGTTACAGTCTCCCGGCAAAAGTACGCTCCAGGGCTTCGGACGTGGGTGGAAGCAGGGCGTGAACTCGGCTACGACAACCGGGATCCAAATGGCCCTCAGCGGGAGTACGTTGGGGGGCTGGAGTGGAGCAGGTGGAAGGGACGACGCATCCAGTCGTACAGCGCCTACCTGAAGGATGTTGAGAAAGGGAGAATGAACCTGAAGATTTCGAGGTACTCAACGGCGACAGAGGTTGTCCTCGACAACAGAAATCGGGCCACAGGCGTCGCCTACACACGCCATGGAGTCCACCAGTTCGCCAAGGCTTC